>VIEB01000327.1:209093-297925 GCA_006547085.1 Malus baccata
AAAGAAGAGATCAAGTCATAACGTAGTTCAAAATACATTTTTTTTGGCATTTTCTTTTTTGTGCCGTTTGCAGTTTCAGCTCATGCAGGCAAAGAGCGTTGGTGCCGTGTTGCAGTTTCAGCTCGTGCAGACAATGAGCATTTAGTGCCGTATTGCAGTTTCAGCTCGTGCAGGCAAGGAGCGTTGGTGTTGCCTTTTATGCTCGTGCAAGCAATGAGCGTTGGTGTTGCCTTTTATGCTCGTGCAGACCAGGAGCGTTGGTTCGTGCAGTTTAGGCTCGTGCGAACAAGGAGCTTTTGTGTTGCCTTTTATGCTTGTGCAGACCAGGAGCTTTGGTTCGTGCAGTTTTAGGCTCGTGCGAACAATGAGCATTGGTTCGTCAAGCGATCTGAGAGAGTCGTTCCTCGCAATCTTCATAGCAAGGAGCCTTGACTGAGTAGTTGAAGAAGTCTTCTGGGAAGATGTCACGCATCGTGATGGGGATGGATGATCTTCGTGTCAAATTTTCATTATCTCCAACATTTTCACATTGTTCTGGAGGTGAACAGGAGCTGTTTTGCCCCCTTTCCCATTGGTGAGCTTGTGGAGAAGACATATGCTTCTTGTGCAATTTCTTCGGAGTGACATAAGTTCATCCTTCAACTTCACTCGGCTTGACTGGCATGTTTTTGGAGCATGCCCCCAGCGATTGAGGTGAAGATTTTGAGTTGACAAAGCCGGAAGTGACGTCTTCTTCCAGGATTTCGTCTTCTTTGTCTTCTTGGGCCTCCTCTTCAGTGCGGTCCTCTTGGGTTTGTTGCCGTGAAGGTTGGCCAGTGTAGATGATGGTGCGCCTCCTTACCTTCAGTGGTCCTTTTGTGTCGACTTCCAAAGTTGTTTGGCGCTTCATCCTTAAAGGAATCAAGCTTTGAACATCGTCTTTTCTTGCTAGATTGTCGAGCTTTTCTCCCTTTGGCGTTGTCTTCCTATTTCTAGAAGGCTTCTTAGTTTCTTCAAGTCTGTCCAAAGCCGACCGTTGTGGAGGAAATCTAGCTGTGCCGCTTTGTTTCTTGGGTTTTGATAACCTTTCAAAGACAGATCTTTGCGGTGTTGGCGTCTCAAGCCTTTTGAAGACGGAAGTTTGGTCTCGACCACTGATGCCATCAAGTGCCGAAATTCTAGGTTTTGAATAATTCAGCCTTTCGAATACTGAAGTTCGAGGGGCGGGTTTAGGCTCCTCTTTTGGCCTTGTGGCTTGTGGTCTTGGCTTCCTCGTTTTTTTGTAGGTCACCGATGTCTTCCCTTTCTCATCACCAGTAGATGCATCTTGGTTGCTTGCCCCCGGTGATGGTTGTGTAGGAGGTGTCTTGTGACTTGAACATTGACGGGAATGGTCATGCATGCTTCGAAGAGGCACATGATCAAGTGATTCAAACACGATAGTAGTAGTGTGTGATGCAACCGTGTCTTCGAGGTCAAGCTCAATTTTCCCTTGTTGTGCTAGCTTCAGGATGAGATCTTTCAGTACGAAGCACTTTTCAGTTAGATGACTGATGAAACGGTGGAATTTACAGTATCTTGGACTGTCGGTACGATTTATCTCTTCCGGCCATCTGCACTCAGGTAAACTGATCACCTTCTTGTCCAACAGGTCATCCAGCATGGCAACCACATCAGAGTCGGGGAATGGATAAGTCTTCTCCTCAGGCTCCTTCAAAGTGCGTCTACGCATCTCTTGATCACGAAAAGCTTCGGTTTGAATCGCCTTGCCTCGTGTGGAGATTTTGACGGGAGCTGTGTTGACCATCATCGCTTCCTTGGTGGGTTTCCATGCAGTCTTTTCCACCTTTGTCCCAAGAACTTTGTCGTCCTTGTAGTCGGCGATCGGTTCTTTCTTTCCATGATGGGCGATGCTCAACTCCATGTCATGGGCGCGAGTGGCCAATTCCTCGAAGGTCCGTGGTTTAATGCCTTGAAGGATGTATTGCAAACCCCATTGCATGCCTTGGATGCACATCTCGATTGAAGAGGTTTCCGAGAGCCTGTCTTTACAGTCGAGGCTTAGAGTGCGTCATCTGTTGATGTAGTCAATGACTGGCTCGTCCTTCCACTGCTTTGTGCTCGTTAGCTTTAGCATGCTCACAGTGCGGCGGGTGCTATAGAAGCAGTTGAGGAATTCCTGTTCTAATTGCTCCCAGCTGTTGATGGACTCAGGCTCTAGGTCCGTGTACCATTCAAAGGCGTTTCCTTTCAGCGAGTGCACAAACTGCTTGGCAAGGTAGTCCCCTTCGGTCCCTGCGTTGTTGCAAGTTTCAACAAAGTGGGCAACGTGCTGTTTCAAGTTTCCTTTTCCATCAAACTGCATGGACTTTGGTGGTTGATAACCCCTTGGCATCTTCAGGGCATCAATCTTCTTGGAGTAGGGCTTCGAGTAGAACAAGGAGGTATGAGAGCTCCTTTCGTACTGTGCCTTGATGGTGTTAGTGATCATCTCCTGCAGCTACTGGATAGAAAGAGATCCCATGAGTGCCGCTGCTTGGTCTGGCTCCGGCTTCACATCGTTTTTCTCCACCTGAGGCTCTTCTTCTTCGTCCTCTTCCTTCTTTAGAGGATCAATCTTCGGGTTGGGTTTCTCGCCGTCCTGCGCCTCTAGTTGGTTGACGAGTGCTGCAATTTGTAAGTTTTTTTCTTCCACAGTTTGGGTTAGCCTTGCGATTGCTTCATTCATCTGAGCCAGCTGCTCATCGATTAAAGTTGCTCCAATGGTCATAACTTGCATGGCTGCACTGCCGCTTGAATCGGCATCGGAGAGCATGGATTCGGAGTATTTCCTTGGGCTTTCCCCCCTTGGTGCCCTTAGTGAGGCTAAGGTGATCAAAGGCTCGTGCTTTGGGTGCTCTTGTTCCCTTGGCAGAGTTGATGCAGAGGTGAAAGAGGTGGCAGAAGTAGCTCTTGCCATGCTTCGAGTCGTGATGCCCAAAGTGACACCAGTTGCAACGAGGATGCTCTTGTTCTTTGCGCCAGTTGCGGGAACATTTTGAGCCTTCCTTGATGCCATTAATTTTGGAAGTGCGCTTGAATTTCTTGAACGGAGAAAGAGATGAGAGGCAGAGATTGTCCCACTGGGCGTGCCAATTTGTAAACACGGAAAATTCCTGAAACGAAAGAGACAAGAACAACGTGCACAAACAAATATTTGTATTTTGATGATTTTGGGTTACAATATCTCTCTATTTTGATCATCTGATTCGATCTCCGTAAGGCGTTGATTTGTGGATGTTTCGTTGATCCAAGGGTCGTCGAGGCTTGATCTTGGATGAATTGTTGGAAGTTTCTTCAAGGGGCGGTGGGCTTGATCTTTGAAGGTGGATTTGAGAGGATCTTCAAGGAGCCGTTGGGGCTTGATCTTGAGGATGGGTGTTTTTTCAAGGGCCGTTAAGGCTTGATCTTGAATAACGGTGATGAACGGATCTTCAAGGGCTTTTGGGCTTGATGTTGAAGAACAGTGATGAACGGATCTTCAAGGGGCTTTTGGGCTTGATCTTGAAGAACAGTTTGGATGTATGGCTTTGTCGACGTTTTGCTGATCCAAAGGGGCCGTTAGGGCTTGATCTTAGGATGAGCGGATGATGAACGAATGAACACTTTCTTCAAGGGTCGTCAGGGCTTAATCTTGAATTGGTGGATAATTGTTGATCCAAAGGGCCGTTGGGGCTTGATCTTAGGGTGAACGATGAACGAAGAACGAAGAACACTTTTTTCAAAGGCCGTCGGGGCTTGATCTTGAATTGGTGGATGATTGTTGATCCAAAGGGCCGTTAGGGCTTGATCTTGGAAGAACGATGAACGAAGAAGGAAGAACACTTTATTCAAGGGCCGTCGGGGCTTGATCTTGAATTGGTGGATGATTGTTGATCCAAAGGGTCGTTGGGGCTTGATCTTAGGATGAACGATGAACGAAGAACGAAGAACACTTTCTTCAAGGGCCGTCGGGGCTTGATCTTGAATTGGTGGATGATTGTTGATCCAAAGGGTCGTTGGGGCTTGATCTTGGAAGAACGATGAATGAAGAACGAATAACACTTTCTTGATTCTTCAGGAACCTAGATGCTTGAGAGCTTCGGAGTTTCAGAGCTTCAGAGCTTCAAGAATTTTGCATAATGATTTTTGGTTCCCCCTCCAAATGAATGAATTAGCCTTCTATTTATAGAAATTTCCAAGGCCTAATTTTGAATATAATATCCTAGATGAAATAAGTCGTTTCTGCCAGGTGTTGACACGTGTCATGTTTGATGACTTTTCCAACTTATTTTGATTTTTTTGTTTAGACACACACTACGTGTAAAATTTATGTAATACATGAGCGTTGAAACTTTGATTTATCGGTCAACATTTATTTACCGAAATTTCGATGTCTACAATTTGATTTCAGAAAATTCACAAGTATTGAATTGTTTTAAAATTTTCAAGTCAGAAGTTGAAAATCAGTTAAACAAGAGGATTAAGATTGTGAGGTCCGATCGTGGAGGTGAATTCTATGGTAGATACACTGATAAGGGATAGAACAAGGGTCCATTTGCTTTGTTCTTGCAACAAGAAGGTATAGTAGCTCAATACACCATTCCTGGAACTCCATCTTAGAATGGTGTAGCTGAAAGCAGAAATCGTACATTCAATAATATTTTGGAGCAAAAAATAATCCCAAAATTCCCGGAGGCGACACGTGGACTCTCAGCTGAAAAAGACAAGACTGCCCTTATTAAATAAGCAGGCATCCCACGCGCAGCTCAGCATCCTAGGACATACAGGCTACAGACTATGACTACTCAGAGCTCCACTGCCAATGGAAAAAGTCAAAGGTATTTAATAATAGGATTATCCTTGAATCGTATTATTAATACACTCCCAATTGAAGACATCCTATCAAGTAAGTAATCCCAATTATATTTAATTAGGAATAATTACCTTTGTTTCTAAGATATTATTTACACAATATCTTGGGAATATTCTCACCAAATCCAACCCTAATGGCCGGCCACTCTCCCTATAAATACCTCATTTCTCCACTGAAAATGGTACGTCTTTTCTATATACAAAAAAACCCTAAACACTCCCTCTTTTCAGAGAGACTAACTTAGGTATTGGAGATCCATTAGCCAAACACACCCCCCCCCCCCAAAAAAAACACAAAATTCATCGTGGGCGCATAAAGTTTTTGGTATTTGATCAAAAGTGTTGATTGTTTTGCAGGTGTATTTTTGTCAAGGCCGAAGATGGCGGAAATTTGCATCAACAGATATGGTTCGAAGTATGACCTCTCACTTACCTGATTTGACTCACTTACCTGGTTTCCTTTGGGGTGAGGCATTGAAAACAACCAATACATGGACGCCTCGCAAGTGAAATGACTCTAAGAACAAAATTGTAACCCTTATTTTGGTTGATATAATGATTTAGTTGCTCAAAAGTTTTCTATTGATTGAATAATTTATTTTAAAAAAGGCCCAAAACTCATGGGTTAGACTTAGAGTTGTCATAAAAAGGAATTGAGATTGGTTTAATGTGTAGGCTCAAGGTAAATAGATGTGTAAAAAGTAAAAGGTCCAAGATACTCTTTGAATTTAACAGTTCTAATGGAAGGGGGTGAAGTGGAACCAAAAGAGGTGAAAATGAAGCATGCAAAGACTGATCGAATACTTGTATCTAATTCTAAATGGGAACGCAGGTAGCTGTTATAGGGTCTGGAATTAATGTCAGGTACAAACTTCCATAAGGATTTTAGCCTATTGTGTTTGACTCTTCAGGCAACATTGGAGGAGTGGAACAAAACTATTGATTCTACCAAGATGCAAACCCCTAAAGAATTTTACCAGTTCTCAAATTTTGCATGGAAGAATTCCACAGCTAGCTGTAATTGGATTCTCCGAGAGTATTTCGAACTTATACACTTCCAAGATGAGATGCAGATGGCTAGCTGAGCTTCTCGGAGGCACATTTAAGCTACCATGCACAAAAGAGATGGAGAAACATGTGGAAAAATGGGACACATGCGCAAAGCGACACGCTTCCAGCCAATACTACCAAAGATCATGCATCGGCGTCCTTCATCTGTGGTACAAGGACCAGTTGTACAAAGACATGGGATGGAATCCCAAAAGAAAGTACTCTTTGCTGAATTGTTTGAGCCTTATGGCCCCATGGATTATGCTTCCTCTTAAAATAGTCAACAGTGACATAATAAAAGATCAATTTTCCTCTTGTTTCTCCAATTTTCCTTGTATTTTGCTGCATAAAAGCTCATGTTGAACTCGTCGTTGTATTTAGGCAGTGTATCTTTTAACTAAGATGACGGTTTTTCGTAGTATTTTTGTTTAATTCTAGGTTGTTTAGACAAATAAGTACGTAGATTTCAATTGAATTCGTTTTCCAGTTACAAAAAAGAAAGTATGTACAAAAAAGAAAGTATGTTATTGCACGGTCACGGGGTTTTCGAAGTCTTTGTTTAGCTACCAGCTTCAGAACCAGCTCTATCTACCAAATCAATGACTACCAATAAAGAAACTTGAATTTGATCTTGCTCGAAAAGCACAGCTTCCTCCGCAGCCTCCAGTGGCTGGAGCGCCCAACGCCATGCCTCGTTGTCAAGTGTTGGGGATTTGAGAGGATCGACAGAGGAAGGTGTGAATGCGATGAAGTCAAGGTCAAGAGAAATGTATCCAAGAAGTAGAAGCTACATTGTTTCCAGGAGAACAATCATGTCCGCATGAAGACTTTAACCCCTGGGGTCTTATAACGGAAATTTGGGATTGGACCGTAATTGCAAACATGGCTCACCACAGGTGTTTATTAATAACATTTTCATCACGAGGATCACATAAAAGTATGGTAAACTGGAATTTACAAGAATATATACTAAGTAATGTTCAGGTTCTTTTTTCGTACCCCAAAATTATCAATGAATATAACAAAATCGTGTAATCGTCTAATACAAATACTGATCCAAATGCGCAATTCGCAGCTGAAACCTCTCTTTGGCTTGTGGGAAATACTCGGGAAATACTCGGCCTGTGATGTCATCCAATCGAATTGATTTTGCCAATCTCAAGTAGCTAGCTGAAAAAATAAGTGGATTATGCAGTTTTAGCCCTTTAGGCACATTCTAAAAGCTGGAAACATGTTCATAGTTTCTTATCAAATCCCATCTCTAAATTTTAAATAAGATTTCCAAGGGAAAAAAACACAAGGCGGTGACAACGTCAACTTTAACACAGCTTCATCGGCATATTCCACGTAATCCTTCAAGAGCCAGAGTGAAAATATTTTGCAGTTCGCGAACAAATAAAAAGGGAAAAATACAGCATGAGATAATTTTGAATGTCCACTTACCTGAGCTGTCCGAATATCCCTGTGCACGAACCACCACGGACCTGATTTTGACAGATATCTGAAAGGAGAACAGAAGAAAAACAAGGATACGAATAAGCAGCAACAAAGACAGCGATGATGCTGATAAACGTAGAAATCAAATCTGAATAATCATTTTGCCTTTCCTACTAGAAAAATAAGCAAATATAGCATTCATATTTTATCAATAGAAGCCTTAGATTTATTATCATCATGAGTTATAAACCAGCCGCTTACTTAAAGTTGGATTGGTTATCGAAAAGAGTATATATTCACAACTAATGATGATAATCAAAATTTGACATGGTAAGTTATTACCTGGCATAGCCTGCGACTGCACGCAAGCCCATGAAGAGAGTCAAACCCAGCCAAACTCCATGAAGGCCAAAGACGGAAGGAGCATATAGCAAAAATGCGGAAGATATTGCCCCCACTACCATCTATTAATCAACAGAAATTTTGTCAACAACAAAAAAAATGAAATATGTACACTTCCATAGTCAAAAGTAATAATAAAGACATGACTGAATAACTTCGGTTCTTCAAAGGGAGCAGCTTACCATGGAGCGAGCTGCATATGCAAAATCTGAAACACCATAATGGAGGCCATCGAAAACATAAGCAAGAGCATTTAAAGGCTGACTAGCACTGACAAACTGTGGAAAATTAAACATCATTACCTATGTTAAAGACAACTGCATTTGCATAAATCTAGACTAATATACCAACAAGCATAAATTTGAATACGTACCAATATCCCAGATCTAACAATTGCTAATACTTCAGGATCGTTGGTGAACAACGTAGCTAAAGAACCAAAAGATACTCCCAAAATTACAGACAAGGAAATACCTGTGAACAATCCTATCTGAAAAAACATTCACGTAAATTTATCGTATTTGAAATCAAGAAACTACATATGCAACGTAACAAAACCACACCACAAATAAGTCAAAAAGAAAAAACAAATACCTTTAACACGGAGTCAGCAACTTCTTTCACAATTTTGTATTCACCTTTTGATAAGTAACTTGCAATCAGGGCCTGCAAAATGAGACATTTTAGCTTCATAACATTGATGTCATATACAAAGACACGCAATTCTTACAAATCCCAATTCAAGATGACAAATATCAGTGAATACTAGTGAAACTAATACTTAGTCTTCACACTGCGTTACCAATAATGAAACCAGTAGATACAGACTACGATGATAGAAACAGCAGAGTCAGTACCTGACCAGATGCAGCCATTGCATCAGTTAGAAGGGATACAGCCAACCATACTTGAATACATATCTGATGAGCAGCCATGGCTACTGGACCTTGACGAGCCGCCATTGATGTTCCCAATGTCAAGGTTGTAAGACAAGCAAGAGTTCTTCCAAGAAGAAAGCCACCTACATCATATTAGGTAACAAACTTTGAATAGGTAGACGAGAGAATTATCTCTGGGGTAATGAAAGAAGTTTAACAACCAACAGAGACAAAAGAAACATTAATATACACTGCCCCGATGCATGTGCACTGAATCGGAAGATAAAGTGAACTACGATGATAGTCAAGAAAATCAATGAATCAGAAGGCTGGAAAAAAGCTGTATATTGTCAAATAGATGAGAGAGTAAAATGTTAAATAAAAGGAAATAGAACTTACCGGATTTAATGTATCCACCAAATTGCAGTGATCCAACCTTCGGAGGCAATAGTACAGCTCTCTTATTTAGAAACCAGATCATTAAAAAGGTGACAGTGTATCTGAAAGACAGAAGTTCCATAATATTCATTTTCTAATTACAGATAAAACAAAAGTTAATATTTACAGAAAATCTATTGAAAATCACATACTGAGATATAACAGTGGAAATGGCTGCACCAGTTGCACCCAAACGAAAATAATAAATAAGGAGCGGTAACAAAAACACAGCTAACAAATTACCAATACCTGCACAAATAACAATACATCAATTAACTGGAAGGACCACTCAAGCTTGACTAAAAACAAATGGAAATCAACAAGTTGGAGACAAGATTATATACACTGTGCAAGAATAACAGACCAATATTATGCGTGTGTTATGTATAGTACGAGTGGGTTGTGTGTGTGTGTGTGTGTCTACACCTTATAGAAAACTAGACTTTCCATCCCAAAAGCTTCAGATTATTTCATATTCAATCAAAAGATGCTAAAGGCCATTTGGACACGTATCACAAATATATGGCATTGTAGTGGATAAAAAAGTGTTACACCACTTCCCTAGTGCTCTCTCCTCAGCAAGATGCTGATGACAATAGATTAACCAGGCATTTCAGCAGTCACACATGACAAATTCATACTGCTATGCATAAAGGGATGTTTTCACTTGAACATTTAAAAATATATATAACTAAAAACTTGCCTAGACATAGTACTGGAGTTTTTGTATCCTTAAATCCACGGAAAACTCCTTGAAGAGCCAAAGACGCTACAACTGCAGGAGCACCAAGTGCTCTTAGTTGAAGAAATCGTTGTGCTTGAATGCGCATAGGTGAGTCCTGTGATATTCAGGGGGAAAAAAGATCTTCCTTCAAATAAACAGGGAAAGATGAGAGGGGAAATCAGAAAATGTATGAGCTCCCCCCATAACCAAAAAAAAAACCAAATTAAGTAAAACACATATGCACAAGACCTAGAAACTTGTACAGTAATTGTTCTCATATATATAATTACATTTATGTATACACAAAAAAGGAAATTTTGTACATTTATGTAAAAAGATATAAGAAAAAGCAGACAAACAAACCAGTATGAAACGTAGTTTTGGATCAGGTAACCTACTGATGATATGCCCATCATATTTAGAAACAACCCAGATCCCATAGACAGGGCCACGGCCTCAAAAATTCCAATCCCAACTGCTAACAATAAAGCTGTAGACACTGAAGATAGCTGCTTTCTCTCAACAACTCCATCAACAGGTTTTGGTTTGCCATTGGTATTGCCATCTAGACAACCATTTTCTGTACGACAATTAGCCGAAATCAGATTGTGAAAAATAGAAGTGTTCAGTAATCTCTGCTTTACTTTAGACGTAAAGACTGACCAAATGTGTACAACAACAATGACCAGGGAAATAAAACAAAAGTTTAACTTCACCTGAAGTCGAACTTTTACTTTCACTCTTAGCAAGGTCTTCAGCAACAAAAGAAGTAGCAACACTGAGGAGAGGGATATTAAATATCTTTGAGATATAATTAAAGATGTTCATTGAAATACCAGCTGAAGCCAATTCCACGGAACCTGTGGAAAAACAAAGCAAAATAAGTAAAGAGCTCAAATTTAAATCAATTATACGGTTATTAGTCATTGAACACGTTTAAAGGAGTGAAACAAACCCAAATTGCCAATGTACGCAGTCTCCATTAGTTGTGCTAATGGATCAATGGCTTGACCCAGAATTGCAGGTAAAGAAAGCATCAATAGCTCGTGTTTGATATCTGCCGAATATGTTTCACTGATAGGAATGACAGACATAAAACAATGTTTAAGATAACCCCCCATCACCTAAAAACTAAGAATAATAATAACAATTTCAGAGACTCGCTGAAATAGACAATTCCCGAAAGCTTTTGATAGTAATATTTCTCATATAAGCTCCATACATCAAGATCAAGTGAATATAAACAAAATTAGCTTGCATGCACTTATAAATCAATAACCACATACGAAGGGAGGGACTAGAAGATGAAGGGATTGGGAGGCTTCCAACAAAAGTAGAAAAATTTATCTAAAGCTATCATGCTCAGTTACCACCCACGCTATCAAATTTGAAAACAAACATATGAATCTCTTGGCAAGTAAAAGGCGGAGTTCAACTTAGACAGATCAGTACCAAGTATTTTACAGAACAAGCAACATGCAACTCCATTAACGCGCCTATTACATGTTAAATTTTTAAAAGAATTATATAAAAATAATAAAATAAGAGCATCAATCAAGAAAAAAAAAAGTACAAGAACAATTTTCAATAAGCTAAAGCAACAAAAAATTTACACATAACAAGTTACTGTAGGCTATAAGGTCTTACAGGTCACCAGTACCCCCACTTATGGGAGCTTCCTCTTCTAGTAAAGCCAACTTCCCTTCAACCTCAGAGGATCCCACACCCAAATCCGAACTCAACTGATTCGCCGCCCCCGGAAAACAGGGTCTTCTGCGGCGTGTCACTAGCGGCAAGCACAGTGGTCTGCGTGTGGCAGACAGATTACTTCCCCCCACAGCATTGGCATTGCTCAAATCCTTCCTACCACTACTTGCTACAATATTACTATCTTCGCTTGTGTGCAATGGATTGAAAAACCTGGACTTTCGAGTTATCGGGTTACGGTCACTGGATCCGGCGGTTAATCCGTTAGAAAGGACGCCACTTCTGAATTGGGTAGCCGCCATTTTCACCAGTTCGTGTAATTCCTTCAAAATCAAACGGAAAATCCAAAATTTTCGTCAGAATTTCCAAGCACTAGGGTCTTACCAGCAATAAATAAACTTCAGTTATGCAAAAAGAAACGAAATTTACACAACCAAACAATCATTTCCCACTTTCCCGAATCAAAAATTCAAATTTGTGAAAGCCAAACTCTGCTTCGGGAAAAGAAATTACATCACATTTGAATACAGAAAATAAAACTGCATAACAATTGTATAAAAACGTGCACCCCACGCAACTAAACGGAATAAAGCGGCGGCAATTGGGAAGTGAAACGGGAGTTGGGAGAACAATCTGTTTAGTTCCCGGGAAATTCTACAAAACAGGGGAAAAGAAAAACGGAAAGTAGAGAAGAAACAAGGAGGAGGAGTCACCTTTGTGCAGGAGAGAGAGAGAGAGAGAGAGAGGGATTGAGATTATTGGGGTCTTGAAGTGAGGAAGAAGGAGAGGAGGAGGAAAGAGAGAGGGGGTTGGAATGTCGGTTGAGAATTGAGTGAGAGAAAGAGGAGGGGCGCGGGGGGCCAAGAGTGGTCGGTGGCTGGGTGTACATTTACATGGCTGATGGGGTACGGATGCGAACGCCACTGCAAATAATAGACGGGAAGGGAGGGTGGTCACGAGGCTTTGGCTTTCACTCTTGCAATCATCGCTCTCAGGATATTAAACCACATGCCGCGCTATGAAATGTCACCTTTTTTGTGCCACGTTATGCAATCATCGCACTCAGGTGTTACTAACCAACACACCCCTCCTGTTAATTTTTATCCTACTCTTCGTTTGTTTCATTTGAAATTAAGAAGAATTATGTGAAGGAAAAAAGGATTTACGGAGTGTACTATTCTTTTCTCTAACGATCGGTGCAGAAAATCATTTCTCTTCTTTTGTCCTGCCTATGTAACTACCACTTCACATGTGTAACATAATTGACGAAAGGTTTAAAAGTCGGGTTTGTATGTTACAAATACTTTTAGTGTTTTTTTTATTGTAAGTGAGAGATCATATGTTCGACTCTCATAATTAATTAATTAATTCTAAACTATATTATTATAGCAGAATTATGTTACTTAACACAAATCATTATTAATTAGTCTACAATCCAGTCATAAGAAACAACACAAAAAAATAGAATTACCTGGATCAATTGAGAAAACTGTACTAAACGTTTTAAGGAATGGAAATGAGAAGAAAATGAATGATTTAAAATTCATGACTTCTTCTGAGTAGACATTTACCCATTGAGTAGAACATGTCACGATTCCACCGTTGAATATAGCAATTAGTAATCAAGTTAAGTAAAAAAGGTTGGTTTATGTTTTGATTTATTAGAATTAGTACACAATAATGGCGAGATTCAACTCCATTAATATTTAGGAATTTGAGAGAGAAAGAGAGAATTCTATTACACTATGTTTGGATGAAGAAATTTAAGATTACTAAGAAATTTTAAAATGATGGAAATTGAAATGAATGGATTTTATTTTTTAGAATTTGTGAATTTTATTGTTTGGTTAACTTAAAAGAACAATGAAATTGAAAACGGAATTTGTTAATTTTAAACTCTCAATCATAGAAATTGGGAAATGACACCTATTTACATAGAATTTAAACTTGGAAATTGGAGGCCCCAAATTCCAAGTTTTATTTCCACGCGGAAGTTCGAAATTTCTATGTTATAAATCCAAACAAGAGAATTGGTGACACACCCCGTCCCGAAGGAGGGCATGCTGGCCGTCACGTGGGAGTGACGTAACCATTTACACAGTACGGAAGCTTTAAATTTACAACTCCTAAGATGATACACCCGAAGGTGAGTCCTAATTTTGTCCATTCTGTCAGAACACCGTTGAATTCCTCGTAGTCACCACACCTCAGCAATCTTGAACCTGGAGGGGCGCAAAACCAAGTTGAGTGGGTCAGTAAAACAAATCTTTTCCAAATCCAAACATTTCTCAAAACGTTGTAACCCCTCTCCGTAAAACTTGTATACTTTCCCAGAAATGTAAAATATCAATATATATATATATATTCTCAAAACTTCAAATCACTATCTCAACATTTTTCATTACAATTATGCCATGCCATGTCTAAATTCAACAGTATAATATGAATTCATCAACATAAATCAGGTGGAAGAATAAATCAACCGGAGACCCTACAATGGTCCTGTACGGCTGAATGTAGAGCTCAAAATCTCATCTAACCGGAGTCACCAACTGTAACCTGTACGGCCATGCCGGAGTCACCTAGTCTGACCTGTACGGCACTACACTGCACATAAGTCGGAATTACCTAATGTAATCTGTACGACTTAATGGTGTAATAATATACTCTAGTGCTTTTCTCATCAATCATCTGTGCACATAATCTAAGGTCACCTACCAGTCGGAACCCCTCTAATGGTCTGTACGACTGGCATGTCGGAACCACCCCCGGTGGTCTGTACGACTAGCATCTACTTGGATCCAAGGTGAGCATACGATGCAGGGTGAATAATATAAGCACTAATACCAAGGTGCAGTTTATGAGCTCAACATATCTCAACATCATCATAACAGTAATAATACTCACATGTGCGTCCACCGCACCATTTCACATATATGCATCATACAACAATTCATAATATTCATGATATTCTAAGCATGGCAAACCAAACTATATTTCACATATCATTCCAACATACTTTTCATTTAAGTTGATTTATGGGGAAATCGAGTATATAGGTATATATATAAAAAGCAATGCCCACTCACCTGGAGTTCGTCCAACAACTCCTTAGCACCACACATCAAGGCGTCATGACGATCGCCGCCTAGAACAGTAATCAAATCCAATCTCAGAATTCATATCGATAGAATATATAACTTATATAAAATACGTCACTATGTAGATCGATCCGGAAGATCTGCCACTCAGATTTTAAATCCATAACTTCCAGAGGTCCACAATATATCTCTAGGACAACATCCTAAAATTTCATCACCATCCAACGGTCGGATCTCCGTCAATTAACAAAACTAAGTGACGGTTTACATTCTATTTTATGAACTTACAACTCCAATTCCGGAAGATCCGTAAATCGGATTCCCAATCCGTAAGTTCCTATAATCCTCAAATATTACGTATTACAACGTATCAAAGTTTGGTGACGATCCAACGGTCGGATCATCAATTCACATTTTCACCTAATGCGAAAATTATAAAACGTTATTTGAACACCTAACCAACAATCCTTAATAACTTTCTCATACGGTGCTCAATTTGGGTATATGAATATACCACATTGACCTACTCGACGTCACGGACGTCGACAAATTTTTAAAATAATTTTTTACTTTAGCACGCGCCCCCACGCGCCAAGGAAGGCACGGGTCCACACGCACCTTCTTCCTCGCGAGTTCGCCGGACTGGTTTTTCTCCGGTGGCCGGATTCTGGGCATTTTTCAAATGCCTTGTTCTCCTTCGTTTCTCACCCATTTTCTTCGTATAATATATCAAAATGAAGCCCCAAACATGTAGAATCACAATATACTACTTTTAAGCTTCAAAAACAACTAAATCTCACCGAAAAAATCCAAGCAAAACCGGCCAAACTTAACCCTCGTGATCCCGACGTCCAAATCCTTCCAACGAAACACTCCGAGCTTCCTTGGGACCTCACTAAGCTCACTATGAGCTTGGATTGTCCTAAAACCTTATTTGCTTCGATCCACGAAGTTTTGGGTGGTTTTGGTTGCCGTCCGTACGATGTGGGTGAGAGAGAGGAAGAATCGTGAGGGAGGAGAGAGAGAGTGTTACGGGGAGAGGGAGAGACAGGGTACGGGAAAGAGGGAGGGATTTGAGGTGTGTGGTCCTACCCAACCCCAAATCACAAAATTCCATCTTCAAATAACTTAGGAACATATATTTCACCAATATATAATTCACATATCTTAATCACGTTTAAGGGCAATTCCGTCAATTTACAATCACGAGTGTAAAACTTTGGGACGGGCTGTGACAATTGGTGCATGTCAATTTATGAATTCTGACTTTTATCCAAATTCCAAGTTTATTTTCCTCATCCAAACATAGTGTTAGAGAATTTCTTAGTATATTCCAATGTGAGGCATAATCACCCTTAAATAATGG
Organism: Malus baccata; assembly: GCA_006547085.1. Classification (NCBI taxonomy): domain Eukaryota; kingdom Viridiplantae; phylum Streptophyta; class Magnoliopsida; order Rosales; family Rosaceae; genus Malus; species Malus baccata. The sequence continues at coordinate 225,069 of VIEB01000327.1, forward strand.
TGTGGCTATTCTGTCAAATTACATAAATAACTTGTAATTCAATAAAGAGAATCAATTGTCTAATCAATCGAAGAATGAATTACTTATTCATTTGAGGAATCAATGGCCTAAAGCTTACAACAATTACACCCATTAGTAGACAAACATAAATAAATATTCTGCAACAATCTTTAATTTTCCAAATAATCTAATATACCTATATCCTACAACCAAGATTCATCATTCATCATTATTTGGACATAATTATTTAGACATATTTCGTAAGTCAAAACATGCATTAAGGAGCAAAAGTTAGGATTACAAACCGAATCAAATTGAACTTAAATACTTCAAGTTGCAAATTAAATCAAATATATAAAGATCAAAGTTAGTAATTAGTATTATTAATTTAGGGCGGATTCGTGGTATCACAGATCCACCCTCAACTATTTATATACAAGTATTTAATATTTATATATATTTGATATGGTACGGTAATACCGTTGCTATAGATTTTGAATACCAATACTAAACTAAATATCTTAGGTTCGGTAGAATTACCATACTAATACCGTTTGACACAAAAAAAAAAAGTCCCAAAATCGATATGGTACATTAAAGGATAAAGTTGGAATTTTCAAGAAATTGTGGGATGTCAATTAAACAATTAAAAAAGAAAAGGGGATTCCTATTCGAAACGGGATACGAAAATAAAACTTGAAAAACTCGTCCCAAATTTAAATGGATAGCAAAATCAGTAGTGTATAAATACAAAGTCACACAGTCGCACAGTCGCAAAATTCCGTCCGATAATTTTTCATCTTCTTCTTCTCCAATTTGATCGCCGTCGCGAATCCCAGAATTCTCACGATGACGGTTGACGTTTCCTCCGCGGGATCCTTCAAACGAAGGCGGCTCATCGGTGCCGTCGATCACATCGCCAGCATCGATTGCACGGCCAATATCGAGGAGAGCGCAGACGAATTCTACGACTTCACCCCAGAGGACTACTACCGCATTCAACGCACGCGGCAGAAAGAAGACAAGTTCCTCAAAACGCAGAAGATTAGAGAGGCAGAGGACGCAAAACGCAGGTCGAAGATGACAAGGTCGGTGATTAGGGTTCGGTTTCCGGATAATCGCACAGTGGAGGCAACTTTTCACCCGTCGGATAAAATTCAGAGCTTGGTCGATTACCTGAAGAAAGTTGGTGCTCGACCGGAGTTACCGTTTTACTTATTTACTGCTCCGCCGAAGCAGGTGATCAGAGAAATGTCGCAGGATTTTTACTCTGCTGGATTTGTTCCTGGTGCAGTTGTGCATCTTTCGTACGGTGCACCGAACTAATGTGAACCAACGGTACAATGCACCTGCACCACTTTGGTCACCATTGTCCTTGTCGGGAATTTTATTTTCTAGCTAATAATATTTAATGGAAATAAATTTTCTTTTGTTATGCACTAATGCACGCGTTAATCTCGATAGTTTGTTTTTTTTTTGGTAGTTTGACTTTTGAACTGTCTTTTAATGGAAAATGACTTATATGAAACAGGTTCACCGTTATGGTGATATTCCTCTCTAATAAAACAATAACATATATAAGTTTTTTAACACATGACATTGTATTACTGAGAGAGGTATGATAGTAAACACATTTTATGAAAGTTGCTTTTTGCTTAATAAGATTAATATTTAGCTTTTTTTTTTTAACAGAAATTGGAATTAACCAGGGCACAACGGCCAGTAAGAACAACGAAAGCCAACAAAGGCTAACAAAGAGACAGAACAAGCAATAGAAAGACGGGATACACAAAGACGCAGCCACAAATGGCAGAAACGTCATCCCACAACCAAAGCAAAAATTACACAGACGGGGACAAGAGAGCCCATCCTTGTTCAGAATTCTCACAAAAGAAAATGGGGGTCTTTCGATCCAAACTAAGTCACGCATCTCTGGTGTGAAGTTAGAAGCAACGAAGTCCGCCGCAGCATTTGCTGATCTTGCAACCCAGGACCAGGAGCAGGATTGGAAAGTCTTCCCCATCGCACGAATACGGCTAAGAATTGGGAAGATTTCCCAATCACACCTCATCGAGCAATCAGTCAAACAGGTAATAATACTCTTCGAATCCAAGTCAATCACCACCCGAGTAAGATTCAACTCCTTTGCCAAACAGCACCCCTCCAAAACTGCCAAAGATTCGGCCACAGCTGCACCAGAAGCCAAAACCTGAACCCTTTTGACCGCAGTACACCTAGAATCAAATTCCCGAACCACCAAACCCACCCAAGCCGTAGACGCACCACTCTTCTAGCTTGCATCAACATTGATCTTTGTCACAGGGTTGGGAGGGGGAGACCACAAGGTCAACCGATCAGAAATGATTGGTAACTTTATTGCCAATTTGAGTTTGCAAGATATAAATTAGAAAAATAAAGAAAAATCTAGTGACTTGGCAACTTTACTGCCAATTCATCTGTCACTAGAAAGTGACTTGCAAACTCATCTTTGAAGCGTTGTTTTTATTATCGGGACTCGGGAGCTGTTTGCCAACAAAGTAAAAATGCCAATTAATTCGAGTTGATGATAACCAATGTTTAAATTTTTTTCGACAGTGTCGATATTTCTATAAAAATATTCAAAAAATCAAAGAAAGATATAGAAATGAGGGGATGTCTAAAACTTCACTTTATATCGGAGAAACTCTTAATTTTAGGTTAAAATCAACATATATTGTCGATATTTTATAACAAATCTATTAAACATCGGAGAAACTATTGTATTGTGTCCAAGCCAATGTTTGACAATCCCTAAAGTTACATTTTAAATTCCCACCATTTCCATCGAAAGCAATTGATATCGATATCGATATTTGATATATCCATTGATATTTTCACAAATTTGCATATCGATATTTTTACCGATACCAAAATTTTAAATATTGATGATAACCACTGTTTAGTTGATGTCCAACTAAATCATCATAGGCAATTTTAAACCGCTAAACACTTAATTGCTTATAAAATTACACAACGCAGATGTCGGTGCTGTGTATGACATTTCTTTTCTTCTAGTCATTTGGTATTTGTCAATTCATATCAACATCGAATCTGGTCCCAACTCCGAGACAACCAAAGGCCACTTCCAACCGAACTGATAGTTCCTAACTTGGTAAGGTGCGGGTTTTAACACAAAAGACTTCAGTATTAGTTGGAATGAGGTTAAGATATTTAAACTTTTCTTTTCTTAGTAGTCAATATGGGATATTTCAACACACCCTCTCACGTGGGATCCAATTAGAAAGCCACACGTGGTAGACATCAACAACCACGTGGAACCAATGAGACTCATCCTACATGCGGGGCCAAGGAACCCACTATCTTCGTGCAAGGCCAAGGGGACCCAACCATCATGTGACATTACCGGCCCACTCCCTGACTCTGACACCATGAAGAAAGGAAGTGTGTTAAGAATAAGTCACAAATTGCATGGGCTTATAAGAGGTTGAACTACTCCCTATATTTTGCCAATTGATTTTATAGTGAAACCTCAACTTTCTTCATGGTATTAGAACATGATGTCCTACGTGTGAAAAGCCAAACGGCTACACTGGTTCTATGTGTACAAGTGTAAAGCGAGCTTACCTGTACAAGTGGACTGCGTGACCAAGGTTGTAAGAATCTTGGCCTGGTTAGTTGTTTGGGCCCAAAATAATAGTTTGGGCCGAGGGTAGGCTCACTCTCGGCCCGGGAAGCCGTGCGGCGAAAGGGTCATGGGTCGTTCAGCTCATGGGCTTCCAAGCCTAGGTCGGTTAAATCAGAACGCAAGTCGAGTCCTAGTACAATAGGGACTCTCGACGAGATCAATAATCTAGAAAGCGAATCCGGCTCAGTTAAGGACTAGATTCGTAGTCCTAGCAGGGATAGGACTGGTCGAAGAGATGCTAATTCGGAGAAGGAAACCTAGTCCGAGTAGGATTTAAACTCGGACTCAAGGTTCAGTACTATAAATAGGGGACGTTGTGCATCAGGAAAAGCCCCCTGCAAATCAATACAAAATTGCCCTGCGCAAACTCTCACAACTTGAGATCTTTTTTCTTTTCCTTTTTCGCTGACACATCTTCCGTTGGCATCAACAGCACTGTGGAAGCAACCGGTGATATCTTAAGTCGGCATAGATAGCTCTGTCACCGTAGAATCAGTCGGTCTCGCAGTATCTTCCGTTGGCATCAACAGCACTGCGGCGAGAACGGTTGATTACCTATCCTAGTCTCGGTCGAGAAGGATTTTCGAATCCCTATTGGTCGAGGTCATCTCATTAGCCTTCTCGGCGAAGTGAGGTGTTACAGTTATTACATTCGGCACATTGAAAGCCGAATTCGGTTCGTGAACTTTGTAAGAATAGCAGCCTTGTCTTCAGGCTCGAGAACCCAAGAGGCCGAGATGTGTTCCTTTCTCGGCCGCAATCGCAAGACGCAGAAGTCAGTAGCGCAACCCAACGCAACATCATCAAATTTACTCCTCGGCCGAGCTCGGCCGACGAGTTGGCACGCCCCGCAATCACCGAATGACGTAGTTAGCTTAGAATATACTCGGTATGCGCGCCACGTAGGCTTTGTAGTTTCTAGGGTCAACATTTTGGCACGCCTAGTGGGACCCAGTGCTAAACTACGAAGTTCATGCCAATTGAAACAAGATCGGTAAAAAAGAAAACAGCTATGGGAAAGTCGACAGCCGAGTTGCCGAGTCAGAGCATAGGACAGAGTGTGCCACAGGCGCAGAATACCCTTAGCGCTGCGACACCTGAGTCCACGAGCGCGACTCGCCGAGAGAGAGAAGTTAATCTCGGCGGTCAACTCCGTGGTTTAGAGATCCCTAACAGAAACACATGTGTTCTCAATGAAGGGATAGTAGAGGAATGTGACGAGGATGGTGGTGAAGGATCTGACCCACCAACGAGGTCGTTTCTTCGAAAGCGACTAGACGAACAGTCTCGGTCAGTCGAGCAGACATTTAGTCGAGGCATCGACAAACTGCATGATGCGATAGTCAGTTCTGCTGAGCGACAGAACAGGCTGCTCGAAATGCTGTTTAGTAAAGTTGGTGGCAGCAGGCCTTCCGATCTTCTCCAGCATTGCCCTCCAGGAAACAATCCGTTACCAATTGTACCGGCCGAACCTATTCCTGCTCGCCCCAAACCAATTGAATTGGAACAAGGTGGAGGGTCGAACAGCGGGTCAGACGGAACCGACCAGAGGGGTGAAGCAACACCTGTTGATATGACCGAAGTCCAGCGGATGATCGACTCGGCCATGAAAAAAGGGCCGAAGTTTCCTAAGTTTATCCATTCGTACCCGGCTTACGTGGAAATGTTTGGATACCCTAAAGGCTTCAAGATTCCAGATTTTAGCCTCTTTGCCGGTGAATCGTCCTTATCTTCGTTGGAACACGTGGCTCGTTTTACCGCGCAATGCCGAGATGTTAATAGTGACTTTCATAAGTTACGGCTGTTCAACTTCTCATTGACCGGCTCGGCCTTTGCTTGGTACATTAATTTACCTCCTAATTCTGTCCAGAACTGGGAGGAGTTGGTCGAGAAATTCCACGAGCAGTTTTATCGACCAGGGATGGAGATGTCAGTTTCTTCGCTAGCAAGGATGGCTCAGGCATCTGATGAATCACCAATGGATTACCTTACTAGGTTCAAATCAGCCAGGAATTGGTGCCGAGTGCCTTTACCCGAAGTCGAATTTGTCAGGCTTGCTTTGAACGGCCTTGATGTCGAATACAAAAAGAAATTCTTGGGGGCAAACTTTCGGGATATGTATGAATTAGCCCAACATGTCGAACAGTATGACTATTTGCTCCGCGAGGAAAAGATTTCGAAAATGCCATCTCGGGGGACGATTTACAAAAACCCTACTGTCAGTTACGTATCAACCGAGGAAGAATGCGTTAGTGTGGATGCCGCTGAGATAGTGATAGATAAACCTTACGTCTGCAAGGCATTGACTCAAGTTGACTCTAGGGAAGTCAAAAGCCGTTCGGCCACGGAAGGGACATTGAAACCACCAAAAGTATATACTTTTGATATTACGAAGGCCGACGCAATATTTGATCAACTGTTATCAGCAAGGATCATCAAACTTCGGCCTGGTCACACCATTCCCAAGGCCGAAGAACTTAAAGGGAAGGTGTATTGCAAATATCACAATTCAAGCAAACATACGACAAACAATTGTGTCGTATTTCGCGACAACGTCCAAAGCTGGATTGATAATGGCAAACTGAAATTTCCCGAGAAGAAGATGGGTGTTGACGCTGATCCGTTCCCCACGGCAACCGTGAATATGGTCGACGCGTGCCTACCTAAGGACAAAGGGAAAGGGAAGGCCGAAGTCGTTACAACGCAACGCTTTCGGGCTCAGAATCCTCGGCCACGCTTCATGGCCGATTTTCGTTCAAACGCACCACCTACGGCTTTAACGGGACCCGCTGTTGTCAAACCTATGATGGATTATACCACCGATGAAGACAGTGGGACAGCGGTTTTATGCAGTAAATGTAGAACGAAGGTCGACAGTGAGTCAGAGGAGAAGCCCCCTTCACTTGGGATAGAACGACCTGTGGCCGCAACCCGGCAGAAGGTTGCCAATGTAGGCCAACATCAAGGGGTTTTTGACAGGCTTGGTCCTAAAGTACGGATGGAAGAGATACCCCCCGTCCGGAGGCGCCTCGATTTTGATGATTGGTTCTATGACGATGATTACTAGAAACGAAATTCTAGCAGTTCAGAATCATCGCGGAGTCAAAAAGCCTTCAAACCTCCCGAACCTAGAGACCAACGGTGGTATACATATCATTCTTCGAGGGGAGTTTACACGGCACTGTCCAAATCCCAGAAACGTAGGCACCAAAGGATAGATTGCATGGCTCGCCGACGGGCAGCCCATGAAACTTCAGTCCCTAAATGGCGGCCGAATGACACAATTGCTACCGATGACGAACGACCAACTCCCGCTATTATGACAGAGTTGGTTCAAGGGAAACGGTTGGTCGACCGAGATGTCGAAACTACGTTCGAGGAGGCTGATAAACAGATCAAACTTCTTCTTCGGCCAGGGGAGATGAAGGCACACCTCGAGCATTTCAGGCAGAAGGCCGAGAGCAGATTGTCCCCACCTGCGATGCACGAACCTTTGATCAAAATTCGACGGAACTTGCATCCACCATTCCTTGGGGAGGCTTTGGAGTATATGCGAGAATTTCATAAAAAACATTCGGCCAACGACCTGTATGGTTTGCCGAAGGCATGCCAAGACACCATTGATCTAGTCTTGACTTGTCCAGATGTCGAGCGGATCATCCAGAAGACCTCAGATCCTGGATTGAAAGCAAGGTTTCAGCACATACGAGAAGCTCGTGTCCTTGGATTCGAAGTTGACCCGTACACTGATATTGATGCAGCCGACCTTCCTTTCTCAATGGAGGACCTTCAGTACTTACGACATCACTTCGAAGTATTTTCGGCTGTTTCTCTCTTCGGCCTTACGATCGATGAAGTCGCACGTGTTACGCGTCTGGATGCTTATCTCGACACCCGGGATGCCCGGTTACACTACCAGGAGCAGGTTCAGGTTTCGACCCCAAGTGCACTGTCAATCACGACCTTACCTGAGGCGATCACGCAGGACCAACAAACCGCCGATGCAGCACCACCGATTGGAGTCATCAAAGAAGGAACAGAGGAGTCTCGTTGTCCGACTCTAACAGCAACGGAGTCCGTAGTCGCCAACCAACCAAGCGAGGAGGGTATTGACCCAATGGGCCCATCAGTCTTGGATATTATGGAAATCAGTATGGTCCATGTGTTACCTGCCGATTTTCAATCAAGCACAGCTCAACCAAATTTCCTCGACGGAGATGTGGTGGCCGAAGAGCCTGGACATGTTGATTTTGTGTCGATTGCTGAAGTTGAGACAACAACAAAAGCTGATAGTCTAAAGGCCGCCTTGGCCGAGTTGTTCCCTCGTTCATCGTCAGCCAAGCTTCACCATTTAAAGCCATTATATGTGACGGCCCACATCGAGGGATATCCAGTTTCTAAAGTTTTTGTCGACTGTGGAGCTACCGTCAACATCATGCCTCTGAACATCATGAAAGCCTTGCGCCGTTCGAAGGACGAGCTTATTCCGTCAGGAATCACAATGAGTAGTTTCGTCGGCGACAAATCCCAAACGAAAGGGGTACTTCCGTTAACCGTGAATATTGCCGGTCGCACCCACATGACCGCCTTTTTCGTGGTTGATTCCAAAACCGAGTATAATGCACTGCTCGGTCGAGACTGGATTCATCAAACCAGCTGTATTCCTTCCTCATTATACCAAGTGCTTGTCTTTTGGGACGGCAATTCGGTCATTGTTCACCCGGCCGATAACCAGCCCTTCGAAGCTAACATGATTCAGGCACGGTATTACGATGACCACGTCGGCTACATTACATTGCAAGGTTTCAATGAAGATGGACGGCCGACTCGGATTTCGGTTCAGAAAGCTATCGAGGTTGGCGCCGAGACTGTTCACCAGGATTCGGCGAGACTCGGATTAGCTAATTTCCTCCCCGAGTCTGATGTCTGACACCGATCAGGACAAACGGAGGGCCGCGGTTTCATCTACAATGGAACGACTGCTGGCCCATTGGTATACTATATCTCGACAACCAAATTCAGGCGTTAACCTCGTCGAGTTCCTTGCCGAAGAAGATCATGGTCCTACCCTATCTCTTGCTAAAGTTCGAGCCGCCCCGGCCGAGCTCGAGGATCATCGGCCCCAAGTAAAGGATCCCTTGGAATAAATTAATGTTGGGACGGCCGATGACCCACGGCCTTTGTTCGTTAGCGCTTTGCTTCCTCACCAAATGAAGGACGAGTTGCGTGCCTTGCTTACGGAGTTCAAAGATTGTTTTGCTTGGAGTTATCATGAAATGCCCGGCTTAGATCGTACTCTGGTCGAGCATGAACTACGTATTAAGCCCGGATGTAAACCTTTTCGTCAGCCACCTCGACGATTTTCAACAGAAGTGCAACTCGGCATCAAGGACGAGTTGGTTCGGCTTTTAAAAGCCGGGTTCATTCGGACGGCTCGATATGTTGAATGGTTGGCAAACATCGTTCCTGTTTTAAAGAAAAATGGCGCGTTGCGCATCTGCATCAATTTCCGAAATTTGAATCTGGCAACTCCCAAAGATGAATATCCAATGCCGATTTCAGACCTGTTAATCGATGCTGCGGCGAATCATGCGATTTTATCCTTTCTGGATGGACACGCCGGGTACAACCAAATATTCATTGCCGAAGTCGATGTGCATAAAACTGCTTTCCGTTGCCCGGGGGCCCTCGGCACTTACGAGTGGGTTGTCATGCCATTCGGCCTCAAGAATGCCAGCGCCACATACTAACGGGCGATGAACACCATCTTTCATGATTTAATTGGAACCATCGTCGAAGTTTACATTGACGATGTTGTCATCAAATCGAAGCGCCGACAGACACATCTAGACGATCTCCGACAGGCTTTCCTCCGCATGCGTCGGCACAATCTCAAGATGAATCCCGCCAAGTGTGCCTTCGCCTTGTCGGCCGGGAATTTTCTGGGTTTCCTCGTACATCACCGTGGGATTGAGGTTGATGCGAATAAGGCACGCGCAATCATCAATGCCCCACCCCCAACAACGAAGAAACAACTACAGTCCCTACTCGGCCAGGTCAATTTTCTACGCCGATTTATTGCTAATTCGGCAGGTAAAATGAAGGCATTCTCCACACTTTTGAAGCTCAAGGACTCCGATAAATTCGTGTGGAATGAAGAGCATCAGGCGGCGTTTACGCAAATCAAGGTTTCTCTCACAAACCCACATGTCCTGGTCCCTCCTCAGCGCGGTAAGCCTCTTAAGCTATATATTTCGGCGGCCGAAGAGTCCATCGGTTGCCTCCTCGCGCAAGACAACGATGCAGGACGAGAACAGGCTATCTTTTATCTCAGCCGCAATCTGAGTCACCCAGAGATTAATTATTCCGCCGTTGAGAAGCTCTGTCTCACCGTGTTCTTCGCCGCATCCAAGCTTCGACATTACATGCTCCCGTCGGTCACCCAAGTTATTGCCCAGACCGACGTTATCAGGTACATGCTTACCCGGCCAATTGTGCAGGGCCGAATTGGGAAATGGACGATGGCGTTGTCCGAGTTTAGTTTGCAATACGTATCGCAAAAGGCTGTTAAAGGACAGGCGTTGGCCGATTTCCTTGCCCAGCACCCTTCGCCTTACGGTTTCGGGGATGCCGATGTCGAGATCGACATGGTGGTAACCCGCGACAACTATTGGACGATGTATTTTTATGGTTCCAGTACTTCGTCTTCGGCCGGCGCCGGCATCGTCATTCAATCTCCTCGTAACGATCGTTGGTATTTTTCGCTCAAATTGGATTTCGACTGCACCAATAATCAGGCCGAATACGAGGCTCTTGTCATTGGTCTTGGCCTCCTTCTTGACCTACGGGCCACCCGTGCCCTCGTCCTCGGTGATTCTGAACTGGTGATTAACCAACTTAATGAATCTTTTCGCTGCATGAGTTGTACTCTGGCGCCCTACCACATGGTCGCCAGCTATTTGGCCGAGTCCTTTGACGGTATTACATTCGAACATATTTCTCGGGTTCATAATACCGACGCAGACGAGTTGGCTCAAATCCCCTCCCATGCACAACCCCTAGGGGGCAAGCTAGGCCGGGAGATACCAATATTACGACAGCTATACCCGGCCTTGGTTAATCAGCAAATCCTCCGACGAGACAATGTGATACGCACCAGGGTCATGTCCCTACCTTCGTTGTTAGATCGGCAGGACTCTATAGAAATTTTTGCGGCCGAGGCAATACCAGATGATTGGAGAAAACCTATTATGCAATACCTTGACAATCCTAACGGGAAACATAGTCGCAGGACACGGGTTCACGCCACGAACTATGTCACGTACCAGAACGAGTTATACCGAAAGGGCGAAGATGGTTTGTTATTGCTATGCCTCGGCCCCCAAAAGAGTGCTCGGGCGATTGCAGAGGTTCATGAAGGGGTATGTGGAGCTCACCAATCCGGACGGAAAATGCGGTGGCTACTCCGACGACACGGCTATTTTTGGCCGAGAATACTGAAAGATTGTATCGAGTTTGCACGAGGATGCGTGCAGTGCCAAATCCATGGACCTATACAAAGGGTCCCGGCCGAATCGCTACATTCGGTCATTAAGCCATGGCCGTTTAGAGGATGGGCCATGGACGTAATCGGCAAAATCACGCCGACTTCTGGAGCTGCTAAGCATGCATGGATAATAGTCGCGACTGATTACTTTACGAAGTGGGTCGAAGCAAAATCATATGCCGAGTTAACATCTAAAGAAGTTTGCGACTTCATGGAGGAACACATTGTGACCCATTTCGGTGTACCAGAAACGATCATAACCGACAATGGAACAATTTTTACAGCCGAAAGATTTAAAGAATACACGGCAAATTTGAAAATTCGGCTGGAACAGTCCACACCGTATTATCCACAGGCGAATGGGCAGGCCGAGGCAAGTAATAAAGTCTTGATCGGCATCCTCGAAAAAATAATAAAAGAAAGGCCTGGCATGTGGCATTTGAAGTTGAACGAGGCATTATGGGCATACCGAACGTCGCCCCGGTCGGCAACTGCGACAACCCCGTACGCGTTAACCTACGGACACGATGCAGTGCTACCAGTCGAGTTGAGCATCAATTCGTTGCGATTAATTGAACAAAGTAGTTTGTTTAGCGCCGAATATAATCAGTCCATGAGACAGGAACTAGAAGATTTGGAAGAAGCATGACTTGACGCTTATAACTTACTAGTGGCGCAAAAACAGATTGCCGAGCGAGCCTATAATCAAAAGGTGAGACAGAAAACATTCGGCGAGGGTGAATTAGTATGGCAAACGGTGTTGCCCTTAGGAATAAAAGATCCTAGGTTCGGCAAGTGGTCGCCAAATTGGGAAGGGCCATTCATTGTGCATAAATTATACGGAAAAGGGGCGTATCATCTTAAAGAGCGAACCGATGCGGTCCACAGATTACCGATCAATGGGAAGTTTTTGAAGAAATATTATCCGGTCACATGGGAAATGCGGGAATAGTAAACCAGTCTATTAAAATTGATAAGCATTTACAAAATGAGTAGGTCGATTGGTTTACATTCAAATTCATTCAGGGAGAAGAGGGAAGAAGAATGTTGAGCAGAGCCTTCAACTCCAACCACCGCACGTCGGCCATGATGACTTCGGCTTGCCGATTCTTTTTGTCCAGCTTCAGCCGCTCGACCCGTTTTTTGGCTGCCGCATACTCAGTTAGGCGATCCTTCCCGCCTGACTCGAAGTCTCTAGCAAGCTCGGAAGCAATGGCCGACCGACGTTTTGCTAGTTCGGCCATCTGACGGTCGAGCTCGGCTAACGCTTCTCCTTTCGCCCGTAGATCATTGATTTTCAGACAGAGGGTGTCTTGAACGGCCGTGGCGGCTTGCAGGTCCTGTTCGGCCTTTATAGCGGTCTGGAAGATACTGAATGTCTCCCGGACGCGCTCCAAGGCAGACGATGCCCGAACAATGGCCTCTCCGCTCAGGCGACCGTCGGCTCCAAGGTCGTTCAGACACACGCCGAGCAGATCAAGACCGTTGCGCTCAAGTACTTGCGATGATGAAAGCGACAAGACTTCTCGCAACTGGGTTAGGGCGCTTGGATCGGCAGCTTCCGTCGTAGCGGCCGAAGGACCAGACTCTGCAGTGGTACTGGAGAGGAGGGCTTTGAATTCGACCTCCCATGAAGCCTGCACATACAAATCGGGTTAAGTTTAAAAGAAGTCATGACAGGAGTAGCAAGAAGGTTTCGTTTTTTAACCTGCCGAGATGAGACCTCGGCCATGTCTCCAGGATCGTTGCTCGAACCTAAAGAACTCAAAGGCCGAGCCCAGTGTCTCAGATTGCTTCTCAGTTCACGCGGCCGATGGAGATTATCTACGTTTGATGGCCACGGAGGCGGCCAAGAAATGTAGATAACGCCCTTCGACGCGTAAAATTATCGATGAAAAGAATGTACAGGCACCTGACATTTAGTATTTTTCTCGTTTAGACTTCTAAAGCAGAAAAGCAATCAGGGAGAGACAGTAGAAGGTAGTTACAAAGGCTGAGGTAACCTCCTGCGGAGGAATGTGGAAGCCCTGGTCTTGAGGATGAACAGGCGATTCCGCCGTTGCCTCAGGTTCCTTGAGCAACCGTTTGCCGCGGTCGGCTGCAGATGGGCCGACTGGAACAGCTGCTTCAGAGGAGGCAGGGACGTCCTGGTCCTGAGAAGGAGCGAGAGGTTCGGCCACCGGGGTCGGTTCCTCGACCGGGCGCTTGGCACGATCAGCCGTGGAGGGGCCGGCTTGAACCGCCGTCTCAAACACTGGAAGAGGTTGTCGGCGAGGATGAGGATGGTGCGCCAGCGGGACTTCGTCGCTCCCCTCACTCTCTTCTAGAACGAAGACCGATGGCTTTGGATTTTTTGGGGAGGTTCCCTCGGCCGTAGAGACCGCCTGTTGTGGGACAGGTGCCTTCTCGACAGAGGGAGGAACGACTGGTGCGCCGGCCACAGAGACAAGCCGCACTTGGGCGGTCTTTGTGACCGAAGCCGGTTGTTTCTCGACCAAGGGTTGGCCGGCGGCTGGAGAAGGGGAGGCACTGGGAGTCGTCGTCCCCGTAGTGTGACTAGAGATGACGTGGATCTCCCGTGCACCTTTCTTCACCAGTTGTTTGACCCGATTGGCAGGCGGGGAAGGCTCGACAGCCGGCTCGGTCTCTTGGCGAGGCTGTTTGATCAGCACGGCCCTACCAGCGGGTTTGTCCTTTTGGGACACGACCGATTTTTTCCCGGCCATGGCAGCTGCAACTGCCTCCGTTTTTCTCAAGGGCCGACTACCTAAGAAGACGAAGACAATTCAGTAAGGCAAATCAATATGCAAGGTTGAAGGAAAAGAGGAAAATTGAACAGGTACCTTGAGTATGAGGGGCCGAGGCCTTCTTAGGTCGGTCACCGAAGAGTCTGCGCACCACATCTTTGACCAGGGCACCAAAGAACTCCTGGGTGTAATTTTCCCACCACTCACCAAAGGTGTCGGTGCAATGGGTTTCTGGGGTGGCTGGTCGAAGGCGGAATTTTTGGCAGCGCTCTTGGAATTCCCTCACTGCGGTTCTACACTCCTTCTCCGAGGAACGAGGTTCACGTCCACGGCTTAGGATTGTTCGGGATGAGAGAAAAGGGATGGGGCAGCCCTGAAGATAGCCGAGCTATCGGGCAAGGAAGTTCGGATGGTATACTTCCCAACCTGACCGTTTCCCATCACAGCCGAGAGGGAGGTCGCAAGCAAGCACAAACGACCCCCAGGTCTGACGAAGATCGGCGTCCTCCTCTGCGCTCCATGTAGAGGTAGGCAGCCTGATGGAGGAAGGATAGTTTCGACGACGACATATCAGGAACTCGTCGTTGGAGAAGTCGTCGAGAGCGAAGAGGAACCGAAATACCTCTTCGGCTTGATGGGGAGGTGTTGGTCGAGAGGCCAGTTGAGGTCCAAGCGCCTCTGTTGGTGAGAAGTCAGCTATAGCCGGCCGAAGGGAGGCGAAGTATACTTGCAACCAGAGTTGGAAGACCCAGAGAGGACCATTCTGGTATGGGTCGACCTTGTGGAGGGTCGCCTCGGCCAGGCAACGGAAAAGTTGGGCGAGAATGTTGGAACTTAGTGCCAGGACGTGACCACTAACCAGGGCTTCGGCTACCGACATGTTCTCGACCAAACACTTGTTTGACTTGGTACAACAAATGTATTTGTTGTACCAATAGAAGAGGAAGGCTTCATGCTCTCCCTCTCGAAGGTCCTCTTCTCCTCGGCCGGTGAAGTGAAGATAGAGGGTGTTGTAATTACAGAAGTTCTTGTGGAGCTTCTGAATGTCTTCCTTCGACGGGATGTGACCGTCACGGTTCAGGGTCTCGAAGGCTCGGCGGTCGAAAAGCGTCTTCAGATCGATATTCGACGGGTGCCCAGAGAGGGTCGCATCGACAGGGATCCCGGTTGCCGAAGTACCCAGAATGGCTGTGATATCCAGGATAGTGGGACCAATGGGACCAAGAGGAAGAACCATTGTGTTGGTGGCCGAGCACCAGAAGCACAGAGCGGCTAGGAGAAGCTCCTTGTCAAAGACGATTTCCATGGATGAAAGGAGGATGGCGTCGTAGATGCCAAGGGCCTTCCACTGCTCGCCAAAGAGTCGTTCCATCCGAACAACCCAGGCTGCCCAGGTTGTGGTCGTCGAGGGCCAGGAGCCTTGGGGTTTCGCCACATCCCATCGCGACCATTCAAACCCTTGGAGCAAGTGTGAGAGGCAGTGCTCCTGTAGAAGGCCGATGATGGTCGACGGTATTGTAGCCTTGAAGAGAGGACCCAGGATTTGGTACTGAGTGCTCATGTCGTTTTCAAATCGTATGGTCTTGATCGAGCTCCGATCAAGAATCTTCTGATGTTGGTCACATTCCCTGGAAAGCTTGGAAATGAAGGACGCCATTGTAAGAAGGAAGCACGGCGTAAAAGGATTTTCTGGGTTGGGGGGTTTGAAGACGAAGACTTGGAATGGAGGAATGCACTAGAGAGCAATGGCAAGGGATTTCAGAAAATTTTGGGAGCGTAAAGTACAAATGAGAAAATTTCGGTTTTTATAGAGTTGTGGAGGGAAGAGCAATCGTTCGAAATTCAAAACAAAGGGCAAAATCGACCGAAGGAATCGTGGGTCATGATGAACATTTGGGAAATGCAGTTGAGAAGACCGAAGGTTTCAGATGTTGGAGGCGCACGATCGCGTGTGACGGCGAAATTAATGACGGAAGACGGTTCGACGCCCGCATGATGACAAGTGGACTCACGGATTGAGGTAGTGGCTCGCGGATTGAGGTAGTGG
Source organism: Malus baccata (assembly GCA_006547085.1). Classification (NCBI taxonomy): domain Eukaryota; kingdom Viridiplantae; phylum Streptophyta; class Magnoliopsida; order Rosales; family Rosaceae; genus Malus; species Malus baccata. Next base: position 241,094 of record VIEB01000327.1, read on the forward strand.
TTAGGTTCAGCCATAAGGTCATGATGGCAAAACGGTTCAGGCTGCCGCACGCCTTAGACGTCATTCTTGGGGATTGGCCATGTTAGAGGACACCACGTGGCGAGTGGTTTAGCAGGATCAAGATCGTGCGATCGTGTTCAATAAATGCGCCTTGGAACTCGGGTATTAGGACTCTGAGTGGTAGATTCGCTTCTTCAAGGCCAAAACTCGGCCGAAGGTTTCAGGCCGAGGACCTCAGAAGCGAGGGGGCAATGATTGGGCCCAAAATAATAGTTTGGGCCGAGGGTAGGCTCACTCTCGGCCCGGGAAGCCGTGCGGCGAAAGGGTCATGGGTCGTTCAGCTCATGGGCTTCCAAGCCTAGGTCGGTTAAATCAGAACGCAAGTCGAGTCCTAGTACAATAGGGACTCTCGACGAGATCAATAATCTAGAAAGCGAATCCGGCTCAGTTAAGGACTAGATTCGTAGTCCTAGCAGGGATAGGACTGGTCGAAGAGATGCTAATCCGGAGAAGGAAACCTAGTCCGAGTAGGATTTAAACTCGGACTCAAGGTTCAGTACTATAAATAGGGGACGTTGTGCATCAGGAAAAGCCCCCTGCAAATCAATACAAAATTGCCCTGCGCAAACTCTCACAACTTGAGATCTTTTTTCTTTTCCTTTTTCGCTGACACATCTTCCGTTGGCATCAACAGCACTGTGGAAGCAACCGGTGATATCTTAAGTCGGCATAGATAGCTCTGTCACCGTAGAATCAGTCGGTCTCGCAGTATCTTCCGTTGGCATCAACAGCACTGCGGCGAGAACGGTTGATTACCTATCCTAGTCTCGGTCGAGAAGGATTTCCGAATCCCTATTGGTCGAGGTCATCTCATTAGCCTTCTCGGCGAAGTGAGGTGTTACAGTTATTACATTCGGCACATTGAAAGCCGAATTCGGTTCATGAACTTTGTAAGAATAGTAGCCTTGTCTTCAGGCTCGAGAACCCAAGAGGCCGAGACGTGTTCCTTTCTCGGCCGCAATCGCAAGACGCAGAAGTCAGTAGCGCAACCCAACGCAACATCATCAAATTTACTCCTCGGCCGAGCTCGGCCGACGAGTTGGCACGCCCCGCAATCACCGAAAGACGTAGTTAGCTTAGAATATACTCGGCATGTGCGCCACGTAGGCTTTGTAGTTTCTAGGGTCAACATTAGTATAACCAGCATAGGCACAGTTGTTTGATTGCAACCGGAAGATGTGCTGTTGCCAAGGAATAGCTGACTGGTCAGACTCGAAGCCTCGCATTGCATCGCAGGGCATGCCGTTGAGTTAATGGTGGATGGCTCGCATTGTAATCAGTGCAAATATGAAAATTTCCATAGATTGTGAGAGTCCACCAATGGGAAAGGAAAACTAATACAACAAACTAGTGAGAAACGCACTTACGTCCAATTGTTTGCAGAACTGCCTTGGCACTTCACGCAATTGGTGGCAGTAAAGACGTAGGTGTTATTAGAAACCAGTAAGGGGGTGTCGAGTGGTTCATTTGATAAGGAAGACGAAATTCTCCATCAAATACGAAACCCCGTTTTATTCACGGCGGACCACTGAACATGAAGGAAAACTTTCATTTTGGCTTGTTTTCCGTTGTTTGCTTTGTAGGTTTTCCACCAGAAATAATTTGTGCACACCTTTTTTTTCTCTTCCGAATGCTCTTGATTAGAGGTGTGCATGAAGAGAAAAGGTGATCGGAAAATGGAAATCATTTCACTTTCAATAACAAGGAACACAAGGTACAAGAAGGTTTATGACTTGTGAGAGCTCTAAAATCTTTCCCTTTTTAGAATGCTTTCTTTGTCACGTGTGAATTGGATGTCATCAAACGCAAGTCAAGGCTCTCTCATTCCATGAAAATGAGGATATTTGTTTTGTTTTACAAGAATATTCCGTCTTCTTTGGATCACCTACTTTAGTTCGTTTCCTCATTTCATTTTTGGAACCTTTGAGGCTTTCATCCCTTGAAAACCAATAGGTTTCGGTCAAGAAACATTGGTGGCTAAAGCCGAATTTTAATTTCTCCATTTTTGGTAACGGGAAAACGTGGACAATAACGATAACTTATCCATGGGTTTCATCTGTTTGCCACCAAATTATCCATGCTTCCTGGCATGTTGGACCATCTCGGTCATGGCTCATGAATTAGTTTTCATTTCGACCTTAACTTGAAACCGAGAACAAGCCCTTGACGGAGGGCCGGAAATAGTTTTCAGTAATGCAACGAGTTCTACAACCCGCACCATAAACCCTTTGCCTTGGGTTCAATTGCCGAAGTGGAGATTCAATTTTGCAACACAGCACTTGGGAATAAATAGATGAAAATGTACATTCATGTTAAGATCAAAGATCAAGGCATCTTTTCATCAATTACTCAGGTCATAGGTTATACCCAGTGCACAAGGCTCCCGCTTTACGCAAGGTCTGGGAGAGGTGAATGTCGGCTAGCCTTACCCCCATTTATGGAGAGGCTGCTCCCAACTTTTCATCAATTACTGACAAAAGAAAATTAGGGAGCGACGTTTTCAACTAATGACAAGTTTCTACAAAACTTCGAGCAAACACCAGGGAAATCAAGCTTGATACATCATTTGTATTCAAGAAACAACTTCGTATTGAGATAAGTAATTCATTTACTTGTTTTATAGAAAAGGAAGCTTCCTTTCGGGCATCATAACCAGTTACGCTTATGAAGAGGAAATTGAGTGCATTGCGTGGTTAAAATAAATCGACTAAGAAAAACATACTTCACTTTTCCTCTAGGAGTCGGAGCATAGACTCAGCAAAGCATTGTTGCCTGCAAACAGATAACGACCAATAAGCCACAAGATTGTAACTACATGCGTATAATCTTCTTTTTCTTTTCACATTTGTATGACCTTGCCTTATGTATACAAAAACAGTAAAACAATTTAGAAGAATCAATAAAGACGAAGAAAAAAAAAAGAGGAAATTTAAGTTTGATTTACTTTCGCTCTCTGTGCTTTGGGCTGGGCCGAGAGTATTTCAGATACCCGTCCCACGGAACCATCTTCAGTCCTGCTCGAACAGAAATTATTTCCCTGACCCTGGATAAAAGCATCCAAAAATAGTGGAGATAAACAAGACCATAACAAGGGTGGGGAAGCATACTGTTCCAGATTACAAGTCGAAGAAAGACCATTTACCTCTCGGCAAATTCAATGGGGGTCTCCCCAGGCCTGATGTTTTGGGGCTCCAAATACCACACATCACAAACAACAGCCCACGACGTCATAAGTTGTAGCAGATGCATTGTGAAGGACTGCCTGCAACACAAACATATCATATAAATCCTTCTGGTATCACAACATCCCCAAGGCCCCAACACCTTGGTTAATGTTCCCTAAATTACGGATCTAAGCTTAACCAATGGCCAAGTCCCATGGAATGGAATCTAGAGTATAATGACTATGGTTAAGCATCATAGAACATTTTAAGCATTCAAATAGTATGCAAGGTGAAGTAGACAAACTTTCAAGCAAACCCACTAGTCAAATAAGGAACTCAATATTTAGAATGTCCAAAGATAGAATCCGCTCCTTACTTTTTGCTATTCCAAAAAGCATCAACAAAAATTTTGTTGTACTTGATTGCAACAGGGCAAACTGAGCAGCCAAGCTCAAATGCACCCTAAGCAGTATAGAAATTGAAAGTTAGTAAATAAAAAATACCAAGCAAGAAATATATACCTATCGTGAATATTAAACTTAAAATGAACAAAATTTAAACTAGAATACAGTTACCTTCTTAAACATAACAGTGTAGTGATTGTTTACACACGTTCCTTCAGGAAATATAAGGAGAGGGTTATTGTCTGCCCCAATTACATGTTCCCTTAATCTGAAAAAAGGAACTGTACTAGTTCATATAACAATGACATGGACGATGGTGTAAAAAAATGCTACTATGCACTTTCTGTTTATACTTACTTCTTTGCTACAATTTCCCGATCCTTTGCCTCTGAACGATTGAACCAAATGCACCCTACACTCTCCAAAATAGTGCTTTGCAACAATCCTTCACAAGAAGCATAAATGAAGAGACTTCTCATTTGATTCCATTTCTTATTACAGAAAAGAAAATTCAGATTTTTGTCATTCTTGACAATATTCAAGATTCATTCTTTGTGATAAGCAACAATAGAAAAGTGCTGACAACCAAAAGAACCAAGCACCCTATTTTCAGAACATATAAAAGAGTCATCAACGATCAATGCACAACAAGAAATCTTATTGATAACATACATTCTCAGTCAAAGAAATTGTAACACTATTACATTGATATGCTAACCCCCCAAAAATGATAAAATTGCACGCAAAGTCAAAAAACTTCTATTCCATGGTCTTAGCAACTGATATATCTATAATGGATCATTATTGTACAAGCACTGCATCAATTGGACAAATCCAAAATGATAAACGCGTGCTAACGGTTAAATTTCATGGATACACATAAAACTGTGCTTGAAATGTTTTTGACTTTTGGAAACCACACTTCCAATAAATGTTTCAATAATTCAATTCTGAATATCCATGGAAACTTACACAACTCTGATAATTAATAATGTAAAGCACCATTTACACTTACCAACCCATCCAGGATGCTTTTGCATAATTACAGCAAATGCGGTCATTTGTTCTAAGATGATGAAATCAATCATGGAAGTATGATTGGCCACAAAGACCTGCTCAAACCATGAAAGAAAATCTCAACACAGACATTTAAGAAACAAATGAAAATGATTTTGTAAAAAAATGGGAGCGTTTATTGGTACTCAAAAAGGTCATCTTGCACTCCTTATTTATAAAAACATAAGCAAGAAAATATAAGTGGAGGGGTACATGATGACACTTTGGAGAGCCAATAACAGCTCCCAAAAAGATGCAAAAATAATGGACGAAATTTTAAAAAGGAAAGATTAGGTTAAAAAATGTACTTGCTTCGGCCGCATGCTGGGCCGTGGCCCATGGTACTTCACAACCCCAGTCCAAGATGCAACAAAGAAGCTACAAATTAACTCTACCAAGAGCCTCTGAAAGGAAAACAGACATCACAGCTTAATAACTACATGAAGGCCATTACAGAAAGCAAAACTGTGAAATGAAGGAGCATTGCAACGCAAGTGTAATTTATTAACTATTACACTATACTATATTTATCCACCCCCAAGAATTTATGCATATCTAACACTTACCGGACAAACCATATGGGACAATACCTAATGGAGAGGACAAATGACCATCTTCTATTTTTCCTTGTTACTCCAAATTCTTTGTGGTCAGTTATCTGATAGATAAAGCATGCATTAATTGTGACAGTGGACAATCTCATATTTGGTATTTTGTGGTTTATTTTCTAAGGAGAGTTAGTTGGGGGCAGATTTAAGATGATTGAGTTACCAGTCAAAGGTTTGTTGGCAGCTGGACTCTCATGCCATCACTCATAAGTAATAATAGAAAGAAGAAATACAGGCCATTGCTTCCATTTTCGTAACTGGATGGATTACTCATAAATTGTCCAGTCAACAACAACAACAACAAAGTCTTTTCCCACCAAGTGGGGTCGGCTATATGAATCCTAGAACGCCATTGCGCTCAGTTTTGTGTCATGTCCTCCGTTAGATCCAAGTACTCTAAGTCTTTTCTTAGAGTCTCTTCCAAAGTTTTCCTAGGTCTTCCTCTACCCCTTTGCCCTAAACCTCTGTCCCGTAGTCACATCTTCGAACCGGAGCGTCAGTAGGCCTTCTTTGCACATGTCCAAATCACCGGAACCAATTTTCTCTCATCTTTCCTTCAATTTCGGCTACTCCTACTTTACCTCGGATATCCTCATTCCCAATCTTATCCTTTCTCGTGTGCCCACACATCCCACGAAGCATCCTCATCTCCGCCACACCCATTTTGTGTACGTGTTGATGCTTCACCGCCCAACATTTTGTGCCATACAACATCGCTGGCCTTATTGCCGTCCTATAAAATTTTCCCTTGAGCTTCAGTGGCCTACGACGGTCACACAACCCGCCGGATGCACTCTTACACTTCATCCATCCAACTTCTATTCTATGGTTGAGATCTCTCTCTAATTCTCCGTTCTCTTGCACGATATATCCTAGGTAGCGAAACGGTCGCTTTTTGTGATCGTCGCTAGATTGCTCCGATCATTAGTGTGGATAAGTATATAAATGGATAGAGATAGGAAAGCAAACACAAGATGTACGTGGTTCACCCAGATTGGCTACGTCCACGGAATAGAGGAGTTCTCATTAATTGTGAAGGGTTTACACAAGTACATAGGTTCAAGCTCTCCTTTAGTGAGTACAGGTGAATGATTTAGTACAAATGACATTAGGAAATATTGTGGGAGAATGATCTCATAATCATGAAACTTCTAAGTATCGGAGTGTGGTATCGCCTTGACTTGCCTTATCTGTCTCATAGGTAGATGTGGCATCTTCTCTGGATCCTAGGTAGCGAAAATGGTCGTTTTTTGTGATCTTCGTTAGATTGCTCCGATCATTCGTGTGGATAAGTATATAAATGGATAGAGATAGGAAAGCAAACACAAGATGTACGTGGTTCACCCAGATTGGCTACGTCCACGGAATAGAGAAGTTCTCATTGATTGTGAAGGGTTTACACAAGTACATAGGTTCAAGCTCTCCTTTAGTGAGTACAGGTGGATGATTTAGTACAAATGACATTAGGAAATATTGTGGGAGAATGATCTCGTAATCACGAAACTTCTAAGTATCGGAGTGTGGTATCGTCTTGACTTGCCTTATCTGTCTCATAGGTAGATGTGGCATCTTCTCTGGAAGTACTCTTCCTCCATCCAGGGGTGGTATCTTTAACTGGTGGAGATGCACAAGGTAATGTATCAATTTCACTTGAAGCTTACTTGTAGTTTCAGGCTTGGTCAAGCGCGATACAAACCATGTAGTAGGAGTCCCTCAAGTTGCCGAGCTAGGGGATTTGCTGAAAGAGGTGACAGACAAGGTAAGCAATCAGAGCTCCGGCTGATTGTTCACATTCTCCCTATCTTGCAGGCAGCATGAAGGATAAAGAGAAGAAAAATGAGAAGAGATGATATGGGATACTTTTGCTTTTGAAGAAGTAACTTTCCACAGGCTTATTCTTGAACTGAGCTGGAGGGTTTTCTGGTTTCCTCCAGAGTATAAGGCCGACTGAAGAATTTGAGGGTCAAAACAAGTCCATCAAATCTAGAGTACGTTCGACCCTGCTGATATGGGATACTTTTGCTTTGACAGAGTAATGGATGTATCGGCACGTGTGCTGTTACGCTTGTCTCCACATGCTTCCTTGTATCCTTCTCACTTGCCATATATGTTCCTCAGGCAAATGCAGTATCTTCCCTGGAAGCATAAGATGTTGAAGATGAGTACTCGAGAGCAATGCCAGGTAAGTAAGTTTCAGGCAGTCAGTTCCTGGCTGGAAGCTTGATTCCAAGTGCTGACTGATTGCTCTCTTTCTCCTTGTCTTGCAGGTAAGAACAAGGCCAAAGGAAAAGACAGGGAAAAAGCATGATATGGGATACTCTTGCTTTTAACCCTGATGATATGAGATATTCTTGCTCTAGTATAGCTTGTTTGTAGAGGTATTATCGGGGGGAAAGAAAGCTGAATATTTCGAAAGGCTTCGTTGAGAGTGCCCTCTCATATATGAGGAAGGGTTGAGCATTTTTGCAGGTCTGTCTGTCCGTTGGGGATGGAGGTTGACATATATAGGAGTCTCCTTAACAACAAGTAGTAATGCTATTCCTTTACCCTGTCAGAGCACTTTGAAAAAGTGGTCTGTGGTATGTGGAAAGCTGATGTTGCGTGTGAAGATTACAGACAGCTTTATCCAAGGAGATCCGGCTCTTGCAGTTGGGAAAGTGTTGCCTCTTCGGTTTTTGAACAAGCAATCCTATCGGGGATCTGGCTCTCGAGATTCGGAGAACGATGCCTCTTCGATTTTTGAGAAAGCAATCATGCTGGGGGTCTGGCTCTCGAGATTCGGAGAGCGGTGTCTCTTCGATTTTTGAGAAAGTAATCATGTTGGGAGTCTGGCTCTCGAGATTCGGAGGGCGGTGCCTCTTCGATTTTGGAGCAAGCAATCTTGTTGGGAGTGTTTTCTCGAATGTGAGTAAAGGTTGGGCATGTTTGCTAGTCTACCTTGCCACGAAGCACAGAGGTTGACACACAGGGACTTTCCAATTATCCAGCAGTGATACTGTTCCTTTACCCTTGTGGGTAATAATATGGTAGCTAGACCTTCAAAATTTATGTGTCTAAACTTTGTTAGTGCTGTTTCTTTGCTATTCTTTTACCCGTCTTGGTCAGAGCGATGTAGTGGGAGCTGCAAGCTTCACGTGCTCAACTTTGGCAGAGAACTTTGGCAAAGTTATCTGTGATACCCATGAGCTACTATTGCGTGTGGGAAGTGGGTGATTGAACAGTAAGACTCATGTGCTTTCTACTTCACCAGAAGTCTTCGACAGAATGCCCATAATTTCCGCAAAGCTGAGTGTGCGTGTGACAGGTGCTGACAAGGCTGGAAAAGTAGGTGCCTCTTCGATTTCTGAGATCGGCCCTCGTGGTCTCTGAGCAGCCCAACTTTTGAGAAAGCAAGCGCCTCTTCGATTTCTGAGATCGGCCTTCGTGGTCTTAAGACTTTCCAATTATTCAGCAGTGGTACTGTTCCTTTACCCTTGTGGGTAATAATATGGTAGCTAGACCTTCAAAATTTATGTGTCTAAACTTTGTTAGTGCTGTTTCTTTGCTATTCTTTTACCCGTCTTGGTCAGAGCGATGTAGTGGGAGCTGCAAGCTTCACGTGCTCAACTTTGGCAGAGAACTTTGGCAAAGTTATCTGTGATACCCATGAGCTACTATTGCGTGTGGGAAGTGGGTGATTGAACAGTAAGACTCATGTGCTTTCTACTTCACCAGAAGTCTTCGACAGAATGCCCATAATTTCCGCAAAGCTGAGTGTGCGTGTGACAGGTGCTGACAAGGCTGGAAAAGTAGGTGCCTCTTCGATTTCTGAGATCGGCCCTCGTGGTCTCTGAGCAGCCCAACTTTTGAGAAAGCAAGCGCCTCTTCGATTTCTGAGATCGGCCTTCGTGGTCTTTGAGCAGCCCAGCTTTTGAGAAAGCAGACGCCTCTTCGATTTCTGAGATCGACCCTCGTGATCTCTGAGCAGCCCAGCTTTTGAGAAAGCAAACGCTCTCTTCGATTTCTGAGCAGGCGCCTCTTCGATTTCTGAAGCTCCGTCGAGTGCAGATTTTTATAGGGGCTGGCATTAAGTTCCAAAGCACACTTGAATCTCCACCAGTAGAAGCTCCATTCTTACACTTCTAAGATCTTGATTTGTTCGACCTCTTCTCTCTTCAACACCTTTGAAAATGTCTGGCCCCTCCGACCGTCGTTTTGACTTGAACCTTGTTGAAGAGGCAGCCCCGCCTTCTCCAGACAACATATGGCGCCCATCCTTCGTCTCCCCTACTGGTCCTCTTACCGTTGGGGATTCCGTTATGAAGAATGATATGACCGCTGCGGTGGTGGCCAGGAACCTTCTCACTCCCAAAGATAACAGACTACTTTCCAAACGATCTGATGAGTTAGCTGTTAAGGATTCTCTGGCTCTCAGTGTTCAGTGTGCAGGTTCTGTGTCTAATATGGCCCAACGCCTATTTGCTCGAACCCGCCAAGTTGAATCATTGGCGGCTGAAGTGATGAGTCTCAAACAGGAGATTAGAGGGCTCAAGCATGAGAATAAACAGTTGCACCGTCTCGCACATGACTATGCTACAAACATGAAGAGGAAGCTGGACCAGATGAAGGAATCTGATGGTCAGGTTTTACTTGATCATCAGAGATTTGTGGGTTTGTTCCAAAGGCATTTATTGCCTTCGTCTTCTGGGGCTGTACCGCGTAATGAAGCTCCAAATGATCAACCTCTGATGCCTCCTCCTTCTAGGGTTCTGTCCAGTACTGAGGCTCCGAATGATCCCCCTCCGGTGCCTTCTCTTTCTGGGGCTCTACCGACTGCTGAGACTTCTCCTAAGCAACCTTTGTGAAGGCTCCCTCTTGTTTGTTTATTTTGACTCATGTATATGTACATATTTGTAGCTTATCGGGGATATCAATAAATAAGCTTTCCTTCATTTCAACGTATTGTGTTAAATACACCAAAGCCTTCTTCGCTAAGTTCTTTGAATTTTCTTTTGTTGAAGCTTTGTGAGTGGAGCATGTAGGTTGAGGTAGTGTTCCCTTAATTTCCTGAGTGAGGAAAACTTCTCGGTTGGAGACTTGGAAAATCCAAGTCACTGAGTGGGATCGGCTATATGAATCTTAGAACGCCATTGTGCTCGGTCCTGTGTCATGTCCTTCGTTAGATCCAAGTACTCTAAGTCTTTTCTTAGAGTCTCTTCCAAAGTTTTCCTAGGTCTTCCTCTACCCCTTCGGCCCTGAACCTCTGTCCCATAGTCGCATCTTCTAATCGGAGCGTCAGTAGGCCTTCTTTGCACATGTCCAAACCACCGTAACCGATTTTCTCTCATCTTTCCTTCAATTTCGGCTACTCCTACTTTACCCCGGATATCCTCATTCCTAATCTTATCCTTTCTCGTGTGCCCACACATCCAACGAAGCATCCTCATCTCCGCTACACCCATTTTGTGTACGTGTTGATGCTTCACCGCCCAACATTCTGTGCCATACAGCATCGCCGGCCCAATTGCCGTCCTATAAAATTTTCCCTTGAGCTTCAGTGGCATACGGCGATCACACAACACGTCGGATGCACTCTTCCACTTTATCCATCCAGCTTGTATTCTATGGTTGAGATCTCCATCTAATTCTCCGTTCTTTTGTAAGATAGATCCTAGGTAACGAAAACGATCGCTCTTTGGTATTTCTTGATCACCGATCCTCACCCCTAACTCGTTTTGGCCTCCATTTGCACTGAACTTGCACTCCATATATTCTGTCTTTGATCGGCTTAGGCGAAGACCTTTAGATTCCAACACTTCTCTCCAAAGGTTAAGCTTTGCATTTACTCCTTCCTGAGTTTCATCTATCAACACTATATCGTCTGCGAAAAGCATACACCAAGGAATATCATCTTGAATATGTCCTGTTAACTCATCCATTACCAACGCAAAAAGGTAAGGACTTAAGGATGAGCCTTGATGTAATCCTACAGTTATGGGAAAGCTTTCAGTTTGTCCTTCATGAGTTCTTACGGCAGTCTTTGCTCCTTCATACATATCCTTTATAGCTTGGATATATGCTACTCGTACTCCTTTCTTCTCTAAAATCCTCCAAAGAACGTCTCTTGGGACCCTATCATACGCTTTCTCCAGATCTATAAAGACCATGTGTAAATCCTTTTTCCCATCTCTATATCTTTCCATCAATCTTCGTAGGAGATAGATTGCCTCTATGGTTGAGCGCCCTGGCATGAACCCGAATTGGTTGTCCGAAACCCGTGTCTCTTGCCTCAATCTATGCTCAATGACTCTCTCCCAAAGCTATATACATAAGCACAACTATACAATTAGAGCAGTCTTCGGTAAATTAGGCATTAAAACGTCATTTGACCTGATGCCTATAAAGCAGGTAAAGGGATCCAATCTTGTTATCAGAAGATAGAAAACATACAACACTGATTAATAAAAACTGAAATAAAATATTTTGAATAGAAATCAGCCAAAGGAAATGAAGTAAAAGATAAGAAAGTGCACCTCTAAATTTTTTCTCAATTTATCATGGCCTTTCAGCAGGAAGTGCACTGGAATGAAGGATGATAGGAAAATTATCCATCCAATCGTCAAAACAAGAACCCTGCAGAATTAATTGAGCTGTTTAAGAGACTAAACAACAAATAATATAAGAACCCATAACCATGGTCCATGGAAAGCACAATCATCCAGTCAAACTATCTCTTGCAATTCTAGTATCCTCAAACCAGAACATGTAAAGCTATTGCGTTATGGCATGAATGCATGAAACATTTCAATTTTTCAACCAAAGATAGAAAATTCTAACCTCGCAGGAAACAGAATGAAGTATCGAACCACCACTCCGAAACACCACAAAGGGAACAGATACACATTCCAGTTCCACGGCTCCGGAGGATTGGACTTAAAGCACCTTGTAAACGAGTCCTGTTCATTCAATCATGATCATCACAAAAATTTATACAATGAGTGCGCAAAATCCGATAAAATCTCTCAACTTTCAACTCAACTGAAATCGGTGAAAATAAAGCAATCAAGAGCCAATTAATTACTCAACCATCTAGCTTACAGTTAAAAAAATCCACAATTTACACAATGATTGAGTTAAATTCCATAAAATTGTAAACATTAGCTAGCTTCCAGTTGGAAAGTTGAATACTTTACTTTCTCCCAAAACCTAATCGGACGATTTAATCTCCTATCAAATGAGAGAAGCAAAAGATTTTTGAGAGCGAGGACTTACATCGATAATGGCACCAGCAGCCTCGGTTAGGGTGGGAGATATGTCGAGCAAATCACGCCTGAGAAACAAATAAGATGAGAAAATTCTCTGAAATTTTCCAGTTTCTCGGGAACCAAAAAGAGAATAAGAACAATAATAGGAGAGAGAGAGGGAGGGGATTAAAACATACAGGCGAAGCTTGCCGTGAGGTTCCTGCTGGATGGAGGTGCCGGAAGGGAGGTAATCTTCGAGGTTGGGACGATCGAGGTCCAATTCGGAGCTTGAGGAGTTGAGCTTCCCGGAGTTGCTCATGCTTCTCTGCTGCTTCTCAGCTCCTCCTCACTCTCTTCTTCCTCTTCTTCTACTGAGATTGGATTCGATTCGGTGGTTTCTGTTTTTCGCTTTTGTGTTTTTGTTGATTTTATTTTTATTTTTATTTCTTATTGTGGTTGTTTGTTGATGTTGTTATTGAAAACCCTAATTTTGACTTTTTATTAATTTCTTGTGGCATTTTTTATTTCTGAAAAAACCAAATTTTGCTAAAATAATTTCACTTATCCTATCACAACTTTTTTTTTTTGACAAATGAAATTATCTACCAACAGGGAAGTAAGCTAAGTCTTACAATGAGTTAATAGTAATGTGGTTCAAATTTGTTTTTGGTAAGAATCGAATCTAAAACCTCTTACTTAGCAGTGAAAAGAAATACCACTAATTTTAAGGATTTTGAAAATTCTTTTTGAAAATTCTTCTTAAGGATTTTGGAAAATTATAACAAAAAAATGTAGGCAGTTGGCTACTTGGTACTACGATCTAGTAGTATACTTGTAAGTAATAGGTCTTAGTTTCGATTCTCACCAAAGATAGTTTTGAACCACATTATTACTAGTTTATTGTGAGTCTTAATCCACTCCCTCACCGTCTTAGTGTAGATAATATCTTTTGTTCAAAAAAAAAAATGTAGACAGTTTGAAATTTTTTATTCCCTTGTTTTTGCAACTTCAAAAGAATTTTCATTCGAGCTTAAGTAGAGAAGGTTCAGGCGTAGCTCGAGAATTCTTGAATGGGTTTCGACACTAGTCGAGTCGAGAGGACTCAGCTACTACTTGAGGAGATGGATTAATTTGTCAATTTTTTCTTATCACCAACGAGAAACTTTTATTAAAACAAACACACGTGTAAACAAAACAAATGCTCAATTTATTCCTAGAAACAAACAAAGAACAGGCCTAAAAACAAATAAAACACATAAAATGAGCCCAACAACAATGAAGCCCAAACACGACAGAACGTCCGAGAACCATCCACTACGCTCTCCACCGCCGATCCAAGAATCAGCCAGTCATCCTATCCTCCGTCCACCGCCGATCATCACCTTCACAAACGCCACATGCACACAACCATCAATAAGAAATAGTCGACGATAGAGAAACCAACCATTAGAATGAAGCTTCGGGAAATTTCCGAGCGACACCTCCGAAATCGGCAGACAACAAGGAGAACGTAGTGATGTAGGAAACTCCCAAGCAAGAGAAAACGCCGGAACTCTACACACGAACTGAACAGAAACCTTGGCTAAAAAACAAAGTAAAGGTGGGCCATGAAAAGGTATACCTACAAGGGTTGAGGAGTTGGAAAGGCCAAAAAGGAAAATTGGAAGAACCATCAGCTGATATAAGAGGAGAAGAAGGAAAAGACAGAAACAAAGGACCACCCACCGATCCAAGCCGCAGCTAGGATCGGTGACACCAAACGGAAGCACGATCGGGAATCAATCACATGAAATGGTGAGAAGCACCCTCAAGCAAAGGTGAGGTCTCTCACAGAGAAAGAAAATAACATTCTTCTTTAGAAGCACAAAGATCAAAACTAAAATATGAACAAAACACATTACCAAAATTTCTTTCTCCTAATCAATATTACAGAATTGGACCATGAAAATTATAGTTTTTTTTGGGTGAAATATAATTAAGTCGAGAGTTAAGGGTTGGTTATTAATTGTAGGGGTGGGATCGAAAAATCGAATCGATAGAAAACTATATTGAAACTAAGAAAACCGAACCGAATTAAAAACCAAATGGCAAAAATCAAACTAAATCAAATCGAATAGTAATTTCGGGTCGGATTTCAATTTTGAAAAAAAATTGAACCAAATCCAATCCTAATTAATTGGTACATAATGCTAAAACCTATTGGAAGACAATTAGACATATACGAATTACTGTTCTAAAATTTTCGCCTAACGTCGTCTGGGCCACAGTTTCAATTAATCTCTAGCCGTTTAAAAATTAAGAATGAACGCTCGCCCGCCTAGATCCTAAGTTGCACATGGATCGAGATAATTAGGGTTGTTCATTGGATTGCGTTCTGGATAATCGTGGGTGCTAATTGTGGGGCTAAATAGTTGGGTAAGGTTTGGTAATTAGATGTGTTGCTGATGAAACTAGGGATGGTAAGGATAGGTTTGATGAGATAATTAGGGTTATAGTTGGGATAATAAGGGTGGTTGATTCGAGGTTTTTGCTGATTATAATAGAATACTATTTGTCAACAGAAAAAACCAACGAAAATACTATTATACCATTTCATGCATAATTGAAAGAACACATAAGAAAAGAAAATTCATGAGCAGTAAATAAATTTTGCACAAAATTTGTTCTGTTGTTTTTTTTTATCTTTTATGAACATATCATCAAAGCATGTCTTTAATTTAAAAAAATATATATAAAAATAACCCATGTTGTGAAATCCCATTCCAAAAATTTCACCATTTATTACGTATTTGATAATTTAAATTCGTATTTCCCGATTACGTTATCTTTATTAGTTAATTTTAATTTCACTAATTATAAGTTTAGTAATTGATTAGTTATGGAGTTGGAAGTTTCATAATCAATTTTTATCTTTCGTTGATATTTCGAAGTACAACTAGTGTTTTTAAATAGATCTTGAACCCACCAACGCATACGCGAAAGCCGTTTGCGAGTCCGAATTATAACGGTATAGTTACGGACGTTTTAAGTTGTGAACTATAAATTGTGGGAACCATGGGTTAAAGGTTAAGTTAAGTTAACAGAAGAAAAAAAAAATAGAAAAGATGGAACCTGTCAGATTTTTTTAAAGGGTATGAAATGACCCATTTGGAAAGAAAAAAAAAAGGAAGGGCCACATTTCTTCCCCCCCCCCCCCCCATATTTCTTGAAACCGTGAGGCTTGAGCTCCACCAACCAATTTCAATCGGCCCATTCCTCCATTTTCCAGCTGATTTTCTTATCTCCTTCACTTGCAACTTGCTCAACTACCTTCCTCCTTCCATTCCACAGAAAAATCAAGGGTTTTTAAGGTCTATTTCATGTAGAATTCCATAGGAGAACCCGTGGGTTTTCGACGACGAATTGTCATTCTGGAGAGTATCACCATTCACCATCACCCTTAATCAACTTCCCTTGGACCCAAAAACAAGACCCAATTGGTGGTTGGGGTGTTGAAACACCAAGGAAGCCGAATTGAAGAACACCCACCTTAGGGTTTCGTTGGGTGCGAGCCAATTTGAGGGTCTTCCTAGCCAAATTGGACTCGGCCACAGGCGGTGATAGAACATGATGCCTTGACTATTGTGCTGGGGTACATTAGCACGGACTCCAGGTATATTGGAAATGTGGTTTGATTTGTATGATTGGCATGTTGAGATTAATGTGAGGACTAGTAATGACCGTTAACCATTATGATGGGGATTTGTTGCTTCGATATTGTTTCACCTTCCACTTCGGTGATTGGTTCTAAATTTAGTAATTGTGCCTAATTTCCCTTTGTTGAGTTTTTGTAAATTAAGTAGCCTGTGCTTATCTCATTTCTTTGAGCCGTCGTACATTCTGGTTGTTGGTCTTCTGCGATTCCGTTGAGTGGTGGTCCGGAATCGTATCCACTCGGATTCCGTTAAGAGATGATCCGGAATCCCTTTTATTTTATGATTCCATTGAGTGATGTTCCGGAATCGTATCTAACTTGGGTTTCATGTAGTTATTGTTATGTATTGTACTTAGCGATTCCATTGAGTGAGGGTCCGTAATCGTATCCACTTGGATTCCGTTGAGAGATGGTCTGGAATCCCTCCTATTTTGCGATTCCGTTGAGTGAAGGTCCGGAATCTTACTCACATTGGGATTTATTGAATTTGAATTGAGATGGCTTCAAAGGTGTAGGCTTCGGCCAAACTATGTCGCTTTAACTATACTTTTCATTGTGTTGTATGAGAAGATGGTTGTGAGATGTTGTGATTAGTTTCAGACGAACCGTTGGATGTCTGGGTGACTTTTCAGGGTTTACAAAAGTTAGTATTGAATTCTTATGAATGATTTATATTCAAGATATGTAAACTGTGTTTGATGGTTGGCATTAGCATTATTCTCACATACTTGATATTATTGTCACTCTCATAAACTTCGCAACTTATCCAGGTTGTTGTTTGCCTGGTGCACCATTTTGATGGTGTAGACACTGATCGTACAGGTGACAGGTTTGAGTAGACTCCGAGAAGTTTGTAGGTGGGGGTAGCAATGCAGTTATCAGAGACTTGGAGTGTTAGGTTACCCTTGTTTCACTCTTGTACTTTATCTTTTGGGACTTTCTTTTGGGCACCTCATACTTGTTCTTAGTAAAGCAAAGATTATGCTTCTTTTTGGGATGTATATATTTGTAAATATTTTGTGGAGAACTTAGCCACCTTCTCATTATTTTGGGTTACCAGTTAAAGTATTTCATTATGTAACTTATACCGTATTCACGAACGTTATTTTCCTTGTCATGTGTCTATTCTCGACGGATATTGGGATCAGGACGTGACAATTTTTGTGGTATCAGAGCTTAGGTTCAGGGTTTCATACCTTAACCTTAGAGTAAGGAAACCTTGGGAAGGTTAGGTAGTGAACCTTGACTAGGTCCGTGAATTCGTCTCTCGAATGTTGATTATATGCTTATGTTGAATTCTTCTTGTATTATACATTATGACAACCCCACACGGTACTACTCAGTAGTTTGGGGATGATGTTCTCGACGACAGCAATCCTGGTTTTGGTCAGGAGGCTAGCCATGATTATGATGGACCTGATAAAGCTTTTCGTGCCATAGAAGATTTAACACAGTTGATGCAGGCACACATTCGTGCGACTCCGGGTAGAGAAAAGTCTTTGTACGGGGAGTTCCGTACACATTCTTTCGATGGTAGTACTGATCCATGGGCGGCAGAGTCCTGGATCAATCAGATCGCTAGAATTTTCACTGTACTGCGTTGCTCATCCGAAGAGCAGGTTGATCTTGCAGCATATATGTTGACAGGTGAGGCTTACGAGTGGTGGCAGATCACTCGTCCATTATTAGTAGCCATGGGACCTCTTACTTGGGAGCGGTTTCAAACTGCATTCTTTAAGCAGTACTTCCCAGAGTCATTTTGAGACTAGTTGGAGGCCGAGTTTGCCACTGTTGAGCAGGGAACTGATACATTTGCTTATTATGTGGCCCATTTTACTCGACTTTACCATTTCTCTCAGCCTCTTCCTAAAGATAAGAAAACGAAGAAATTTATTAGAGGGTTTAAACCTAGTATCAGAAATCTGTTATCGGTCCAGGGATTGCCTTCTTACGCCCATGCGATTGATCATGCACACACAGCTGAGATTAATGAGGGGCACGATGCACGAGAGAGTAGGGAACAGAGAAAGAGGGACCAGCCAAAGGGCCAGTCATCTGATGTGTTTTTTGGTAGGTTCCGAAAGTGCCAGGGGTTCTCGTTTGGTGGTTCTCAGGGATCGTCACATAGTGGGTATCAAGATACTTCACGTGGAGATTTTCAGGTTACTTCTAGAGGAGGCTCCCAACATTCTACTGGGACGAATCATCAAGGTCGTTTCCGATGAGGTACTCAGAGCGCGTTCAGGTGTGGAAACCAGATTTCTTCTGAAGGTCGTTCAGAGAGCCTTTCCAAGGGATCTTATGACCAATCACATAAAACATTTTCACGGATTTGTGCTCATTACAAACGCCGACACAGTGGCACATGTAGAGCCAGTTCTAAGACTTGTTACCGGTACAGTAATATTGGTCACTTCTTTCGTGATTGTCCCCAGATTACCGCTGGTGGTGCTGGCAGACCTGCTGCTAGTGTTGGGGGTTCAGTGGCATCTTCAGCACAGAGTAGGCCTGCTGGAGCACCTTCAAGCTCGGGCCAGCAGATGACTGGGCAGCAGAGTGGTAAGCAGTCTGGTGGAAATTCTCAACAAGTTGAGGCCCAGGGCAGTGGAGCTGGGACGTCTCAAGTAGGTACTCAGCGAGTTGGCAAAGTATGTGCATTATCTACTTTGGAGGCCGAGGCGGAACCGAACACAGTTACATGTACTATTCATTTTGATTCAATCCCTGCTAAAACATTATTTGACCCTGGGGCCGAGAACTCATTTATATCAAATAATTTTGTGAAGTCTTTGGATCAACCTATAGAGATGATGGATGTGACGTACTCTATTTCCTCATCTTTTTCGGGACCTTATGTTGTTAATCAAGTAGTTCGATCGTGTGAGGCTCATGTGGGCCCGGGTGAAATAACAATGGATTTGATGATTCTTCCGATGCGAGATATAGATGTCATTATAGGCATGGATTACTTATCCTTGTATCGCGCGAATTTTGATTGCTTTGAGAAAGTGGAAACTTTTCGACCACTTGGTAAACCTCAGTTTCAGTTTGTTAGGGATCGTAAACCTATTCCACCACCAATAATGATATCAGCCGCTAAGGCTAGGCGATTTATGAAACATGGTTGTCAGGGTTACCTAGCTCATGTCATGGCCGTTGATCAAGGAAATAGTGAGGTTGACGCCATCCTGGTAGTTAAGGAGTTTCCTGATATGTTTCCTGTTGAGTTGCATGGCTTGCCCCCAGTGAGGGAAATTGAGTTTACCATTGATCTTATGCCAGGGACCACGCCCATCTCTAAAGCTTCATATCGAATGACACCTTTGGAACTTAGGGAGCTTAAGGTACAATTACAGGAATTGTTAGATAAAGGTTTAATTCGCCCTAGTGTTTCACTATGGGGTGCTTCTGTTCTTTTTGTAAAGAAAAAAGACGGATCTATGCGTTTGTGCATTGATTATCGTGAGCTTAATAAGGTGACAGTCCGAAATAAGTACCCTTTACCGAGGATTCATGACTTGTTTGATCAACTTCAAGGTGCTCAATATTTTAGTAAGTTAGATTTAAGGACTGGTTATCATCAGTTGAGGATCCGAGATGAGGATATAGCAAAGACAGCTTTTCGGACTCGCTATGGCCATTATGAGTTCTTGGTTTTACCGTTTGGTCTGACTAATGCCCCTGCTGCGTTCATGGACTTGATGAATAGGGCGTTCCGACCTTGTATTGATCAATTTGTGGTAGTGTTCATTGATGACATTCTGATTTATTCACGGAGTGCAACTGAACATAAGGAACATCTAAGACTTGTTTTGCAGACGATGTGAGATCATCTGTTGTATGCTAAGTTTAGCAAATGTGAGTTTTGGTTTGAAAGTGTTAGATTCCTTGGCCATGTGATTTCGATGGATGGTATTCAGGTGGATCCTACCAAGGTGGAGGCAGTTATCGGTTGGAGTCAACCTACCACGGTGACTGAGATTCGGAGTTTTTTGGGCTTAGCTGGATATTATCGTAGATTTATTGAAGGTTTCTCATCGTTGGCACTTCCTCTAACAAAACTGACAAGGAATGATACTCCTTTTGTCTGGAATGATGAGTGTGAGGCTAGTTTTGAGGAGCTAAAGAAGAGACTCGTCTCTACACCTGTTCTTACGCTTCCATCTGGTTATGGAGGTTTTGTAGTATACACTGATGTGTCCCATAAAGGATTGGGTTGCGTTCTGATGCAGCACGGTAAGGTTGTGGCTTATGGTTCTTGGCAACTTAAGCCGCATGAACTTAATTATCCCACTCATGATTTAGAACTAGATGATGTAGTTTATGCATTAAAGCTTTGGCGACATTATTTGTATGGGGAGTCTTGTGAGATTTATACCGATGAACACGTCTCTAGATCCACCCTGAGCCCACCTGTCATCTCGTAACTTCTATCATCGTAGTTTCAAAACAATTAATCCCAACCACCTCATCTCCAACTATGTAATCAAGAAACAGACCGCAATTAAGAGAGCCATATATTATCCTTTTTCTTTGTTTAAATTTAAATTTACAAAAAAATGTAAATCAATAAAAAATAACACAAATAAGATATAAAACTTTCAATTCGAAAAATTATTAAGATTGTGACATAGAAAAGAGGGGCAAGAAAATTGGGATAAGATAAAATACAATTAACCGGTTATACATTATAAAAATTAAAAATAAAACCTATAAACGGGGTTTAGAGTAGGAAGAAGAAATTATCATTAAAGAGATAATATAGATAATAAAATAATCGTAAGCATAAGGGATTAGACTTATTTTAATAAATTGGGCTATTCCTAATATTGGCTCAAAAAGTTAGAATCGTATCAAGTTTTCCTTTTTTTATTATTATTTTTTTTTATATTTACACACACATAGTGTGTAGGCTTCATCTAGTATTTTATTATAAAAAGAGATGTAGGGTCGATTTGTATACTCATAGTATTGTAGGCAACATTGTCTACTTTGGGAGAATAGGCAAAATTTGAAAACTCAATTGTCTATATCATTAGAGCTAGTTCTTATGTACGTACTCATCAAAATGGATTTGCCTACTCAATTTGTCTACACCATTAGAGATGCTTTAAGAGATTGGTGTGGCCACCTAAAAGATATAGGATTGGAATTGCAATGGTTAAGTTGGTGACATTAGAGATGCTTTAAGAGATTGGTGTGGCCACCTAAAAGATATAGGATTGGAATTGCAATGGTTAAGTTGGTGACAACAAGAACCAAACCAACCACCAAAATATTAGGCCTAGCCGACTTCTGGCTTTGTGGGTGGGCCAATCAGCCAGCCAACGTCCATGCATGCTTCAAACTTCATGCCCTGGCAAAGGAAAGAGCAGATGGATATGAGTGAAATTATATATGTTTATTTCAGGATCCCAAACTGAATTTATCACATATTTTAGCCACTTAGGTTAATCCAACAAGCTCGTTTTGGGGATGTTTTTGTTGAAAACAATTTTGTTCGTAAGTGTTTTTGCTAGAAGTGCGTTAAGAATAAATATGTAGACATTTTTTTATTCCAGAATGACTTCGACTCATAAGCGCCTTTATGCAAAATACGTAGTCAAACATTTTATGTTGTCATAAACTCAGAACTTGTGCTTTGCAATGACGTCACGTGTATGAATATTGGATGTCATGCAATTGTGGTGAAAGCCCAAGTTATTAGCCCAAAAATGTAGTGTGAGGCCAGCTTTTGGGTTGGCAAGGAAGAAATGGGCTTAAATAAACCCACTCTCCTCAATATTATTCTATTCTTTATTTGTTTATTTTTATCTTTTTAGTAGAGTGATTTTAGCGTTAGTAAATTAAATAATAATTAATTGTTTGGGGAGGACAATCAGTGGAGATCAACCTGACATCAGATTGTATAGTTTGACATGGTTAAATTTTGTCCTTGCAGTAACAAAGCCATCCCCTTTTATTTTTTTTTCTTAATATTGAAAAAATTCACAATATCTAGTTATACTCAATGTACCATGAAATGAAAGTATGACATTTTAAAAGAAAATTCCTATAATTCCTAAAAGGTGGGGAACGCTAAGAAGCCATAAGAATGAGCCAACCATTATAATTTACCATTCACGAGAGTTGAGACATTCCACTTACAAGTGCAGAGAAATATCACTAGATTATGATACTAAATGACACATATCATATGTTTGTCACCTTCATCTACACATATCATACTAAGTATTAGAGCCACACCGTTAATGTTAGGCTTCACTAGCATCCTTACATTTGTCTTGAGCATGGGGTATACCAACTATCTACCAATCACGTGAAGCATTGCATTGGATGGTTGAATAATTCAGATGGGTAGGGCGCAACTTGCTTGACAATATAAGACGATGGAGGTTTAGGTTTCGGCCGAGAATGTCCTTTTGGCATACAAAAACAATGGAGTACGACAAAAACAACACATCATGCATACACGTCGATGCCTTTATATTCTAAACTTGCAAACGCAAGCAAAGATTAGCCAAAAGTATATACAAATCCAACCAAAAACAACGTTAAGAATCAAAGGGAATGCCAATTTAATTTCTTAAGGCATGTGCGTGGCGGGAGTTAAGAGTCTTATCAAGCTAAACAATGCACACACGTAAAAGAAAGAACAGAAAAAGAAATTGTGTGAAAAATATAGAGTGATGTTGTGTGTCCCCCCACTTGACCTTGAGTTTAGGACTAAGTCTATATGTGGTATACATTGGGAGCTTGGAGATGGAGTGCAAATTCTTCAGGGAACTTGTCGTGCACTTTTATTATAATACGTGAAATGATACATCGAGTGACTTGTATTCTGCTAAACTGGTTTTGGATTGAATGCTTATATTTTACCATAATATTGAGTGTTGCTCTTACTTCACGCAATAAAAATTGGACGTGTTTTCAGCATAAAAAGACATCATACACGAGAAGGAAGCGTGTCAAGTGTATCACACGTTGAATTTGAAAGCCTAGTGTAAAGAGCTATTAAAATCCTACGTCTCTTTATCTAGTGAATTAGTTTTGCTTTTGTTTTGTATTCACTATAACTATATAGTGATGTGTTACCAGATCAAAACATATGTGAATGTATTAGGGGTTAGAGTTTAACAAACAATTTCTTCCAAATAATGTTACATACAATTCTCCACATGGTATAACACGTTTTACCTATAATTTTGTTCAATCACTTATATTATAACACGTAAATTAATTAGAAACCGACAAGTTCTCCTCATAATAACAAACAATGGTGATTTTTTTTTTTGAGTAAAGACAATGATGATTTTGCACAAAGAAAACCTCTCCCTTGAAATTTTGTGTTTGGAGTTTGATCGTGTTACTTACAAAAGAAATAAATGACCCATTCTTTAGTTCTTTTTCCAATGATAAAGCTATTGATCAAGCATTATTCCCATGACAAACAGTCTGATTTTGCACACCTTAACAGATGAATTGAAGCGGATTCAAAGGAGCTTTGTTCGACTTCCCCTTGCTTTTTCAGGCTCTTCCCCAAACTGTCAAAATGTATTCTTTGTTAAGTAATTTTTTTTTTGTCGTTTAATACTACAGTTCAATGATATTCTTTTGCACTTGTAAGTAAAAGATCTTAAGTTCGATTCTTGTCAAAGACAAATTTGAATCACATTATTGATAGCCCATTGTGAGTCTAAACCCTCTCCCCTCCCCCTCACTATATAAGATCGTTTGTTAAAAATTAGTAATTTTTTTTTGTTAAGTAATTTAAAATGCTGAAAAACTGTTCCCTAATTAGTAATTAACTTGCTTTCCATTTTTTTCAACTTGCTTTCCATTTCAATGACCTAAAATTACCAATCATTATCTCTACCTCTTGACATTTTCTCATTTTCTTAATCATGGAAGTACACAACCCACCCAATATTTTAGCCAAGCGTTAGGTGCATCATGCATTCCCAATTATTATAATTAAATTCTCTCAACTAAACTCATTAAGTGTCATTTAGTACTACGGTTTAGTGATATTTTTCTTCACTTGTAAGTGAGAGATTTTAGGTTCAATCATCGCTAAAGGTGAATTTAAACCATATTACTATTTACCCATAGTGAGGCTAAGTCCACCATTTTCACTTAATGTGGATAATATATTTTGTTCAAAAAAAAAAAACCTAACCCCATTAATTACTAATCAGTCAATTACCCCCATTCATATGCATTTAAAAAAAATTATGTTCCTTATCACATATTTTTCAACGTGACAACCACACCGTTATTCCATGTTACCAAAATTCTTGTTTTAACAAATACCTATATCTACGAAATATAACTTTTTATCTATTTGTACTATAATTCATGAATAAATAACATCTCTTGACGGTATTATAATAGTATCTTTCCAGAAAGCGCATAATTCAAAACTGGGTTTCCTCTAATTTTATGAGTGTATTTTTGCTCACAATCCTAAAGTAGTGGTAATGTTTACCATCCTATTAATTACCATTTTTTTTAACAAACAATATTATCTACACTAAGAGGAAGATGGTGAGCTAAGCCTCACAATGGGCCGGCTAGCAATAATGGAGTTTAAATTCGCATTTAACGAAAATTGAACATGAGACCTCTTACTTACAAGTGAAGAAGAATATCATTCGACTGTAGTACTAAGTGACTCCTATTAATTATTATTAGATTAGTTTAAATTTTAAAATTTGTGTAATAGATAAATTAAATCAAATTCATCCAACCGTAATCAATAGGGTGATGAGCATCACCATCGCTTTAGGGTGACGAGCAAAAATATTCCCTTATTTTATGCCCACTTTTTAAAAAAAAAAAGTTTTATCAAATATTTTTAAAGGAATGCTAAGGAGACTTTCTTAAAGTATAAACTTTCAGCCACCTTACAGTTTAATATCAATTTTAATGTTAATATTATAAAATATTATGCAAAAAATATAAGATGACAGAGAATTTAAGATGCCAAAATTATGAGGTGCCAAAAAATTACTCTCCATAAACAGAAGTTAAGATGACATAAAATTCAAAAAAGAGTAATTTGAAAGAACTCGCATTTCTCTCGTTAAGATAATTGTCCGTTTCGTGTTTTTGATTTCTTGGCAAACGGAAACCACAAGATTTTTGTAACGTCAAAACGCAAAACGACGAAAGCATTCGCTTAAATCACAGCGTAAAGCGTTATTTACAAAGCCCAAAACGACAATTAGCGCGAGGGCGAAAGCAGGCACCGCGCCCGCCAATGCGCATGACGAGCACGTCAGTCCCTGTGTGAGTGTGAGTGTCACTCTGACTGAAAGGCCGGCTTTCACTTTTCGGTGATTGATCAGCTCCCCCACGCGCTCTTTGTTCTGATTTGTTGTCGCCGTCTGTCCTTGGATAAAACAAATAAAATTGAAAAAAAGAGGGAAGGGAGCTGAGCACGTGGGAAGTGACGGAGAAACAAAGATCTTGCCGGAAACAAATAAAGAATCTGGGAATTCGGGTGTGTATAGCGCTCATACCAAAAGTTTTAGGAATCTTTTAACTCATCCCAACCCCACTAATCTCACCTAATCATTAGATAATTCCACCATAAATTCAAAAAAAAAAAAAAAATCTTCCAAGATAAGAATTTCACTAAAGTCGGACTGAAACATTTACATCTTCCACCATAACATTAAGTAGAAAATCTAGATCTAAAGGTCACCACAAGTAGGAGCCATCATGCTTGAACGCATACGCCATCATCGTATGAGCAACACGATTGCACTCCCTCAAGGTGAACTCAATTATTTCAATAGCTCATCATAATCCATTTATTTTTCCTTTTTAATTCCTAAAACTGAAATTACTAATGATAGTCTAACAAAATTATTGTCCGCAAGTGTCACTCTTTGCACTCAAATTCGTATATGTCTCCACATAATATAGATAAATTTAGTTTAATTATTTTATGTTGAATCATGATTCATGATTTTCTTAGAATGCATATAGCATTTTCGTTTCATAGTTCATAAATTGACTCATAAGATTATTTAAAATGAAAGTTGTTTTCATCACTTTGAAAATGAACCATTTTGCCCTCCTCATTTCTTTATATTCAGTGTGAGGACAATCATTTTACACTCCTCATCTTTTACACCAACGGTTCAAGGGTTATTTAAAATTTTGAAATGCTAATAACAGCTCAATTTAAAATATGTTTAAAAACTTTGTTTTAGGATTAGATATCTCATCTTAATCATTTGTTTTCCTAAAAATGCTTGAGAAAGTCTAAAACAATGGGATAAGGAGCCTTCCTATTACCCACTCTTCGCCCACATATTTAGGGAGCAAAAAACCACTTATCCAAAATTAAAAGATTAAAAATGGAGGCAATTGGAGCTGATTTTTCTCCTCCTCCTCCCTAAATTAGCTGCAAAATTCCCCTTTGCGAACAAAATTTTAAATCTTTCTAACTTGTAAATAAGATCTTTAAATTTAAAGACTAATTACACTTTTTTTATTGAAGGAGTTCATTGATAATTTATTTTAGTGAAAACATTCAAATTTTTCGCTAGCAAAAATCCCATTGGCCCCTTCAATTTCATCTTCATGGGTCCCAAAGCTAGAGGCCCACTCAAAAGAACAACGATCATCGTAAACTGCAATCGGATGATCAGAAACGCATCATCATCGGCACTTTGACAATAGTACCGTCTGAGCGCGTCACACCGGAACCAAAGCATTAAGAATTACGCGCGCGATGGGTTTTAGGGGAGGGCCTTTATGGTGAAGCTTGTTTGTTTTCTTGTGGGGGAGGGAAGCGAAGAGGCACAAAAACGCCGTCGTTCTGGCAGTCTCTGTCGTCGCCATAGAAGCTTTCCAGCTTCAAATACAACGACTCTATTTCCTCCTGTTTCTGCTCTGCAACAACGCCGCCAACGATGAAGAAGAAGAAGAGAGACGCAATCAACGGCCACAGCTGCATCAACATCACCGCCACCGCCCTCGGCGGCGTCGTTTTCAAAACCTCTGTTCTCCGGCGACACTTCCGCCGTATCCGCCACCACGTGTTCCCGCTAATCTCCGCCGTTTCCGGTTGCCTGCTCCTCTTCCTCGCCGCCTTCTCTGTCCTCGCTCCGCCGCCGGTTCTGCATCCTCGCGATCACCTCTCGCTCTTGCGGCACCTCACCTCGGTACTCAAGCACACACCGAATCACCTCCCAGCTCCGATTTTCTCGGTTTGCTATGATTTTCTTATTATATGAAAACTTTCTTGTGGTTTTTGCGTTCAGAATGACAATGGCGACGTTGAGGTCTGGCCGAATTCGGATGAGACAACGAAGTTTCGCGTGACGGTGCGATATTTATATTTTTGGAGCTGATTTTGCAGAATTTCATTTAATTATTATCTTTTGTTCTGATTTTGTTTTGAATTTTTTTTGTTCTGCTTTTAGGAGAGTGGGGGAAGTTCAGGTCGAGATTTATGGAGTACAAGGGAATCGGAGCTTTTCTATAGCTGCAGCAATGCCGCCGATAACTTTGCAAGTAAAGTATATTAGATATTTATTATTTACTAATCTTATTTCTGCCCATTTTGTCTCTCTCTGTAACGAATAAGGTTTTTCTAGTTTCTTCGTAGATTCGGGTGATCGGATATTCAGATTGAAATTCAGTATTCATTTGATGGTTTTGCTTAGTCTGGAATATCCTAGAATCGATTGAAGTCTTGTTTTGTTCATTTCATGGTGTTGTAATCGAATCGATTCTCAGCGGTGTGATGAATTTATGGTGAAATTTGAATTTTTGATTGTTGGAGCTCTGGTTTAATTTATCTGACCAAAGCAATGCTTTAATTGTTGCAGCTGCTGATGCGAAAACTCATTCGAATCGCTACTTGTTGATTGCTACTAGTGGAGGATTGAACCAACAAAGAACAGGGGTGAGTTATTGGGGTTTTTGTTTCGTCTAGGCATCTGCTTATACGTAGCTCTTGTTTAGGTCTAATTGATTGGACCAGTATGTTGTAACTGTGCGTGTTTTCGCTGTTGGTTCAGTGCCTGATGCTTCCTTTACTGGTTGTGTTGCAGATAACAGATGCTGTTGTTGCAGCTTATATCTTGAACGCTACTCTTGTTGTTCCCAAGCTGGACCAGAAATCGTATTGGAAGGATTCCAGGTCAGTTTCATATTACAGTTGAAGAACTACTGTCAATGTAAGGGGTATAGTCAGCGTATTTATAATGCGAATTGGGGTATTTGTTGCAGCAACTTTGATGAAATCTTTGATGTAGACTGGTTTATATCATCTCTCTCGAAAGATGTTAAAATCATTAAAGAGCTTCCAACAAAGGGAGGGAAACCAATGAGTGTGCATACCACGCGAGTCCCAAGGAAGTGTAATGAAAAATGTTACCAGAACCGCTTGGTGCCCGTTCTTAATAAAAAGCATGTAAGTGTCTTGCTGAAGAATGCAGCACATTTTCTTTTCAAGAATTATCATATGCTTTCGGGATTGTGTAAGGTGTATGATATTTACAGTGGTTGTGCATTTGACCTTTGAAAAAAAAAAAATTATTGGCGCTTGAATGAGCAGCTTTTCAGGTTACATAGAATTGACAGTTGCAGGTTATGCTTTCTAATGTGCAGGCTGTTCAGCTTACAAAATTTGATTACAGACTTTCAAATAGGTTGGATTCAGATTTACAAAAGCTGAGATGTAGAGCCAATTATCAAGCCTTGAAATTTACCGACACGATTAGTGAAATGGGTAAAAAGTTGGTTGAGAGAATGAGAATGAAAAGCAAGCATTTCATTGCCCTGCATCTGAGGTAAACTGCAATTTATTTTTAACTTCTCGAGTAATTTTGCCCAGTATACTATGAGTAAGCTATGCCTTCGACAGAAATGCTTGTGCAGATGTTAATTGTTTTTTGTCTTAGTTTACCGCAATTGATACATTGAGTATTAATGTGTGTTTTTTCCTGAAAAAATGTCAAACTTTCTGTTTTCTCAGAATAATATGCTTGGGTGGGTTATAATGTACAAAAACCTCTGTTTAGGTTATTTTGATGGTTGTTAGTGTTTTCTGAGAAATTGGAGTACGTAGAAAAAGTTTGTGATATTGGTTGGTCATGTTATAGGTTTGAGCCTGATATGCTGGCGTTTTCTGGATGCGATTATGGTGGGGGAGAAAAGGAAAGGAAAGAACTTGGCAAACTTCGGAAAAGGTGGAAAACTTTACATGTAAGGCTTCACTAATGAGTAATGACTTGAATAATGCCGTTCGGTAATTACCTGTGTTATATAATTTGTCTCTGCATCACAATTACATTATTTTATGGGGCTACATTGCGTGCAGGCAAGCAACCCTGACAAGGTACGAAGACATGGTAGATGCCCGCTAACTCCAGAGGAAGTTGGTCTCATGCTTAGAGCGTTGGGTTTCGGAAGTGATATTCACTTGTATGTGGCATCCGGTGAAGTATATGGAGGTGAAGAGACATTGGCACCACTAAAAGCACTTTTCCCACACTTCCACACAAAAGAGACTTTATTAAGTAAGAAGGAGTTGGCACCATTTTCATCCTTCTCCTCTCGAATGGCTGCATTGGACTTCACTGTTTGCGATGAAAGTGATGTTTTCATCACCAACAACAATGGCAATATGGCTAAAATGTTAGCTGGTCGAAGGTATTAAAACTCGAGTTAACAATACATTTATTTTTCCTCTGGTAAAAGGTTCTGATGTGACTCATGTTTTGGCTGTAACAAGTTTGTCTACTCACGCAGGAGATACTTTGGTCACAAACCAACAATCCGTCCAAATGCTAAGAAATTGTCTCCGTTGTTCATAAATCGTAATAACATGACATGGGAAGAATTTGCATCGAGGCTTCGAACGAGTCAAATTGGATTCATGGGAGAGCCAAATGAGATAAAGCTCGGCAGGGGTGAGTTCCACGAAAACCCAGCAGCTTGCATTTGTAGCGCATCTAACACAAAGGCTAAGGAAGTTCCAATTCCTCAAAATGAAAGTCCCGATATCCTTAAAATAGATAAGGAGGATTATACGAACAAGGACAGTGGTTATGTGACAGATGAGCAAGTAACTGAGGACGAGCAAGATTGGTCTGAGGCGGATTATACTGAAATTGCAAATCGGTCTCTAGGGAAAGTGCTGCCTAGCGTAAGAGTTTCAGATCCAAGTCTTCTACTGAAGTCCGACCAACCAGAACTCGACGAATTCTTTTCAGACTGAAGTTTGACGACAGGATTTCCAATTTTGGCAAGTTAGCAGTTTTGTCTTAGCAAGCTCTTCACCAAATTCTTTGGGTCTTTCTGTCGCCCGTTTTGATAGGTTACTTACATGGATGAGAATGATTTATACAATTGGATTGGCCGTAACAAAAAACCACATTGTACATACAGGCTTCAGCTGATGGCAGGCTATACAGGACTATTCAGATTTTGAACCTTGTACAGTGGTTCGTGCTAAGGACAACATCGTGTTTTCTTCTTTGATGATTCTTTCCGTAAGGCAGGAACGTATATATGACGGAGATACGAGGGTTTAGGGTTTAGGGTGTGGTTATTGTAGGCGCAGAATTCAGGCTTTACTCTCTCTTAAATCTTTCTTCAGTTTCTGATGCGTCATCATCTGTTGTATGCATGGAATTCTTCAACTCTCTTTCTCCTTCACTCCAATTTTTCAATCTCTTGTTTGGTCGTGGTTGTTGGAACTTGGAAAGAAAACTCTTCAATGTATTTGAGGAAGGCAAGTTGAAGGAATGCCAACGTATTCACCTTTTTAAATTGGCTCTACAACTCGCAATTACAAAGTACATACACATAATCCTAATCAGCGAGTCTGATTATCTGTCGTGTTTTTCCAAGTTTAACTGTAATCAATGATTTGTATAACAAAGTCTTTCAATTTAACCTTTCCAATTTGGGAAGTTGTTTTCGTGCGACAACGAGAACCATTTGAGGAAGGCAAATGAAGTAGTTATTGTTTCCACACTACTTTGCCTGAACATTGTATAAAACGTTGGAGCATTTTGCTCCATCCAAAGCTGCCTAGGCACACATCGAGGCACGTTTTTTAACACACTGCTTAAACGTAATTAGATGCTACAAAGAAGGACTAGGGAGAAAGTGCGTACCTTCAATGTTATTAGAATCAAATCACGAATGAAATTGATTTTTTATGTCATGTTAATACTTTTAGTTTTGGTACATGGGAGGGTGAAAGGCCAACTGCGTTAGGACATCCCTAGGCCTAACAAACCCAAAAGCGTCATCAAACACATGGCTTACGACAACATGATCGCCTGCCACATTTTGCTCTATGTAAACATGGTTGACTTTGCACCTCCAGGTACATGGGAGGCAGCAGGCATAAAATAAGAAAAACAACCACATGAGCGACCCCAAGCCAGCAAGAGCATTGGCTAAACCGTAAACCCTTGTTAGAAAACATAGAAACTCAGTTACCACAAGTTTTTCTCTATGAACATAGCTGATCATGCACCACCAGTTTTGATTTCTTTTGAGTTCTCTGAAGAAGAATCATCTTCTTCCTCATAAGAGCTAAAAGTACCACTTCCGCTTCATTCGGACTCACCACGGGGTCTCTTAGTTTACAGTTTTCGGAAGAAAATACTTTCTGCTTTAATGTAACACACAATGGAATCTTCCCAAACCTCGTAAGTTTTCAAAGATAAATGCCCTCACGTCGTCATCATCAACCATATATGCATGCCAAGTGGTTTCCATTGTGTTATATATGAATTTCATACTTATCTCATACTCGTCTAGGTCCACATTCACAATACCATGTACTTTCTTCTGAAGCTTCGCAAATGTAATTTTATATGAAACAAGTAATCTTTCGTTTTGCAATTTTGTGCGAGTCAGCCCACCTCCCACCACAGTTCACTAAAATTGTCAAACTAGACATCTTCTTGAAATAAAAGCATAACAATAAGAAAAGAAAAAAGTGACATACGCATTGAAAAAAATTAATTTAATATTGCCCAGATTATTTGTACAATTAATTGACAATTTCCAAACCAAGATAAGAAAGAATAAAAACACAAAGAAAGAAAAGTTTCTATTTCGTAAACCTAATTTTTCTAATATGCACTAAAAGAATTTTTTTAGCTTTGTCTCTAACTGATTGGCAAATGCTATTAGATTTGTCAATCTTCCATTCACACAAGGAACCTAATTTTTCTAATAAGATTTTTCATTCTGTAAACCTTAAAATTATGCTTTTTGCAAGTGGCCCTTCACAACAATGGTGAAAATATGTTAAGTCCTTAGATGACGGTGTGAGTTCAAACCTTATCGGTAACTAATCTAACAAAATTCTATCGTTCGAACAAAAAAAATATATATATATATGCTTTTTGCACTTTCTAAGAACAGCAGATCTCTCGATTCACTACCATAGTCAATGATAACCTTCAAAACAAAATTCGAATACGGACAACACCATTAATAATGCAAAAGTGCAGAAAACTAAATATGAAGCACATATAATCCAAAGGATTGAGATAAATAACGTTACAAATATTGACAATTCATTTTTCAATAAATATTCAATCAAAGGAAAAAACTACAAAAGCAAAAAGAAAACGTAGACGAGGAAAAATGCAAAAATCAACCATCTACACTCACCTTCGTTTAGGGCTGTACAAGTCTCCACCAATAGTCGATGCCTTCACTATGCCTCCATCATTTCTTAGGTTTTGCCGTCATAAATTTTCATCTAATAGGGTTTTGGTTTTTTAATGGGAACTTTAACGAAAAGCACCCGGTACTGTTCACTTTAACGAAAAACCACATTTTTACACTACAAAGTCAATCATGGTACTATTCACTTTACCCTTTATTTTGTCCTTATCATTAAAACTCAAAGTTTTCAAACCCTTTTCATTACTTTTCTTTTTTTTAATTTATTTGGTTTTAAAGTTTAAGGGTATTTGTGTCTATTTAAGTGATATTTTGGATATGTTTGAAAGTTTATATAAAATTAAACCACCACCGCTCTCAAGTTCTCTCTTGCCTATCTCCTTCTCTCTACACCTCCTCCGAAACCCCTTCGGTAAAATTCTGAACTTTACTCCAAGTTGTATTTTCTCTCTCTTTCTGCGCTTTTGAAAAGTTTCAGTTTTTGGTGTTCCTAAGTTTATGTCTTTGAAAGCAATTTAATTTTGTGTTTAATTTGGATTTTTGCAATGCGAATTTTGAATTTTGTGTTTAATCTGCGTTTTTGTGTTTTGAATTTTGAATTTGTAGCCTGATCTTCCACTGGAGTTATAACATCCAAATTTTGCATTTTTATGTTAGAGCATCTCCAAAGGAGATGTTAAAATCCTAGGTGGAATGCCATTGTGTATATTTGACATCAAAATCTCTCCAACCAAAGTGTTATTTGCTTACTGGATTTGAATTCTTTGTGATTTGGAGTCAAATTTGACATCAATGTTAAATTTATTTTTAATTCATTTTATTGGTGGATCCCTTATTCTACTAACATTTCAACCAATAAAAATTTTGTTTTCAACATTTTTTTTAATAATTACAACCATTTAAAACTCTATTTAAATAATAAAACAATATTTGACAATTTGGTTGGAGAAACACAAAATTTGATATAAGACTTCAGATTTCCACATTAGCCATCAATTGTAATTTAACTCTTATAATTTGATATTTCCTTTGAAGATAATCTAATAACAGCAATCCATTCAAATTCTGCATTTATCCAATGAATTGTAAAAGAAAAATGAATTATGAGGAATTTGGAGATTGTGCCGGCTTTGGTCATGAAGGGTATCAGCAAGTGAACAAGGATCATCTCCGAATACTCTTTGTGGGGATCTGGATGATCAATCAATCTTGTCTGTTCATCGTACATTGTGCACGAGCAAAGGATATCATTGATCAAAAAATGATTGAAAAAGATGGTTTTTTGTTCTTAAACGTAAATATGTGCACAAGCCTATGCAAATAGGGTTAAAAGCTGTAGATAGCCTGGTTCTTGTAGGCCGTGGTTAAAGAGAACTTGTAACCGAGGGACTGACAAACTGGAAAAACAGCTATTGCCATCGATTACATTGATGAAGTTGGAAATTTGAAGTGGAGTTACTTTGTAGAGCTGATGCCCATGAACTTGATACCCCATATCAGAGCTATCAAGCCTTTTCAAGAGGATAATTGCATAGACTCTCTGATCTGGAGGGACTCTCCAAGTGGAAATTTAAGTACGAAATCCGCCTATGCCTTAGTCACAGGCCGGTTGATTTGTATATGGACTATGTATTAATATTTTTTTATTTTTGTTGGGGATTTTGGGTATAGAGGCTGTGTGTGGAACCAGTGATGCAAGGGCGGGATATGATCAGTCGCGCTCAACCTGGAAGGGGGAAAACTCATGCTTTTGGGATTCTCATATTGAATAAAATCCATAAACACAACGCCACCTATGCCCACATATATGCGATTTATGTTTTATTATATATGGCTGTGGGTGGTGGTTTTTTCAATACCACCCGTGCAAACACCTTTCCAATCATTAACACTTAATAACGATTCAATTTTTTTTTTTTGTCGAAAAAAAAAATTTCGAATCGTTATTAAGTGTTAATGATTGGAAAGGTGTTTGCATGGAGTTTTAATTTCAACCATTCGCAATGCAAGGAATTTAAATTTGATCAAATCAAATCAACTCAACTCCTGCAAAGACTCATTTTCCTCAATTTTTTTCACGTCCTCCCTTTGTCTTGACTAATTAGGCTTCGTTTGGAAGTCGGCCCAAAGTGATCTTGAATATGCCAGGGTCGGGGCGGATCGGGTCGTATGACAGAGATGAGCTGCGATAAGTGGCAGAAAATCTTAGTCCACTTTGCAGAATGACGTGGCAACACTGAGCTCAATCGTTCCATCCCTCTCTCTCTCTGTGTAAGATGAAAGAGTATCCATTCGGTGATAGACAGAGAGAAAGCTTTGAAAATGGCAATGGCTTGGAGGCTTCCTACCCTGCTGGCAACACCAGGAAACCTCCATCACCATGACTCCGAAACGCTATCATTCCAAGCCTCGCTGTCATGGTGCCGGACTTTAGCTCCAGACCATCTCCTTCCTTCGTCATCTTCTTCCACCTCTACCGCCACTCATTCATCTCCTCCCTTCAACAGGAAAGCTTTCATTTTTCCATTTTTATTCACAGATCGCAAAAAAAAATCCCATATTTTTTATTACAAACTTGAAAAGAACCGTATTTGTTTTCAAATTTGAAAAGAACTGAATTTTCAATTTTTGATTTGTGTGTGCAGGGACCAATACGTGGCGTTTCATGAAATGTGCGGCCAGGCGGGAGCTGGGCCTGTGAATCTTGCCCGGGGGACACCGGTCAAACCCTCCAGCATAGTGGTTTTCGGCGCCACCGAGACTCTGGGGAGGCAGATTGTGAGGAGAGCAGTTGATGATGGATATGTTAGGTGCTTGGTTAGGCCGAGACCAACCCCTGTCAATTTTCTAAGAGATTGGCATACTACTGTTGTCAGTGTAATTCCAATTCACTAACTCTTATAAATTTTCTAAGACATTGAAGTACTACTGTTGTCATATGTAATTGCTTCTGTCTTATTCCTTTTTGTATATTTATGTTATTCCTTGTTCAACTAAAAAATAGGAATAAATTAGAAAAGGTCTATGGATTGTTCAACCTTTTAAAAAATGCTCCGATTCAGTTTAGAGATTCGTGTATCCATCTAAGATCATGAAGTTATTTTATATGTTGCAGTAAACATTACGGGACTTACTAATGTGTCCTGCATGCATTTTTGGTCTTATCTAACCATTTTTTCCATTTTTCCATTCAGGTAGATTGGGAAGGAAAAGTTGCTCTTATACAATGTGCAAAAGCAATGGGAATCCAAAAAATTGTTTTCTATTCCATCCACAACTGTGACAAGCATCCCGCAGTTCCACTTATGGAGATCAAGTATTGCACTGAAAAGTTTCTCCAGGATTCATGCATAAATTAAATCACGTCATAATTTGTTTATGTGGATTCATGGAAGTAGGTTTCACTTAAACTTCCTCTCTTACTATATTGTTACTGGCATATCCAGATTTGTGCTTCACTGTCAGCTTGATGTTTCAAATTAATTTCCGTATCTTCTTATTATTCTTATTCTCATAGAGCACTCCTCCAACCCCCATTCACTTTCTTTATCAGAAACAACAATTGAACCAGACAGAGTTATAAGAAGTTGCTTGTATAAAAATCATTCAAGAGTTCAAAACACAGGCATGGATCTAAGCACACGCACCCTGAAGAGGTTTGCATATGGGTGGAGATTCTGGAGAATGATCATATGTTCGGAAATGAATCTTTCCAAGGAATGATTTCATAAAACAATCAATAATTATGTATGCTAATGCTAGTTATCCTTCTGTCATTACAGTTTCTTGTGTTTCGTTGTGAGATGGAATATCTATTTTGATGTTAGTACTAGCTACTAAGTGAAAAGGCTTATCTTTACGTTTTATTCTCAGGGAATTATTGGACGGTATGCAGTATTGCAGTGCCTATATTAGAAGAGAAATCAGTATGGGGAACAGATGCCCCCACAAGAATTGCATACATGGACACCAGTTTAATCATGCGTTGACCATTTCCCTGGTTGATTTTAGCAATACTTTCTTTTTGTTTACCTCTCGTTATGGTATCTGCACACTTTATTTCTGGTTGAGTGCACAAATGATGTTGCTGATAGATTGGCATTTTCAGAGGTAAGTTCTTAAAATGAAAAATGTGAATATGACCAAAGAAAATCGTATTTCAGAATGTTTTATTTGCACTCATTTATTTCTTTCTTTGTGTTCGTATGTTTATGAGGAAATTAGAAACAAGCTCAAAGGCCTAGCACTTTTTTCTTCTCTCTATATCAAATTTTGTCATATAGTTATCAATGACAAAGAAGGTCAAGTAATTTTCTCAATATCGTTGAATTTTTCCCGTAAATGTTGCTTATTATTTTCTTCAACAGGAGTTCCAATGAATTTTATCACTCTTTTGAGAAAATTTTCTCTAGAGGAAATGCTAGAAGGTATCTGTTTGGGTTTTGTTTTTGTCTTAATATATTTGATAAATTTTATTATGGGCTTCGAGTTTTGAATCAACCGAATTCTTTGGTTTGTATAGCAATCTTAATTGATAGGTGATCTATTATGACGCAGGATGTGTGGGCACAGCGATGTTGTATGGCACAGAATGTTGGGCGGTGAAGCATCAACACGTACACAAAATGGGTGTGGCGGAGACGAGGATGCTTCGTGGGATGTGTGGGCACACAAGAAATGATAAGATTGGAAATGAGGATATTCGAGGTAAAGTAGGAGTGGCCGAAATTGAAGGAAAGATGAGAGAAAATCGGTTCCGGGGATTTGGACATGTGCAAAGAAGGCCTACTGACGCTCCGGTTCGAAGATGTGACTACGGGACAGAGGTTCAGGGCCAAAGGAGTAGAGGAAGACCTAGGAAAACTTTGGAAGAGACTCTAAGAAAAGACTTAGAGTACTTGGTTCTAACGGAGGACATGACACAAAACTGAGCGCAATGGCGTTCTATGATTCATATAGCCGACCCCACTTAGTGGGAAAAGGCTTTGTTGTTGTTGTTGTTGTAGAACTCAATGAATACTTTATATTTCTTAAACAAGGACTGCATGTCGGTATGAAATTTCTCATCTCTTACTCCTCCCTTATTTAGGATGTAAATAGATTTTGAGATAGATGTAGACAATTTTAATATATTTCACACGTTTAACATAGAGTTGTGGTTGAGTACTGGATGAACTACTCAAATTTTTATCTTTAAATTATTTTTTACATTCAAGTTTAGAAGAGCCCTAAACCAACAACAGATTAATCCCTTCGACTTTAATCCCTTCGACTTGCATCTGCCTCATCACTTCCACTTGCTTGCTCAGACTCATCTCTTCCACTTGCTTCCTCAAGACTAGTCGTCTTCTTTTGCTTCCTCGTCGCCCACTTTCTCCCTCAGAGCCATCGCTTCCACTTGCTTCCTCAGACTCTCGTTTTCTTTTCCTTCCTCCGCTTCCACTTTCTCCCTCAGAGTCATCGCTTCCACTTGCTTCCTCAGATTCATTGCTTCCACTGGCTTCAGGATCACCACTCCCACTTGTTGCATGCTCATCTTGTTCTTGTCGGGACATGACATCACATTTTAATTTCTCAGCATCTCTGGCATACAATAGGCACAACCCACACTTTTCAACCTCCGTACCGAATTCCCATTCTTGCTGGAAGCTAACAGAGACCTCAGTGACGCGGTCATATAAAGCAGAGGGCCTTTCAAGGCCTGTACGCCGGAATACCACATTTCCATGTTCAAGGCCTTTACACAATTTGGACACATGTTCATGTTCAAGGTCGTTATACAATACGAACACATGCGGTAGATGTGAGTCAAAATAAAATTCATCATCGTCATCACCGTCAATTTCTGTAGTGGCATAGATAGTGGATTTACAACAGATTCTATAAATTTCCCCCTCTCCAGTTTTGAAATTGTAAAAGCATCTAAACGTCCCTTCTGGAACACATAATTTGGATGCAACAAAAGAGAGAGCGAAACCCAAGAAACCTTCACGAAACCAATTTGCAGGAAGCCTGACATTTATTGAAGCCCCCTCATTTTGATGTACGAACCAATTTGGAATTTCATCTCCCGGACATACAATGGTAACTAAGGGCCCAGAGTACTTTTCCTGCAACATTGATTGACATCTTGTTACTTAACAGAAAGAGAGGGAGAGAGAGATACATAATCATCCTCTTCTTTAAACTTTTCCTGCAACATTGATTGACATCATGTTACTTGAGAGAGAGAGAGAGAGAGAGAGACTCTTCTTTTAAATTTGAAGATGCAGTTGAGAAACATACGTAATCTTCCTTGTCGAAACAATAGCAATCTTCCTCTTCTTCCTCTTCTTCTTTTAACAGACGCAGTTGAGAAACATACGTAATCTTCTTTCTCTTCTTTTAACTTTGAAGACGCAGTTGCCACTCGCATGATTCTAAGCTGTGAATCAACCATTATGCTGCTCCCCAAGCTTGGACAACCATAAAAAGTATGTTCCTCTTGTAGCAATTCATATCTATTCCAACATCGTGTAATTGCAGTCCTTGAACTCGACACTGTCTTTAGTGACTTGCAGAAATCTGCATGAAGACGACGTAGCATTGGGAGCTCTGGTAAAGATCGAAGGCTCTTGCACCCGAATAAGCACAGCCTAGACAGCTGAGAAACTTGTTTAATGCTTGAGGGTATGCTCCGAATTTTGGTTTTGCCCAGATTAAGAACCCGTAATGAGGTTGAGCAAATGACGCCCTCAGGGATTTCTAATATACCGCTGCCATGGAGGTTTAGTACTTCAAGAGAGAGAAAACCAACTGAGCCTGCAGTCGGCTGAGCAAAATTTCGAAGTTTCCGACAGCATCTAAAGCTGAGCGCTTTGATATTTGTTAATTCGTAGATGCTACTTGGGACAACTCTAAGTGCAGAGCAACGAGAGAGATCAAGTTCCTCAAGAGATTTCAACTTACAAATGCTCGGTAGGAGACTCGCAATATTAATGCAATTCCTCAGTTTAAGTTTGGTGAGACACCTCATTGATGATGTGGGCAATACTTTTATTCTTGTGAGAGACAAATTTAATTTACCAATACCCCTGGGAAGCTCCCAAAACTTTTCAAGAGAGGTGCAGCCATTTAGACTAAAAGCACCAGAGACTTTCAGCTTGCAAGTGTCGCTTGGAAGTTCCTTAAGTTTTTCACAATGTGTAATATCCAAGGAAGAAATTTTTTCATGAGACCAAACTGATAAAGGCAACTCCTTTATGCCACTGCCATGTAAATTTAAGGATTCAAGATTGCCTGGCATCTCTGGAAGATACTCGAGAAGCTTGCACAATGAAAGATCAAGATAAGTAAGTTTGTCAAGATTTTTAAGATACTGAGGAATTTCTAATATACCGCTGTGTTGGAGCTTTACTTCTTCAAGAGAGAGAAAACCAACTGAGCCAGTCCGCCGAGGAAAATATTGAAGTTTGCGACAGCCAGCAAAGCTGAGATATTTAAGATTTTTTAATTTGTAGATGCTACTTGGGACAACTTTAAGTTCAGAGCAATTTCTGAGATTAAATACCTCAAGGGATTTCAACTTCCAAATTCTCCATGGGAGACTCGCAAGATTTTTGCAACCATTCAGTGTAAGTGTGGTGAGACACTCCATTGATGATGTGGGCAGTAATTTTATTGCTGTGGAAGACAAATCTAAGTTACCAATACCCCTGGGAAGCTCCCAAAACTTTTCAAAAGAGCGGCAGCAAAGTAGACTAAAATCAGAGACATTCAGCTTGCAAGTGTTGCTTGGAAGTTCCTTAAGTTCGTCACAATATCTAATATCCAAGGAAGAAATTTTTTCATGAGACCAAACTGATGACGGCAACTCCTTTATGCCACTGAATTGTAATCCTAAGAATTCAAGATTGTCTGGCATCTCTGGAAGATACTTGAGACGCTTGCACTGTGAAAGATTAAGATAAGTAAGCTTGTCAAGATCCTTAATATCCGAAGGAATTTCAACCAACATGTCACATCGTTCAAGATTTATGCGCTCGATATTAGGACTCCCCGAGAGGTTTGGAAGTGCAGTTAGATGAACGGAGCAATAAACATTGAGCACTTTTAAGTTGATAGGATTCTGTAACAAATTAAAAAGAAAAGGTAAGAATTAACAACTTAGTCTGAATAAGTTTCTACACTACATCTTACACAAATAAACTATAACAAGCACATATACCTGGCCTCCATCCCAAAGTTGCGTGACTTCGCTGTAGGGCATATGAAGCTCAACAAGATTTTCAAGAGAAAATTCTGGGGGCAAAGATTTCAAAGGATATTCCTCCCAGAAAAGATAACGAAGAGAATTGGGAAGAAAGAGAGTTTTAAGTTTTAATGTTTTGCTATACCAATATCCAACACTGAGCACTCTCATATTATACATCTTTTTGAAGTCTGCACTATCCAAGTTTTGCTCTACACTCCACGAGTTCAAGAATATGGCTTGAACCTTTTCAGTTCCCTGACAACCAACAGCAAAGTACAAATGTGAACGCACTAACACACAACAAAATTTAATCTAAACTACATTTGTAGGAATATGACTTTTTTTTTGTAAATGAGTTTTCTCTAGCTGTCTTCTCATAGCAAGTACACAGTATTTTATTGATCTATTTCTTTTCTTTATTGTTTAAAAAAATTGTGAATGCACTTGCGGCTCTTACCGTGTTATTTTTCAACACATGAGAAACATCCTCCTCAATGAATAGCCTACTGCGTCTTCCGGGCTCTTGTTCGCGAACAATTGCCCAACCCATTTCTTGTACCAAATCATGCATATCTATAGTTTCCCATTCCGAAACAATCGATATGAGAGACCTATCACAGAGAACTCTAATTCCATCTGCCGCACATGAACCACCAAAGTCTACCATCTTTTTTACATCCTCAATACGCTTCCCTTTATAAAAGCACGCTATATCAAGAAATACCTCCTGCGCATTTCTTCCCAATCTATTATAGCTTACTCTGAACGTATTTTGAATTTCTTCATTGGGATAATCTCTCAGTGCGCTCAATGCATTTTCCCACTCCTCTTTGCTCTTACATGGAAACAATAAGGAACCCAAAACTTCAAGAGCCAGTGGAATGCCTCCAGCATATTTTACCACCCTTGCCGACAACTCTGTATATCCTTCTCTAGGAGAGTTATCCTTGAAAGCATGAAAATGAAAGAGCTGAAGAGCGTCATCAGTATTTCTTTTCTTAACCTCATATATATATTTTTCATCACCAACAGCTTTCACGAGTACGCTCTGTTCTCTACTTGTTACGATGATTCTACTTCCATTCCCGTAGCGAAGATTATCTCCAGCTAGATCTTTGATTTGCCTTGAGTCACTAACATCATCAAAAACAATGAGAACCTTTGTACGGCTGAGCCTTTCTCGAACAGAAGTCGAATCTATGGAGAGATTTTCTTCCTTTAAGATCTCTCCAAGAAGTGTTTTTTGCAATTGATCGGCTCCACCTATTTTCTTTGAGTTCTCCGTAACATTGCTAAGAAGACAAGAAGCTTCGAAGTTAGAAGAGAGTTTCTTGAACACAGCCTTAGCAAGGGTGGTCTTTCCAATGCCACCCGTACCCCAAATGCCTACAGTGCAAACACCTTGCCAATCATTATTGCTTAATAACGATTCAACTTGCTCGATGCGGCTTTCAATTCCAACCATGCCCTTTAAATCATATGATGTTTCACGTTTCAATTTCTTTGAAATATGTTCCACAACTTCCTCAATGAAATCAGCCTCCGTCCTGCAAAATATGATTACAAAATATGATTACAAATGATAAGCGATAGATAGTAAGTAATGCTTTAACTAGTCTAGTAAACCCAGTTCAAAGACACTGTTCACGCAGTGTATTGATGTTTTTGCCTTGCACTGTTTCATTTCCTTTGTATTTTTTATTTTTGCATAGTAGAATTACTAATATGCCCTTTGGCCCAGCCGTTATCAAATTTTCCCACGTGTTGGTCATCTGAGATTGCTTTCCTCAGGTGTCGCTCCCTCTCTTCGACATCATTATTCCTCTTTACGTGCTATGGCCAATTTCAAATCCGACGTTGCGATTAGGAGAATGAGGAATTAGGACGAGTAGAAGCCGATTTAGCAGCAGCAGCGAAAGCAGTGAAACTTTCAACCGTAGGTCAAGATTTGTTCATGAAGGAAAGAGATTTAGTCGCTCTGTATGCGAACAAGGTAAAACCCACCCCTCCACCCTGCTCAATCTCAAAGTTTCATGCATTCTTTGCTCATTTCAGCTTCTGGCACTGTTCATTTCACTGTTAATTGTTCTGGATTTGAGCTAATTCGCACACCCATTTGTTTGCTTAGCGAGAGAGTTCGCATGAATTACAAGTTCTGCTTCAGATGGGATAAGCTGTGTATTGTGTTTATACAAGTATACAAGTATAAGGCAACGATGACCTTTATTTTTATTTTTATTTTTATTTTTATTATTATTATTATTATTATTATTATGTGCTGAAAGTTTATCAACGTTCACGTTCTTATCAGCGTTCACGTTACTTAGTAAGGATGAATTTAAAGAGTGGATCAAGTTTGAACTTATGCTTATTAGCTTGGTTCTCGCAAAGGCGCTTCTAGAGGCGGCATTGGAGCGTGCTGATGATGAGGAATCAGGGGATGAGGAGGAAATGGTGAAGGCGGAGGACCAAAAGGCATTGTCTGTTGGCATAATTGGTGTCCCGAATGCCGGAAAGTCTGCCCTCACTAATTATATGGTTTGTTGTTTTCGATTTTGTGGTTTAAAGGTGTTTAATTTGACCCTTTTTTTTATTTTTTTTATTTTTATGAATGTTGAATGTGGTGTTGGTTTAGCTAATGATTATATTGAGTGTGGTTTATGGTTATGGTATTAAGTATTAAGTAGTTTTTTCATTTGAACAACAGTTTGCTTGGTGATGTGGTGATTCATTTTCGAAAAAAGATGTTTTTGTGGTGGGGTTTTCGGTAAGGTACACACACGTTAGTATAGTGAAGTATTGGAGGGAAACAAATAGGGTAAAGTTTCATGTTGTGTAAGTTTGGTGAATTGGTCATGGTTTAAAATTTTATGTCAAATATGGTTAATTTGTGTTTCTCAGTGTTATATTTGTATTGATTATGAATAAGGTTCAATTTACCTAATAAAAATTTGAAGTCTATGTAATGAATATCCTTTCCTATAAACAATAAAAATAAAATTTGAAAAGAAATAATCACAAGTAGAAATTGATACAAGTTACAAAGTTAGTTACCCTTTTTTGTTTGAATAATCAAACCCACATAAACCGGTTGCTTCCACCAAAGCAGCTTTCCAACCGATCACCTTATCCTTGGTGTCCTCACGATTTTCATGTTGAGCAAATGCATCTGCATAACTCCGCTTTTGTTTTCGCACATCTGATGGACTGATGTCGTAAAAAATGGATACAACCATCTGGCCATATTTCTTTTTGCATTCGAGTATATGCACAAGCTCATTCAAGCACCATGTGGAAGACGCATAGTTTTCGGAGAAAATGATCACCGAAAGCTTTGATTTCCCTATTGCTTCTAGTAGGGCGGGTCCAATTTCGTCTCCTTTCTTCAGCCTGTTGTCTATGTAGGTTTCGATTTTCTTCCTTTCCAAAGCGGCATGAAGATGGCTGGTAAAAGTAAGGCGGGTGTCCTCACCTCTGAAACTAATAAACACATCATACTTTTTTCGAAGAGGGGGCATATCAACATCATCATTGTTATCATCAACAGCAGCATCAGCAGCACCAGAAGAAGAGGGGATATCAACATCATCGTTGTTATCATCATCAACAGCAGCAGCAGCATCAGCAGCACCAGAAGAAGAAGAAGAAGTAGAGGAAGAAAATGTCAATGATCTGCAGCACATGTACAACAGAGTCCCGATGGCGATGAGGACGATGTTGAAAACTTGAATGAACCCAATCAAGTCCATCT
This sequence comes from Malus baccata, assembly GCA_006547085.1. NCBI lineage: Eukaryota > Viridiplantae > Streptophyta > Magnoliopsida > Rosales > Rosaceae > Malus > Malus baccata. The sequence goes on from VIEB01000327.1 coordinate 285,970, forward strand.
CTCTATCTGTTAGAAAAGAGAATGAAGCGATCGAAGCGAGAGTATTTGATTACAGAAAGCAGAAAGAGAATCTGAACTATTCTTGCATTTGAGACTAGATCAGATTTTAGTACAGAAAAATTGAAATTGTATCAGTTCTTGTTGAGTATGTGCATAAAGTTACAAACACACCAGCTGAGGACAAAAACTAAAAATTTGGAGAGACAGAGACTATTGAAATTTCGTCTCCTTTATTCAGCCTGTAGTCTCCCTAAACATAATTTAACTAATGAAAACAAGCATATTCAAATCATATTCACAAAATACAAACTAAAACAAACACATATCAAGCTCAAAAAACTGACTTGATCCAAATGAGTTGACCCAAGTCTCCCTAAGCATACAAAAATCCAGCTAAAAGTTCAAAGCTTTGGGAAAATTTCAAAATACTCACCTGCGATATTCCCTTGCAGAAAACACAGATGAATCAAAGATCCCGGAGAAGGGTGCTTGAATCCACAGCAAAGCTTCCTTCTTTTTCCACAAAGACAGACTTTCCCAGGTTCTCCTCCTCCTCCTCTTTCTCTGTTTCGCCCTCCTGCAATATTTCTTGCAATTTTTCCCAGGTTCTTCTCCTCCTCCTACTTCTCTGTTCCGCCCTCCTGCAATTTTTCTTCTTCTTCTCTCACTGTTCTGACCTCCTCCTCCTATTTTTCTTCCAATTTTTTTTTTCAATTGATTGCAAATTTGTGTTTTAATTAAAATTTTAGGGTTTTCAGTTTTCAGATCTAACAAAAATAAAATTTGATCTGTATGTTATTTTTTTGCTTGTGCGCCCTGAGTTGGGTATGTTGCAAATTCAAACCCAGTTGAAGAAATGGGTTAGGAGATTTTTCCAACTTCTTGGCTTTTTGGTGAATTCATAATATCATGCATACTGGGTTCGTGTGCTGGTTTGGCTGCAGGAAGGTCTAGAGAGCAGATCCAAGGATGAAATTCACTAGTAAATTTTTTTTTTTTTTCCTATTTTCTTGAATCATCAATTGTTTTATCCGATAGAGTGTTAAATCAAATTTGGAAGGTGAGTTTTGCTGGGTTTCTTGTTGCTTGGTGGGGTTTGGTTTAGGGGAGCACACGAAGAAGAAGAAGGGAGATAGAGAGAGGGAGGGAGTTTTTGTGGTTGGGCACGAAGAAGAAAAAGGGAGATAGAGAGAGGGAGGGAGTTTTTGTTGTTATAAATAATACAGTTATTAGTCCGATGTTGCACCAAATGCCCGACTAATTTAGTCAGTACTATCCGGTGACTAATTATCCTATCCGACAGAAATAGTCAGTACAGTTTGAGCTGTCAAACGAGATCTTTGTGTTCAACCACTCTTATTTTTTAGAATGTGATATTCATATATTTCAATTTACTTTTTACATATTTTATAATTTTTGACTGTCGGATTAGAAGAATCGAAGAAAATCAATAGATAAAAATTAACAAAGTGTGTAAGAAGTAAAATGAGGTATGTGAATACCACACCACTATTTTTTTCTTTTCTCCACGATAAAACTATAAAAGACTTTGGTCCGTATAGAGAGATTTTTCAGTGTGACGGTCATTCGACAGTATGTTATGTTATTGAGTTATGAGTTAAACAAATTTACATGAGTATTTTTTTTTTCATATTTAGTGAATTTAAGCACAATTGTGATTTACTACAATTTATGACTAAGAGTGTCACTGTCATAAGGGAGTTTATCTTGTATCATAAAAGACAAACGTTATTCACTAATAAATAGATAGATGTGTCATAAGATGAGTGGATCAATAAGGGCACATGTCAAAGTGGTGATGACAATAAAAAATTACTCATTAGGCTCTTACAAGATAAATGCAAAGGACTCTAAAAAATGATACTCTCTAAGGATTCTCTGTCACCTCACAGTTTAAAGTCAATTCTTATGCTAATATTATAAAATATTGTGATAAAAATATAAGATAGAAGATAATCCATATAGCTTTAAACTTCTAGCTTAGGTGAGTATTTTGAAATTTTCCCAGAGCTTTGAAGTTTTAGCTGGATTTTTGTTAGATTAGGGAGACTTGAGTCAACTCAATTGGATCTAGTCAGTTTTTTGAGCTGGATATGTGTTTGTTCTAGTTTGTACAAGTGGGACCTGGACAGATAGTGATTACACAATTTTATTAATTTAAAATAAATCTGACAGGAAAATTCTTGATATTGTAACTATTAATTTTCAACAGTAACAAAATTTGAATACCATGGACCTTTGATTTGGAAGCTGTTACTCACGCTGCAGCTGTGTCAGCAACTGTCTGGCGTGTCTATTAGTACTTGCACGTGTGAGGCAAACGGGCTTCTAGCTACATAATAGCGCTCAACATGGTGGGCCATGTTTTCCACTCAGTTCTCCCAATTGGCTCCATCGTCCTTAAGAGCAACTCCAGCGGATGCTGGTTGCTCGGGCGACAGGGGAGGAGAAAGGGCCTGAGGGCCGGTGGGAGCAGCTCCAGCGGGGAAGGGCCCGAGTGAGGGTGGGAGGCCGAGCGACGGGGGGGTGGGAAGTCGACGGGCCTGTGGCCCGATGGCTTTGTAATGGGGAAGGGCTCCATGGGTGGAATTGCTCTAAACAGTTTTCATATGTGAGTATATCGGTGAGGGAAAGGAATCCTCTCCAAATCCTTTAAACCTAAGATCATCTCCAACCAAAGGGTTTAGAGGGCTAGAGGGTCGAAAATAACTCAAAAATCATCTCCAACCGAGGGCTAGGCTAGAGGGTTAGGGAATCTGGGAGGGCCCCACAGAATTTCAAAGGGCCAAAGGCTTTTTTTTTTTTTTTTTTTTTTTTTTTTTAGTTTTCCTATTATTGTCGGTTATAACCGACACTAATAGTTTGAAATTTTTTTGAATATAACGGCTAGCTGAGTCAGCTAGCCGTTGGGTTTTTTTTTTTTTTTTTTAATTTAAACATTTCTTTTCTTCTATAAATATGGTGAAGTTCTTTCAATTCTTCACTTCATTTGCAATATTTCATTCTTCAATATTTTTCAATATTTCCTTCAATATATTTCTCAACATTTCCTTCAATATATTTTCCAATATTTCCTTCATCTATAATATTTGTTTCAATTTTTCAATAATTTCCTTCAATATTTTTTCAATAATTTCCTTCAATATTTCCTTAATTTTTTTTCAAAAAAAATGGCCTCATCTGCAATGAAAGGTAGGGCTTAGACCCGAAAAGAAGATGAAGCTCTTTGCAAGGCTTATAGATGGGTCTTAGAAGATAGTGTGAGGGGGATTTCTCAAACAAGTGAAGGTGTTTGGACTTGTGTGTCCAAAAAATACTTAGAGTTCTACGAAGGCACCATTCCATCGAATACCCGAAACCACAAAAGTTGTTCTTCAAGATGGAAGAAACATCTTCATCCAAGTTTGAATAAATGGCATCAAGCACTATTAGCAGCCGCAAGTAGACATGAAAGCGGCGGCAATTACTATGACGCAGTTAGTGTTTTCACAGTTTATTTTAAATGTTTAATTATATTACATTTAATTTTTTTAATTATATGTCATTATATTACATTTAAATTCATGAATTAATTTCCTAAAATTTTTGTAATTATATTTTCTAGGTACGCCAAGCGGAGGAATTGTATATGGAGGGCAGCTCAAAACCCTTTCAGTTTCATGGTTGTTGGGAAATTTGTAAAGGGTGGGTGTTATTTGAAGACCTACCTCAACATAGAGTGGATCCTTTGGGAGCTGTATCCCCATCTGTAGATATGAATGAAGATGGATCTCTTATCATTCAACAAACAAGGGTAGAAAATCCGACTCCGTCCGAAAGTTCTTTACCTAGGGCTATGGAATGAAACAAGGCCCGAAGGTTGAGGGAAAAGGGCAAGGCAAATACTGATTACGCCGCTCAACATGAAATGGCGGCCTCATTGCGATTATTGGCGGAGCAAAATGCCGTTGAGGCAGAAGAAAGGAAGTGTAGGCATGAAGAACGGGCCAAGCAAATACAAGAATAGATGAATGATAAGAATATGGAAATGAACACTTTGAATTACACTCCAATGAGTAAGGCCTATTTTGATAGGAAAAAAAAAAGAAATTATGAGCCGACGGCAGTTGTTTGTGACAGACTATACTCCTACAATGGCGGATGATGAAGATAATAATGATTATGGATATTAAATTTAAGTTGTTGTAGTTTTTAAATTTAATTTGTCATTTTTAAATTTTAGTTGTAGTTTTTTAATTTAAGTTATAGTTTTTAAATTTAAATAATAAATTATGTTTAGCTCTTTGGCCCTTGGTTGGAGACGGTTTTTTGTGACAGGGCTAAAACAAGCTCTCTGACCCTCTGGCCCTCGGTTGGAGACAGAGACAAATATGGCCCTGTACTGTATTAAAATATTAATATCTTGGAGAATCTTGGAGGGCCAAAGGGCTAAAACGAGCCCTCTGGCCAGCCCTTGGTTGGAGATGGCCTAAGGTAATCTCCAACCAAAGGGTTTAGAGAGCCGAAAATAGCCCAAAATCTTCTCCAACCGAGGGCTAGGGCAGAGGGCTATGGAATCTGAGAGGGTCCCACGGAATTGGAAAGGGCCAAAGGGCTAGAGGGCTGGCCACTTCCAACCAGCCAGCCAGCCAGCCCTAGGCTAGCCAAATTTTTTTTAAATGTGTCGAATTTCCTGTCAGTTATAACTGACAGGAATACATTTTATTACTTAATATAAATGTATTACTGTGGGTTATAAATAATATAAATGTATTATTGTCGGTTATAACCGACATTAATTTTTAAGAAAAAATTCAAATGCAACGGCTAGCTGACTAGCCGTTGCATTTGAAATTTTTTTTTTACAGTTTTATTATTATTTTTTATTTACAAAAATTTCCATATAACTTCTATTTTTTCCTATAACTTTTATTTTACAAAATTTGTTTCATATTTTTTTAAATTCCATTTTTTCCTATAACTTCTATTTCACAAAATTTGTTTCATATTTTTTTAAATTATATATATTTTTTCCTATAACTTCCTAAGCCATTATATAACATTAAATTAAGCACCATGAAACAACATTTAACAATATGAAACAGCATTAAACAATATGAAACAACATTAAATAACATTAACCAACATACAAATTATACAACATAAAAAATAATAAATTATGTTTGGCCCTCGGTTGGAGAGGGTTTTTTGTGACAGGGCTAAAACGAGCCCTCTGGCCATCTGGCCCTTGGTTGGAGACGGAAGCAAATATGGCCATGTACTGTTCATTAAAATATTAATATATTGGAGGATCTTTGAGGGCCAGATGGCTAAAACGAGCCATCTGGCCAGCCATCGATTAGAGATGGCTTAATCCTTCTTATCAAACAATTCAAACCTTTGAAATTTGATCTAACGGTTACAAACAGAGACACATTCTAAAAATGATAATAATTTTAGCTGTTGGATAAAATTTTAAGAGCTCGAATTATTTGATGAGGAGGATTAGATGGAAAGGATCTAAGGCTATCTCCAACCGAGGGTTGGCCAAAGGGCTCGTTTTAGCCTTCTGGCCCTCCAAGATATTAATATTTTAATGAACAGTACATGACCATATTTGCCTCCGTCGCCATTCGAGGGTCAAAGGGCCATAGGGCTTGTTTTAGCCCTGTCACAAACAACCGTCTTCAATCAAGGGCTAAAGGGTCATAGGGCCAAACATAATTTATTATTTAAAAACTACAACTTAAATTCAAATCCAACGGCTAAGTGACGTCAGTATGATGTCAACAAATTTTAAATATGAAACAAATTTTGTGAAATAGAAGTTATAGGAAAAAAATGGAATTTAAAAAAAATATGAAACAAATTTTGTAAAATAAAAGTTATAAAAAAAATAGAATTTAAAAAAAAATATGAAAAATAGAAGTTATAGGAAAAATTTTGTAAATAAAAAATAATAATAAAACTGTAAAAAAAAATAAATAATTCAAATGCAACGGCTAGCTGACGTCAGCTAGCCGTTGCATTTGAATTTTAGCTTAAGCATTCCTGTCGGTTATAACCGACAGGAAATCCGACACATTTAAAAAAAAATTGGCCCGCCCGGGGTTGGCTGGCTGGCTGAAAGTGGCCATTTCAGACTCTATGGGGCCCATAAGCCCTCTGGTCTAGCCTTCGGTTGGAGACGGTTTTCAGGTTATTTTCAGCCATCTGGCTCTCTGAAACCTTCGGTTAGAGATGGCCTAAAGATGATCCCTTTTCATCTGCGAGTACCTATACATAACAGAAAAAGATCATCGTCGGAGTGAGATGTCTTAGGTTCAATTCTCGCCGAAGGCAAATTGCAACCATATTATTGTTAGTCTGTTAGCCTATTGTAAGGTTTAACCCACCCCTTCCTCCTTATTGTAGATAATGTTGTTTTTTTTTTTAAATTACATATTTGAAATTTAATCAATTATTTAGTTAAGGGATATAAGAAAAACAACTAACAATTTGCTCAAGTTGCTGTAACAAATACTCTTTTTTTTTTTTGGAAGAAAGGAACTCACATTCCAAGGCAAAGAAGCCAAATAAAACAAGAAAGCCTACCACGAGGCATACAACATGATAGACCAACAAAGAAACAACGCAGTGAAAGGGGATACAACCAAACAAACACTTCCACCAAGTAAAAGTGTCACCCCAAACACCATCACAACAAAGCTAATGAGGACAAGGGAGACCATCATTGCATAAGACATAAACTAAAGCAAAGCCTGTAAATTTTGGTTAATAAAAGAAAGACCAAGACTCATAAACTTGATTTCAATTCGTACAGGCTGTGGAGGTGAAGAAACCGAAGATTCCGAAGGACGTGGAGAGGAAGAGGCTTGCTAAAGAAGCCGCCAGAAGTTCTACACAGGAATGAAAGAGAGGAAGCTGCATCATGTGCAAATCACATTTACTTAAATAAATCACTTGACACAAATAGCATTTCTTCATCTATGCAGAGCACTTTCAGTGTAGTAAGGCTCCCTAGACAATAGGCAACTAAATCCCTTTAAATAAATAGTAATTTGCTTGTAGTAAACAATTACTATCCAAATGCATCTCCACATCTAAACTGAATATACCAAACAATTTGTATTAAAATATTAATATTTTTATTTTATAAGATAATAAAAGATAGCCTTATTTTTATCTTTGAATAATAATAAAAAGTTGATTGAAAGTATCTGAAAATATTAAAATGTAGTATAAAGTGAAAAAACATGATTAGGTATTTATAAAAAAAATTATAATTTTTAATATTTTTAATTAAAATTTTTAATATTTTAAATAGTACTTGATGTGATGATGAGATCAGTCTTGTGTTACAAAAACAAGATACTAAACTAGACAATTATTGTCTGACTTTTCTGGTGCTCGCCTTTAGTCCATTGCTTAAGTAGGCTGAAGTTTTATGTTTTTTATTTAGTTTTTGTGGGGGGTGGGGGATGGGGGGTTTCACCACCTTTGAGTTGTTCTGAAGAAGAAACCAACGACAAAACTTTTAGTAAGCCACATGGTAGGGAGTCGGGACCACGCAGAGAGAATCCAAACGGAAATTATGGAACCACCAAATAATTGAAACCCCTTGGATCTCCACCGTCGATTCCCCACAACCACAATCGTGACCGTTCCAAGAACATGATGCAAGTAAAATCATGTCTCTCTTTGCAGCCACTTGCCAAGTAGCACGAGTGATTGTTAATGGAGCCGCGCTGGTATCTCATTTAGAGCAATTCCACCCATGGAGCCCTTCCCCCAGACAATCCACTATTGAATCCACCATTTTGAACAGTAACTGCCTTTAATGAATAGTAACTGCCATAAATGAACAGTAATTGACATTTGCATCTCCACCCTTGGAGCCCTTCCCCCTGGCAATAGGCAATAAAATATAGTTTTTTTTGTTTGTTTAAATAATAGAAAATAAAATTATTTGTAATTTCGGATAAGATTTTTTAAATCGTTCTTGTTGCGTCACGTGTCATTTTATAAAAAAAACAATTATTTTTAGCGATGGATTTCGATAAGATTTTTACCCAATGTCATCGTGCCACGTGTCGTTATCTTTTGAGAATCTTTGACGATAGATTTCGACTAGATTTTAACTCGTTCAAAATTGCGCCACGTGTCATTATCCGAAAATATAATTATTGGAGATCGATTTCGATAAGATTTTTATCCAATACGATCGTGCCACGTGTCATTATCTTTTCAGAATCTTTGGTGTGTTTATGTAATTTTATTTGGTGTGAATTGTTTGGTGCGTTTATGTAATTTTATTTGGTGCGTTTTTTGTAATGAGTTTTTAATTATTTCGTATGTTTATGTAATTTTATTTGGTGTGAATTGTTTGGTGTGTTTATGTAATTTTATTTGGTGTGAATTGTTTGGTGTGTTTATGTAATTTTATTTGGTGTGTTTTTTGTAGTGAGTTTTTTATTATTTCGTATGTTTATGTAATTTTATTTGGTGTGAATTGTTTGGTGTGTTTATGTAATTTTATTTGGTGTGAATTGTTTGGTGTGTTTATGTAATTTTATTTGGTGTGTTTTTTGTAGTGAGTTTTTTATTATTTCGTATGTTTATGTAATTTTATTTGGTGTGAATTGTTTGGTATGTTTATGTAATTTTATTAGGATAAATATATTACGAAATTAAATACATGTACTCTCACTTTTAATAAAGTACTAACTTCAATAAAATGGAAACAACATAAATAATAAATTACATAAGTACCCTATTCCGATTACAAAAGTACCCTATTCCGATTACATGGAAACAACATAAATAATAAATTACAACCCAAAGTGATTGGAAAACTATGGGCTCTGATTACAAAAGTACCCTATTCCTCACCACTTAACCAATCTGTGGTGCTAGGATCATCTTGTCTTGATCTCGCTTCTCTTGCACGCATCCTTTGCACCACATCTCGCTTCTCCGACTGCCAAAAATATTTAGAATTTGGAGACATCCCTTCTAAACGCGTGTTCATAATGTCACGATCTCGTTGTGCAATTCTTTCTTCTCTAAGCAACTCCCTTTCTTGCCTAAGTAGCTCTTTTTCCCTCTGTTCAGCTTGAAATGCTTGTTCAATAGCTGCAGCTTTTGCCTCATCTCTAGCCTTGTCAGCTTCATATTTCGCCAATTCCCGCGCCAACGTCAATTCACCTTGACGAGCAAGTTCTTGCATGTACTTTCCATAATCATTCTTGGAAGCACTCCCTTTCCTCTTTGAAGCCTTCTTACCTAGAGGCCTAATTGGATAACGGGCCGACCCCGACGCTTGTTCAGGAATGGGCGTTTCAGGCACTTCTTCTCCATCTTCTTCATCAACATGGGGGCCATGATCGGGTGTAGAGTGTGGAGGGGTGCTGTGTAGAGGGATGCTATTCATGCATACTTCTGGACCAAGAGGCACAACTTTGAATTTAGGACAATCTTTAACAATATTCCAACATTCCCACCGGGTGAATGATTTGTTTCTTGATTTGATTTTGGCACCATACCATGCTTGTGCTTGAAGTTGCTACAAATGATTAATAATGAAATTATTAGGTAACAAATAAATAATACAAACAAATGAATAATAATGAAATTATTAGGTAACAATTAAATAATACAAACAAATAATAATAATGAAATTATTAGGTCACAAATAAATAATACAAACAAATAATAATAATGAAATTATTAGGTCACAAATAAATAATACAAACAAATAATAATAATGAAATTATTAGGTCACAAATAAATAATACAAACAAATAATAATAATGAAATTATTAGGTCACAAATAAATAATACAAACAAATAATAATAATGAAATTATTAGGTCACAAATAAATAATACAAACAAATAATAATAATGAAATTATTAGGTCACAAATAAATAATACAAACAAATAATAATAATGAAATTATTAGGTCACAAATAAATAATACAAACAAATAATAATAATGAAATTATTAGGTCACAAATAAATAATACAAACAAATAATAATAATGAAATTATTAGGTCACAAATAAATAATACAAACAAATAATAATAATGAAATTATTAGGTCACAAATAAATAATACAAACAAATAATAATAATGAAATTATTAGGTCACAAATAAATAATACAAACAAATAATAATAATGAAATTAGGTCACAAATAAATATTGCAAACAAATAAATAATACAAACAATTAGGTAACAAATAAATGAAACAAACAAATAATTATAATCAAATTAGGTAACAAAATAATAATACAAACAAATAATTATAATATATTCTTACCTCATCCGCATAATTTGCCCCACTTCGAACATTATTACTAGCTTGTGTCAAGGCATCTCTCCACGTAGTAAAGGAATTACTAAGTATTTTCCAACGACTGGATATCGATTCTTTGGTTCTTTTCCCACTCATTTGCTCAACAAATTTGGTATGAATTAAACTCCACATTTCTCGCAATTGCATCTCATTACCCGTAAGGGAATTATGAGTAACTTCAACCCAGCTAGTGCACAACGCAACATCTTCAAGAAGCGACCAATTCGAACCTGCATCAGTAGCCATTTTGTGGAAAAAAATTGGATTGAAACTTTGAGAGAAAGATAGGAATTTAATTGAAAGTAGTTGAGAAAATATGAAATTGTGGTGTAAGGTAGATGGAGAAGAAGTGGTATTTATAGAAAAGTAAAAACAATTTTTTACAATTTTTTTTTCAGATTTTTTACATTTTTTTCGGATTTTTTACATTTTTTTTTAAATTTTTATTCAAATAATTAATCTCTACCGTTGGATTTAAAAAATTTGAATTCCAAACACTCCAGTTTGTGCCACGTGTCACAACGGTAACTTTTCATTATTTTAACTCTTTTTTTTTAAATTTATAAAGCAGATTAATATCAACCGTTGATCTCAGATCGAACGGTTGATATTAAATCAGTTTTTTTTTTTTTTACCGTTGTAAATTGGACGGTTGTTATTAAAGATCCGTTAGGATCGAACGGACCGTGGGAAGCCACGTGGCTTCCCAACGGTCACTGACCGATCCCACTTGCCACTGAACTCTTGTCGGGCGACGCGCCCCCACTCGCGAGTGAGGGGCACGCGCCTGACACAAAAAAAATAAAAAAAAAGGCCCGGACCCAGGCCTTGCGTCAGGCTGGCGTCATAGACCTCGGGCCACAGGCCCGTGAAGAATCGACGGGCCCTCAACTCGGGCTCCCCCTTTGACTCAGGCCCTTCAAGGCTGGAGATGGAGCAACCGGCCCTCGGGCCCTTTGATGGAGCCTGTCACCCGAGCAATCCACAAGGGTGGAACTGCTCTTAGGGCACACGTGTAACCGGCTCAAAAGGAAGGAGCTCAACATATGTGCCAGCTATCTAGAAAAATTTCTCCAGCCGATGGGGCACGGGCGGTGGTCATGGGCCCGGGAGAAAAGGACCTTGAAGTAGAGCCAGCATGGTGCTTAGTCAGGTGGGTCCCCCGGCTTCAGTGGCTTTGGTGAGTATGGGTCCCCTTAGAGTCCCCTCTACAGTCGAGTTTACGCTAATAATCGAAACAGCTCATGTGCCTACCCTACAACCACCTAATTGATTGTGCTCACGGACAAGGATTCTCTGCTCCTTTTTTCCCATGCACTTCCATCATTCCTTTATTTGTGTGTTCACAGTTAAGCCACGTTAATATTTTGTATTAATTTTTTTATAAAGATAATAAGATAAAAAGACGTGACTTAACCGTAATCACACAAACAGAAGGATGATGGAAGTGTATAGGAAAAAAAGGAGCAAAATCCTTGTCCTTTACTCACATCATATGGCCGGTTCCGAGACTTCTGAACTCCAAGACATTGTTAAAAACTATTATTAAAAAAATATATTTATTTATATTTAAAAAATCACTCTTCAACTCAATCAC
>VIEB01000327.1:298025-325571 GCA_006547085.1 Malus baccata
TATATATATATATATATATATATATATCATGAGCTCTTTTTTTCTTATTTATTATTCTTGTCAATGTTGGACTAAAAAAAAAATAATTATATTGGAGTCTTCAATTGATACTTATAAGCAATAAATAAGCATCAAATTAAATCTGGTATTGATAAAGACACACATTGTCACAGCCCGTCCCGAGGATTAATTATCGTGGTTGTGAAAATGACGGATTTACCCTTGAGCGTTGGATGTGTGTTGTGTTTTGGATTAAGAAATTGGGTCAATTGGTTCTATTCCTAACTAATTGGACCCAATGTCTTAAAAATCGATATTATCGGCGATATTTCGCCGATAATACCGTTTTTTTGACCGGTCGATATTTTTTTGAGTAAAATTAAAATATCTTTAAAATATCGCAATAATATCGCTATTATCGCGAATATTCGTCGTCGTCGCCGCTGTTGGGAGGTGAGAAAGGGAGGAGGAAACCACAGGTGGTGGGTACGAGCTGAACAATAGCAAAATCACGTCCTCCAGGGTGTAGAGAGACCGTAAAAAGGCCCCAAGCAACTCGGCGGAGTTGCAGAGAATAGATGGGGGGAGGTGGTGATGGTGCTCGGCGGAGTTGTAGAGATGAGATGGGGGGGAGAACCGAAGAAGGATCGAGTTCGAGAGACTGAGGGAGAAGAAGAAGGATGGAGAGACTGAGGGAAGGATCCAGATCGAGATCGAGATTCGAGATTCGAGAGAGACCGGACCGAGGGATAGAAGGAGACGGAGAGACCGGACCGAGGGATAGAAGGAGACAGAGAGACCGATGGAGAGACGGAGACGGAGAGTCCGAGGCAGAGAATGATCCAGAAAGGCTCTGTGTTCTGCTTGTTGCGTGTGCGTATGAAGGAGACGGAGAGACCGAGGGAGAGAAGGAGATGGAGAGACCGAGGGAGAGAGAGAATGATCCAGAAAGGCTCTGGGTATGCGTGTGTGCGTGTGCGTGTGTGCTTGTTGCGTGTGCGTGTGTGCGTGTGCGTGTGTGCGTGTTGCATCGTGTGTGTGTGTATGTGTTGCAGAGTGTTGCAGAGGTGAAAATAATTTTGCACCCAGAGGTGAAAAGATGTGAAAATAATGTGCCTGTGACTGTGAGATGTTAGGTTTGTGTGAGTGTGTGCCAATAATTTTGCAAATAAATCCAAAGAAAACCCACTGAAACTGAACCAAACCGTCATATGCCCATACTGCCATTCCAAGAAACACTGGAATTCCACTGGAAACACTGGAAGTCCATATTCTTCCAATCCTACACAACCACAACATCGTGCTGATACTAATGATAGCTCTAGTACAAGATCAGGAGACTCACCTACCACCGGAGGTGGGAATGATGAAGGACATAGTGGAGCTGGAGGTAGTGGTGGTGGATATGGAAACTATTATGGACCACCTCCCGGATTTATGAGCCCCTTCACTGGTGAGGCAAACTTCACGCATGCAACACATGATGATGACCATGGCAGTAGGCGGGCAGGACCAGGAATTGGTGTCATAGGGAAGGACTATACTCGTAGAGAAAGAGGCAATGAGATTTTGTCAAGTCAAGAAGATGACTCGTTATCTAGAACTTCGAACTCTGTTGGAGTGGGAAGTAGTAACTATGGTTATACTCATAACCAACCATTTCCCTACCCTTCATATCCCATTCCTGTTGGGATGGAATCGAGCGACTCATGGAAAGAATTCGAGACTCAATCTTCAAATGATTTTGCTTATGGACAACGTCAACTAATCTCGGATCCATATGGGTGGCATGTTAACAATTACATGCAAAACTATTTTGGGGATTTATCATTTGATAACTACTCTTCACAATACACTCACTCTACACATAGAGATGATGAAGATAGTGAAAATTTTGAACCTCATAGGAACTCTATGTGGTACTAAGTCACTCATGTATCTTACCATGCAATGTATAAAGTGTAAAATATTGTACTAATTCATTATATATAAATGATTATGGTGTGTTTAAACTTCTTTCATTAATTACTACATATTTTCTACACTCACAATGTTTGTCAGCTTGCTATATAATCAACTTGATAATGTTAAATCCATCATGCAATGCATTTCCTTCCAATTTTTTGTGATAAACTAATAGATAATTGACTAAATAAACATCCTGCAAAGTTTCAATAAAAATTTCCAAGTTTTTCTTACAATTTTCGTGGTTTCCATATAATTTTATTGATATCGATATTATCCCGATATTTCCATCGATATTTCCGTGTTTTCGGACTACCGATATTACCGATATTTAATACCTTGATTGGACCCAATTAGAACTAAAAGATTAAAGAATTGTGATTGGTGTGCATGTTTGGACCACACACATCCATACCCTTTTCTTTCTCTCATTCCCGTGCTCTCTCTCTCTCACCTCTCGGACTCTCTCTCTTTCCCTCACATACGGACAAGCAACAAAGCTCACAATCAGGCACGGATCGACGTTCTAAAAGGTGAGATTCTTGTCCCTTGCAAGTCCCTGAGTACATCTATACCATTCTTAAGATTTGAAACCGAGAAAAACCCAAGAAAAGCTAACCCCGATTTTGTGCACTGTTCATGCACACGTAAAACCTTGTGTTTCAGGGAATTCTAAGGTCATAGGAGGCTTAAGGAGGTTCTCACGAGTCTCGGGGTACTTCGTTGGAAGGAATTGGACGTCGGAGGGCCGAGATCGAGGCTACTCTAGGTAAGCCAATCTATCGAGCTTTCCCTAAGAAAATGTAGTAGTTTTTAGGCCTTAAAACTGTGATAACGTGATTGTAGATGTCCCTAGCTTCATTTTGGTACCAATTTTATGAAAAATGGTTAAGAAACGAGTGAGAATAGTGGGTTTAAAGTTTTACCCAGTTTTCCGGTGACCGGCGACTCGTCGGAGAAGATGACGGCATATTCTGTCAGTTTGGACGGAATATGTTGACGTTGTCAGTCACTTGTAACAAAATTTGTTAGGTTTAACGGAATATTCCCTAACGGTGGTTAGGGAATCCGTCAGGTTTGGGCCTCGCGTCGAGGCGCGTTTTGTCGTGCCCTTGCCGGCGCGTGGCAGCGCGTGGGAGGTCCAAAAATATTTCTAAAAATATGGGGATGATCCTGAGGTTGTGTAGATCACTGTGGTATATTCATAAACATATTTTGAGCAATGTATGAGAAGTTACTAGCTAGTATTGCCTATGTGCTTTAAAAATAACGTTTTTATAGTTAATTCGCATATAGGTGAGGCTTATCCCAAGGACGAGTGTATCCACGGGCGACTCGGGGGCTACGACCCTTTGACATAGCAGTGAGTGGGCTTTTGTTTTCAGTATATATTTATATACTTGATATATTTCCCAGAAATGCATTTTTAAGGAAAGTATGCTTTGAAATAATATGCCAAATGCTTCTATATTTTGAATATGCATTGCATGGTTGCATATATATATATATATATATATATATGTGATACTGTGGAGGCACATGTGAGTTCAGGTAAGTTATGTTTGGTTGTGTGAATCATCAATGATGTGATATGTGATATGTGATTAAGTAATGTTGAGCTCATAAAGCTGCACCTATGGTGATTGTGAATTAGCCAGAGATATGAGGTACATGCCTGTTTATTTACGTCATATCCCGCACTATATGCTCATATTGGATCCAACTTAAGTGCACAGTCTTGTCGTACAGACCTTATTCATGGTTCCGACTCGTAGGTGACTAGCGATTCATCGCCCGGCTATTATGAGAGAATAGAGTTGAGCATAATTATATTTCACCCAATTTTGTCATACAAACCCTTTTTAGTCGTTCCGACTTATGTGCAGTGTATTGCCGTATAGGTCATTGTAATGATTCCTGCCAAATTAACTTTTGAGTTATGAATTCAGCCGTACAGACTACCTCAAGGGTTCCGACTAACATATCATGTTTCTATGAAATCATTCTTACCTGGATTGTTTACTTTGTTATATTTTGGCATGGCATACATATGAATATGATTATGTGAAGCATGAATTGACTTGATAAGATTTTATATATATACTTATATCTTGATTATGGGAAAATTATACATGTTTTACAGCGAGGGGTTAGTATATTGATAAATGAAATGATTTTGTAAAACATTTGTTTTTGCACACTCACGTTTTCTGTTTTGCGCCCCTCTAGGTTCTAAGTAAGCTTGCTGTTGGTGGCTCGGGATTGTCGGCTATTCTGACTTATCTAAATAATAGTAGGACATTCCTGGTACTGTATAACTAGTACTTGTCCTACTGGACCGCACCCAGACCTTGTGCTCTGATTAGGAGTGTTTACTGTTGTAACTAACTCCTATCACTTTCTGTTTAGTAATGCACTTTAGTAATCTGGTTTTTAATTATTCGTATAGTTGTTATCTTTATCGCTTCCGCACTGTGCACATGGCTACGTCACCCTCACGTGACGGCCAGCATGCCTTGACCTCGGTCGGGGTGTGTCATCTCCTCATTAATTTTAAATAGGCAAAACCACCGTTTCTAGTTAAACTTCTTGATAATTTGACGAAATTTCATAAATCTATACTTCTACGGACATAAATTCATAAAAAATGGAAAGCAAAAAAAAAAAAAAAAAAAAAAAAAAAAAAAAAAAAAAAAAAAAAAAAAAAAAAAACACACAGCATTTCAAACTCAGGACCACCTCATTAATTTTAAATAGCAAAAACCATTGCATCGAGTGAAACTTCGTGATCATTTGCTCAAATTTATATATTTATGGAAATAAATACATAAAAAGGGAAAGTAAAAAAAAAAGGATTTCGGACAGTTAAAATATTTATATATTTTAACCCTTATATGTTTATTTAAAAAATATTAAAATTAAGATCTAACAGTTAAAATATTCAGTCTATCGAATACTCTGAAATGCCAAAAAAAAAACAAAACAAAATTACATGTCAAACACTTTGTGAATACACACAGAGCACATACCGTAAAGTGCTTGTATTTGTATTTACTCTCATTTATGTTTCAAAACAAAAGCTGCCAATCATGTCGAGCAATTTAGAAAAAATAGAATAGAATTACTCTCGACTTAAGCGGAAAAGTAAGTAATTGTACATTACATCTAGAAAACTACTAAATAAATTATGTCCTACTATGCAAAATCACAACTAATTGAAACTGAGTGGAAACTTTAAGAAGTCCACGTAAATAGTGAAAATTAATTCGCCATAACTCTAATAAAATCGACTCGCTCCATCAAATAGCTACCAAAATAACGTCAGACAGCAACCCACACATTATAAAGAATAAAACAATATTAGCCTGCTATAAAAGAAATGATCTAGCAATTGGCACATTTTGCAAAAGAGTAATACTACTATTTTCTACCATTATTTATACTATTATTATAATAAAAATGAAATTCACATATATCGATGAGTCTTACAAAATTTTGCAAATCACATTTGCTTAATCATTTGACACATCTAGCATTTCTTCATTTGTTATAGAAGAAACCAATGACGAAAATTCAGTTCGACAACTCATTTAATAAGCCACAGGATAGGGTCCATGCGGAAAGAAATCTATTATTTAAAACTTTAATTCAGTACTTTGTTATTTTTGTAACCAAACACTCAGATCTTTCTTTAAACCAATGTATTAAAAGCGTGAGGTGTGGGCGAGGCGTCCAAGGCGAAGCCCCGTCTAAGCGTGATGCGAAACCTTACGGAATTAATTTTTTTTATTATATATATGTTTTATATATTATACATATAATTGTATAAAAAATAATACTATGTAAAATAAACATCCATTCTCAATTTTTCATTCAAAATATATTATCATCTAAATTCATTATTCAAAGGTAATATCATCCAAATTCATCATTCAAAAGGTAATACAAACAAAAAAAACAATCATTCATCCAAATCCTCTTCATATAAATCAAAATACAAACAAAGATATCAATCATTCATCTAAATCCTCTTCATCTAAATAAAAGGCAACATCACCCTCTTCATTGCCAACTCTAGATGAACCTTGTAGGGTATGTCATCAATTCAATATACAAAGGCACTTTTTATTATGCAACATTAAAAGAATGAAGTATTCAATACGTGGCATCGTTATTATAACCCTTGGATCTTTTTGGACGGTGCAATAAAAAAACATGCAGAGAATCCCAAACCAGCGGTCTACGTTGGAAATTAACAAGGGCATTCAATTGAATGCGACCCTTTTTCTTCTTAATCCATGTGTTGTTCTGTGTGCTTAATTTCAAGTTCCAAAGCAAACGATTGGTTGGCCATTCCCTCCCTCTAACTCTCTGTGTTTAATGTTGCATAATAAAATAAGAAGAAATTAGGAGTATATTAAAGAGACTTCATACAAGGCACTTGTACCTAAAATACTTTCAATATATAGTCCTTCAACTGCTCCAGAAAACTTTATTGCACACAGAGCTCACCTTCCCAAACCAATAAACCCTAATTATTTTCTTTTAGCCTTTTATTTCCTACCCCAGAAAAACTTCCCCAGTCCACAGCTCCAGATTTCAAAAAACCAAATCCCAAACTTTTTCAGAATTTCAGAAACCCTAACCTTTGGGATTTCTGGGCTTGCTGACGACGCTGGGGTAACGGCGGCGAGGTGATGGCGGCGTGACGACTGATGTTGCTCCAAGCGGCGGCTGTGTGTTCTGGCACGCATGAGAAGATGATGAAGAAGGTAGACGAGAGGACGATCGAAGGTATGGTATACAAAATTTGGATTAAAACTAAAAACCCTTACCCAAAAGGCGTGGTTTTGGGTTTGGATGGTTTTTTTTTTTTTTTTTTTTTAAAAGGGCAGACAAGACGCCTGAACGCCTTGAGGCGCGCCTCCGCAGCCTCGGCGTCTCCGGCGAAGCATTTCGCTCACTCCAACAAAACAGAGGCGTCAGCCTCAAAGGCGCCCTAAGTGCGCCCCGAGGCTAGATTTTTAAAACATTGCTTTAAACCCATGATCAAACACATATCTTCCTTCCAACAGGTCTTATGACTCTGCTTTCCACTTTGTATATTTCATGTCTCTCCCGCCTTTTCGGAGTCTAAAAGAAAAGAAAATTAAGCAATATAAATAGGAGTGTGATATCTACACATTTTTTTTTTACTTATCCCTCATTGTTTTAATTTTCGACCGTCAGATCGGATGAATTGAAGAAGATCAACGGACAGAAATTAACAAAGGGTGTGTGAGAAGTAAAAAGGAGTGTGGATAGCACATCCTTATAAATAAATAAATAAAGGTGTGTGAAATGAGAAAATAAATCTGCAAAAATTATTTATGTAAGTAACATTCAAAAATTGAAGCGATATTCTTTAGGAGAATAATTTGATCAAAATTGTTTGATCACATATTTTTCCCTAAAACAAGATTTCATCTGAAAATTGTCCTAATTATGCAGTTCTAGATTTACTCGTTGGCGGGTTCATGCGAACGTTGAATTTGTTTAATCAATAGTTTCATAGACAATAAAACTCTTCACGTTTCCTTTTTGTAGTGTCAACTACTGAAGTTGTCAAATTGGTACTAAGAAGCCTTGTGATGTTATCCAATTCGCACGTGTTTGTGCACAAGTAGTGGTGGAGCCACATGGAGACTAGGATAGTCTAGAGCCCATCCTGTAATTTAAACTTAATGTTAGGAGCAAAAGATTGTTTACTACGTTCATGTTTCGTCGTTTTCAACATTTAGTACATCAATTTTTTTTCATCTCAGAGTCATACTTAAAGTGTAAATTTTGGGACAGTCTCTTACATCTGTTAGTCAAACTGTTAGTTCTCTCGTTAAGTGATGACGTAACGTCCTGGACAATGATTGGGCGTCATGTGTCATTAAAAAATATTAAAATAATTAAATAAATAAATAAAATAAAATAAAAAAACTGAACCGCAACCAAGAAGAAGAAGAAGAAAAAAAAAAGAATCTGGAACCCAGAAGAAGAAGAAGGAGGATGAAGAAGAGGAAGAAGAAGAAAAAAAAAAGCGAATTGCAACCCAAAAGAAGAAGAAGAAGGAGGAAGAAGAAGAAAAAAAAAAACTGAACTGCAACCAAGAAGAAGAAGAAGAAGAAAAAAAAAAAACTGAACTGCAACCAAGAAGAAGAAGAAGAAGGAAAAAAAAGGAAATTGCAACCCAGAAGAAGAAGAAGAAGAAGAAGAAGAAGAAGGAGGAAGAGGAAGAAGAGGAAGAAGAAGAACAAAAAAAACGAATCTGGGAAGAAGAAGAAGAAGAAGAAAAATCTGGGAAGAAGAAGGAGAAGAAAAAGAGGAAGAAGAAAGAGGAGGAAGAAGAAGGAGAAAAAAAATAAAAAAACGAATCTGGGAAGAAGAATAAAGATGAAGAAGAAGGTTTTTTTTTTTTTTTAAATTA
Organism: Malus baccata; assembly: GCA_006547085.1. Lineage (NCBI taxonomy): Eukaryota > Viridiplantae > Streptophyta > Magnoliopsida > Rosales > Rosaceae > Malus > Malus baccata. Next base: position 306,448 of record VIEB01000327.1, read on the forward strand.
ATTATTTTAATATATTTTTAATGACACGTGACGTACAGTCATTGTCCACATGGGCACCACGTCATCACTTAACGGGAGAACTAACAGTTTGACTAACAGATGTATGAGACTGTCCCAAAATTTACACTTTAGCTATGACTCTGGGATGAAAATAAAATTGATGTACTAAATGTTGAAAACGAATAAACATGAGGGTAGTAAACAGTCTTTTGCCATAATATTAGAACCTAGTTCCACATCTTCTACAATTGCACAGAGAGTTAGTAACAAAATAACAATATCATTTCATTTACTCCTTTCTTCTCTTATAATGTACTATTTATGCAAATACCCAACTCTAACGGTCACCACAAGATGATGCCATCTAGCATCCTAACACTTATATTAATTGTCTACTGATTTCTGCAATAATGATTATGTGGTGTATTGGTAAATCATATTTTGGAGCCGTCATTAGATCTTGGGGTCAACACTTGTTGAATCACATTATTATTAGCTCATTATAAAATTAAATCCACACATTTTCTCTTGAGGTATATAATATCGTTTCTTAGAAGAAAAAAATATCCTTCTGCCCACATTTTGATTTCTTCCTTTCCAAAGCAGTAAGAAGATGGATGTAAATGTAAGGCGGGTGTCCTCAACTCTGAAACTAATAAACAGATCATACTTTTTCTCGAAGAGGGTATATTAACATCATCATTGTTATCATCAACATCTGTAGCAGCATCAGCACCAGCACCAGCAGCGACATCAGCAGTAGCAGAAGATGACGAAGAAGAAAATGTTAATGATCTGCAACACGGGTACATCATCATTATTCACTGTTTTTAAAACGAATCACATGCGCACGCATAAATTCTATGAAAGTTAGGTCCACATCTATATTCAAATGCTAAATTTAGTAAAATGTGTCATATATTTATACATCCTATAACTTTTTGAAGTCGGCGAAGACCCTCGTTGTCCTCATCTTTTTTAAGTCCTTTCTTCGTCTCGACTAATTGGGCTTCGTTTGGAAGTCGGTCCAAAGTTACGTTGAACTTTGCCAGAGTCTGGTCGCGTCGGATGACAAGTGAGCTGTTACAAGTGGCAGAAAATCCTAATGTTTTACCGAACGAATTTGTAAAAAAATTGTGGAAGCTAGGTAACAACTGAAATCGTCACGAACGAATTTGGAGGTAGGACCACAAAAATATCACCCATGGAAAAAGAGAGAAGAAAGGGGAGGATTGATTCCATGATCTAACAGGAGGAATTGTTTAGAAGGAAAAATAAATGAGGGACTAATCCTACAATTAAGTAGTTAGTTAAACCACAAATAATCCCATAATTAAAAAAATTTGTGCATTTACTACAATTTATAAACATAAGGGGTAAATATGGTACAAAATATAAATAAGCTTACGTGGAATCTCAATTTTTTTTTTTGAAAGAGAACAAGCTGCATTTGATTAAACAACACCAGGAGAAACAACGTAGGAACTAGGGGTGGGCGCGGTTTGGTTTGGTGCGGTTTTGGATGAAACCAAAACCAAAACCGCAAGTTTTTACGGTTCGGTTTGGTGCGGTTTTGAGGCTAAAACCAAAATAAAACCAAACCAATTGGTTCCTTTCGGTTCGGTTTGATTTTAAACGGTTTCGGTTTGGTTTCATTGTTTGAGAAAATTATTATGGTTACTTAGTTATATCTCATTTCATTTTACTTTAATATACACTTCAATTCTTTTCTATGAGCAACATTTATGTTTGTTTTTCATCTTCTATTACTGCATTGTTCAAGCATGCATACAATATTAAAATTCAATTAAGCATGGCTTCAATTACAATCAGACATGCATGAATACACCATACATTATTACACTCATTCAACTTACTTTGCGTCATTCAAGTTTCAAACCTTTGACTGACTGACTGCAATTCAGTGCATGTGAATAATATCTAAAGCAGCAGGTATTGTTTGTTTGAAATACTAACTGACTGCCATTAACAATTTGCTTTGAATATCTAAAGCAATATATCTTTAAATATCTATAGAGATATATCTATTTGATTCAGTGGCTAAGATTGATTAGTGTGCATGTTTCATTTAAATAATTGTGGGTTTAACTTGTACGAGATCATCTTTTTGAGTGGAGACCGAGAGAGAGAGAGAGAGAGTTAGATGAAGAATGAAGTTGAGCAGCAAATGAGTCAAAGAAAGAAAGAGTACAAACTACGACTAGAAGAAAGAAAAGAAAAAGATTATGTGACCATGTTATGATGTGGTTGAGTCCATACTAAATGTATGGACTCAATGAAATAACCAATTAAAATTTAACATTTAATGAAGTTATGCGGTTTCGGTTTCGGAGGGCTGGAACCGAAACCAAACCGTTTTTCCTCTATTCGGTTTGGTTCCAAACCGAAACCGTTTTGAAACTGCAAAACCAAACCGTTCAGTGTGGTTCGATTTGGTTCGTGTTTTGGTTTCGATTTTCGGTTTCAAGTGCCCATCCCTAGTAGGAACAACTAAGGGTCATTTGGATGGCGACTGGAGCTTCGCTCCTAGTCCTCTTTATCCAGCCTTAGGCCTACGTGGAATCTCAGTTATTGGACCTATTTCATGAAGTGGACTAATTTTACTAATGGCTCACAAAATTGAATCTATATCAAGTTATCCCTTTTGGTGATGTTGGGGAATCTGATCTCTACCCTCCCTCCTCCTTATTTACATATTGGGTAATGCTAGGGAGATTATCTCTGTAAATCATATTTTGTAAATTATATGATATTATGGTTAATGATTATATTATTCCTTAAATATTAATTAACATACTTATTTTTTTATTAATGACACATTATATAATTTATAAATTTTATTTAAAAATTAATCTATTTAACATTACTCTCTCTATTAAAGTTGAGAGTAATTATTCCTAGGTGGGCCAATCCTAAACAATCCCTGAATTATCAAAGTTGCTTTTTCACATGATGAATTTTTCATTTGCCATGGTTGGTTGCTCTGTCACATACATGTACTCCCCCCTGGTGGGCCAATCTAAACAATCCCTGAATTATCAAAGTTGCTTTTTCACAGGAGGCATTTTTCATTTGCCACCTCTAGTAGTCCCCCCCTCCGGGGGGCCAGTTGCCCCTACCCATGTGCTCACAACGTTCAAATTTTAAGGACAACAAATGAACATATCGTCCCCNCCCCAAAACACACCCTACCCATGTGCTCACAACGTTCAAATTTTAAGGACAATGAATGAACATATCGTCGGTGGCAACCCCCACCCCCCACCCATGTGCTAACAACGTTCAAATTTCAAGGACAACGAATGAACATATCGTCGGTGGCATTGAGTTTTTACTTTATTTTAAGAGATTCTAAGTTGAAATTTTATAAATGATAATTATAATAAAAAGAAAACAATATTCGAACTTCAAGCCCTCAAGATAAAGAAAGACAATGATATTATACTATTGTATTTTTTTTAACAAATGATATTATCTATATTAAGGGAGAGGAGGTAGCTTAGCCTCACAATGAAATAATCATAATGTGATTCAAATTCAACTTTGGTGAGAATCAAAGTTAAGACCTCTTACTTACAAGTGAATAGAAATATCATTAGATCGTAGTACTAAGTGATTATACTACTGCATTTTGAATATCCCTTTCCAATGTGGCTGGAGTTGAAATTGTCACTCTTGCATTGAAGTCTTGTGTTCGATTCTTCCATTCTTCAATATGGTTCGTATAAAAAAGATTATCCTTTGAGTCATATTATCCAAAAATCCTATTTCAAAATAATCTGACGATGATTGAAATAACGTTGCATGGAAGTATAGCTCCAATTCCAATGTGCTTGTAGTTTAAGTTGTTATGAACATTTACACATGTACCCAACGTCATGCGTTCAATTCCTCATTCTTTAGGTATGCCTCGTATACAAAAGAATATCCTTTCAGTCATTGTCTCAAAAATCCCAGTTCATAGATAATCATACAATGATGAAACAGTGCTGTATGGAAGTATATAGCTCCCTTCTCTCTAGTTGCTCCAAAACAATCTTCAAACTCTGTAAAGTTTTTGGAGATGACAGAAGTGGGTTTGAATTTGAGTGCCACTGGGAGACAATTCATTAGTGTATATATGGATCGAGAACAAGATGATTAGGGTTTTTTCCGTTTGAGAAGTGGATAGTGATCTTGGGAGCAGCCTTTCCATAAATGGGGGTAAGGCTAGCCGACATTCACCTCTCACAGACCCTGCTTAAAGCGGGAGCCTTGTGCACTGGGTACGACCTTTTAGAAGTGGATAGTGATGAGTCGATTTTATGCTATATATTTTCTCCTTTTTTGGTATATTTTGATTATTATTCTAGTAAGATTTTGATGTTTTGTTATGTATTTTTAATGTAGGACGTGAGACCTTGTTCTGAGGATAAAGTAATCAAACGGTAGATTTTTTTAGTGATTCTAATTGGAGCGGGTTTGTGTCAAGAAGGTTGTGCCAAAATTTCATAATTTTATCCCGAAGCATCTGATCTTGGCGAATGAATTCATGCCTAGCTTGTAGTGCTGATAGATTGGGCTATGGAGCTTGTTTATGACTTTTGGGTTGGAAGATGATGGATTTTGGACTTGGGCTCTTCTTGGAACTTGAAGAGGAGGTCTTAATCTTTAATTTGATTCGTTTTGGGCCTATTTTGGTGCCCTGATGGTCTAGAAACATGGCTATTTCTCTGCTGAGCAAATTTCCTAGTGAAATTTGGAGTGGTGATGGCATAACCTAGTGTTTAAATAACTTTCCAAAATCATTTTCTTTTGCGTTATTTACTTTTTCAATTATTTAATTGTTTTTTATTTAAATTCGTTTTTATTATTTTAAATTTTAAAATCAACTTTGTTCTAAATAATTAGTTAAAGATTAGTTTAAATACAAATTATTCATTCAATCCTTATGGAAAACGACCTTACTTGAGCTGCTAATCCTATCATATAAGCTAATTGATGGAATATGTCATATATTGTGAGAGTTGTAGGGTTTTAGCTAGCTTGGAGCTTGGAGGGACCAATCATAAATCCATCAAAGCACCCAACTTTGAAAGGCTACCCTCATCTCATCACCCACCTTCAATTCCTCAACGTCAACGGTCCAAAAAAACAGTACTTGGCTACTTAAAAGATAAATATAAGTTCCTAGTTTCTACTCAAAATTGTTTGTTGCCGATTTATAAAACTTTGTGTTTATGATCAGAACTGTTCATGTTATAAATCACTCTATAATGAACATATATGCAAAAAATCAATTAAAGGGTAAAGTGAATAGTAATAGGTTTGACTTTTTAGTGTAAAAATGTGGTTTTTCGTTAAAGTGAACAGTATCGTGGACTTTTCATTAAAACTCCCTTGAAACTAAGATCGTTTAGTTAGCGAATTGTATAGAATAGATGAACCGACATGGTAAAAACATTACAGACAATCTATGTATTTTCTACAATAGATTGACTAAACAACCCTAGTTTGAATTCATTTTTTGTAGAGATGATCTTTATATAGTAATTTATAATATGAACGGTTCTGATTATAAGCACAAAAATCTGTAATTCGAACACGAAGAATTTTGAGTAGGAGTTTCTACTCATCCTTGAATAACCAAATAATGTTGTGTGTGTGTGTGTCTATATGTATACACTCCATTAGAAATTCACGAATTACGATTTTAGTCCAAATACTGTTACGTAAATAAAAACTCACATAGGTCACAAATGAAAAACCAATACATAGAGAGAATTGTTTTTACACTTCGGAAAAGTCAACATGCAATCGAGCTAGCAATGCCCTTCTTTAAATCACGTAATGATTTGCGATTCAATTTGGTCACAATATCATCGACAGCAATCCTCTACAAAATTGGCCTCCGTCCTGAGAAATATGATACAATATTTAGTAAGCATGCCTTAATAAATCTTGTATGAACCATATGGTAACAAACAGTAAGTTACCCTGTTTTGCTTGAAGTATCAAACCCTGACATATCGGCTGCTTCCTTCAAACTTCAAAGCACCCCTTCACATGTGCACCTTGTCCATATTGTCCTTGAAACGTTTTTCAAGTTGAGCAAACGCATCTGCATAACTCCCCTGTTGTTTTCGTACATGTTATGGATCTATTCCGTAAAAGATGCGTATAACAGTACCATATCTTTCCTTGCGTCCTAGTATATGCGCAAGCTTATCCAAACACCATGTGGACGAAGCATAGTCTTTCGAGAAAATGACTACCGAAAGCTTTTATTTCTCTATTGCTTCGAGAAGGGCAGGTCCAATTTTATCTCCTCTCTCAAATTTGTAATCTACGTAGGTCTCAATTGAAACTAAAAAAGACGTCATATTTTTCTCGACGAGAAGTAACAGCAACAGAATCATAAGAAGAATCACCCATATTCACAGCCTGCAAACCCACAAGTAGTCAAAGCATCATATTCTCCCAAGGGCCTTGATTGGTATGAAGGATTGGATTGGAATGGATAAGCCAAGGTATGTTGAATGAAGAAATGAAAAAATTATGGTCAATTTGTTTGGGTGCAAGAAATGGATTACTCAAGAAGAAAACTTATCGATTCCGATCTTCTAAAAAATGAAAAATAATTCTCCTCTAACTTCACTTTACGTTGAATTTAGAGGGTTATCAATTCCAATCCAATCCTAAACACCAAATGAGACATAAATGTAAATGAAGCAATCATGCACCAATCAATATAACCAGTGTGATTTTGGCAAGATCACATTTTCAATTTTTCATGTCAGGAATATTTCAGATACCAGATTAGCAGTTTCAGGATAGGTAAGTTGCAGAGAGATGAATTGCAAAGTGAAAAACAATATAATTCAAAAGAGAGTAGGGTGCTAATAAGCGAGCATCAGGTCCTAATTAAGCAATTGAGATAGAAGTTGCTGCCAGAGAGACTACCTTGGAGCAGTTGCATGCAGAGATTTGATCAGGCTTTAGCAGTTGACATTGCAGTTGACTATCAAGTTACCGAAACTACAAAACCCAACAGTGAAGGGGTATTAGGGAGGTCCTATAGGACCTACCCCATTGAACTACTTTCTCTGTCTCCTTTTTAGCATAGCAGTCCACTATTTTCAGGACCAAGAAGACTCACAAAGTATCTCAGCCTCCCTTAGCTACTATCGTGCGATTCATTAAGGTCAGGAATCGAACTCAAGACATGCTGTGTGGAATCGGATCTAGAATAACTACTTTCTCTCTCTTACTTAAGTTCCAACATATCGGTAGCAGAAGCTTCAAGTATTTTTCTGACAAAAAAAACAGTCCAGGACTCCAAACTCCAGAGTCCCTTTGTCTCCAACATTGGGCTTAAGTCCATAACTTGAATTCAAGTTGGTCGGTTCGGGTTGGCGGCGAGTCTGATGTGAGCAAAATTGGTGGCGATAAAAGTGGCCGAAATCATCCACTTTGGCATCATTGAGAGCTCCATTTTTCTGTAAAATTTTAACTTTATATGATATTTGCCTCTGTAAATTTTGTCTGTCTACGATTAATATGAAAATTACAAACCTAATTTTTCACCAAAAAAAAAAAAAATTCAATAATGATTTGTTCTATCAACGAAAAGAAGACATAATTCAACTTTGTCTTTAGTTTTCTCAAATTTCTTGCTCCATACACCTTGTATCTATATATTTTTTTTATTTCAGACAAAACGAGTAGAGGAAGATATAAGAAAACTTGGAAATAGACTAAAAAAAAAAAAGACATGAAGTAGTAGAGCTAACGGAAAACTTAATGCAAAACCGAACGCAATGACATTTTAAAATTAATATAATTGACCTGACTTTAAAAAATAAGTTTTTATTGTTGTTGTACATGCTCTACGATACCCATGGAACATCATATGGCCTTTTACTTCTCCTTCATTTATTTCTCCCTCAAAATTTCAATCTTTTGTATCTGGTTTTTTGTAATGAAAATTTGACCCAGCAAATTAATTAGCTCTTCAATATGAAAATTAAAAACATAATTTTCCCCAAAAAGTTTACAAACATAATTAGATCGAAGGCATTCAACTTCTACCAGAAACCTGTCATACTCAGCACTCCCTTTTTTTTTTAATAAAAAAAACAATGCCACTTCCACTCCAGCGTGCCACCTATCATAAAAAAAGGGGAGTTTTAACAAAACACTTACAGTACTGTTCACTTTTAATGAAAAACCAAAATTTTACCTTTCCCTGGTACTATTCACTACACCTTTATTTGTCATTTTTCATTAAAACTAAATTTTTTTTTAGTTAGTTTTCCTTAAAAAAAAAAAAAGACATTATAGTGAATATATTGAAGAAGAAAAAAAAAAAAGATACAAAGAAACTCCAGACGTTTGAAGCCCAATTAAATTATCAATCGAACAAGGAAGCTTTTTAACCGCTGTCCCTTTGAAACAAAGAAACTCCAGACGTTCCATTGGCTCCAATATTTCTGGGAAGTATTCGAATCTAGAGCAACCAGAGAGATCAAGTCCCTCAAGACATTTCAACTTACAAATGCTCGTTGGGAGACTTTCAAGCCTTTTGCAACCTTTTAATTGAAATGTTTTGAGAACAGGGAGAAATTCGATTGTTGAGTGTAGCTCTTTAATAGCTGTTTCTTCTGAACTAAGAAACTCCAAATGTTCCTTTGGATCCAAGATGACTGGGAAGTATTTAAATCTAGAGCAACCAGTGAGATCGAGTTCCTTAAGAGAATTCAACTTGCAAATGCCAATTGGGAGACTCCCAAGCTTTTGGCAATCCTTTAGTTTAACTGTAGTGAGACTAAAGAGGTGCGCCATTGATGATACAGGCAATAATTTTGTTGATGTCCTAGCCAAATCTAACACACTAATATCCTTGGGAAGCTCGGAAAACTCGCCAAGAGATAAGCAGTGATCTAGACTAAAAGTACCAGAGACTTTCAGATTACAAGTGCTGCTTGGAAGTTTCTCAAGTTCTTTACAATCCTCACTATTAACCTCTGAAATTCTTTCATTAGACCAAACTGATAATGGCAACTCCTTTATACCAGAGCTTTGTAAACTTAAGAATTCGATATTGCCTGGCATCTCTAGGAGATAATTGAGACTCTTGCACCATCCCAGTTGAACATAAGTAAGCTTGTCTAGAAATTGAAAATACGAAGGAATTTCAACCAAACTTGTACAACCAAAAAGATTTATATACTCAATCTTCAAACACCGAGAGATATTTGGAATTTCAGTCAAATTGCTAGAGTAACTAAGATCAAGCACTTTTAAGCTCATAAGATTCTGTTACAAATGAAAGAGAAATAGTAAGAATTAATACTTTAGATTGAACAACATTCTGCCCTGCATGTTATAAGAAGTAAAATAAGCATATGTAACTGGCCTTTCTTCCAAAGTTGATCAACTAGGATGTGGGGCATTCGAAGCTCAACAAGATTTTCTGGAGAAAATTTTGACGGCAAAGATTTGAAAGGAAATCCACAGCAGTAAAGATAACAAAGAGAATTGGGAAGATCTAGAGAAAAGTTTAATTGGCCACAGCTAGAATTATCAACATTTAGCAACTTCGGTTGTTTCATTTTTTTGAAATCTGCATGATTCAAGTGTTGTTCTTCAATATCAGATATGTTAAAGAAAACGGCTTCAACAGCTGAAGTTCCCTGTCAATCAAGAGCAAATTATAAATTTGAATACAATACACAACAAAAGTTAACCAGAATTACATTTATAAGAATTTAACTTATTATAAATGAGTTTCTAATAGAAAGTTAATGACATTCTGTAAAGTTAATCCATTTGGCTTATACCATATTATTTTTCAATACATGATAGACATCCTTAGCATTGAACAACCTCTTACGTTTTCCAGGCTCTTCAACGCATTGTTCACGAACAATTGCCCAACCCATTTCCTGAAGCAAATCATGCATCTCTATGGTTTCCCGGGTTGAATCAATTGATATGAGAGACTTGTCAATGAGAACTCTAAAACTAAGGCGGGTGTCCTCACCTCTGAAACTAATAAACACATCGTACTTCTCGGGAGGAGAGGGTCTAGATAAAGGAGGAGAAGAAGAAGATGAAGCCATATCTCCCTATCCACAACCTGCACACCTACAAGTCAAAATATGCAAATTGGCTGTATATGAATAAGAAATGAGTGATCTTTCGACAGATAATGTATGCAACAGAAAAAGTCAGTTGGATTACCTCCGGAGTCCAGACCAAGATAGAAGTTGCCAAATATTACGACCAAAACAACCTAATTAAGAAGGCGTTGCACTGATCACGATGAAATTAAGCATGAGAGCTAGAAAGCAGTTGCAGAGATCCCTTTATGTTTTAACAATTGTAGTGACTATTTGCACAAGAACAATGTAGGAAAATCACCAGACGTTAACAAACAAAAAAATTAAACTTAAAACTAAAATTAAAAAAATAGAAACTTCCAAGGAATTCAAGCCATGCAACTCTGACCATCTGGTGGCAACTCAACAAAACTGCACAAATTTAAAATTATCATGACAACATAACTCTTTCACGCGGTTTTCGAACATTTTGCTCTTGTTTTTCTCCTTCCTTTTCCCCAATCTCTCCATAGGCATCATATGTGAAAAAATGTAAAAAAGAATTCAAAAGGAGATGTAACCCATGATCATCTTTTTTTAACAAATAATAAACAAATTGAATTGAAGTGTGAATTGTGAAACTTCTAAGTCTTCCATGACGTGTGCTCTATAGAAGACCATACTTTTTCAATGGAGAAAAAAAAAATCCAATTAATACACTATTTGGTATTTCAACTAATTTCGTGAAATGTTTGATGTAGAATACGTACATTAAATCGTATTACAATCGAATTTCGGATGGAATTGATTTGTTTTATTTCCTTTGGTATATGGGAGGGCAGAAGGCATAAAACGAGAAAGACTTACCACAGTTTTTAAATTAGACTCCCAAGTCTACAGTAGTTTTTCTCTACGATCGAGCATAGTCGATCTTGCACCTCGAGTTTTGTTCTCTTTCAGGTACTTGTTCATCCCCTTGTTTCTTATAAGGGCTCAAAGTATCACTTCCGCTTGCTTCAGACTCATCACAACTTCTCAGACTTTTAGTATCTTCTGCTACTCTTAGCTCCGTCACGCGACATCAGATTACTTAGTATCATCGGCATACAACAGGCAGACTCCACACCTTTTTATCTTCACTGTGTATGAGTTAAGTGGTATGTCATGATGATCTATTGAGTAGAACTCAACAGATACCTCAGTGACACCTTTGTGAAGAGCAGTAGAGCATTGTGCTCCCCCCCACAAGGTTAAATGTATTATACCACACAAACATGTGGTCCGAATTGAAATTGTAGCCGTTGCTTTCTTCATCTTGGGTTTCACCCCACAGTCGATCGCACAAATGACAGCTAAATTCATGGCTTTTACCACTATTCCCTTTGAGTGTGGATTTACATCCGAACTCCAATCCTTGTTCAACATTATAGTTGTCAAATTAATTCAACAAGAGAGAAAACGAAACCCAAGAAGTCTGACCCAAAACAATTTGGAGGAAGACTGATATTTATCGAAGATCCCTCATTTTGAGCTCCGAACCAATTAGGAATTTCACTTCCCGGACATACAATGGTACAACAACAACAACAACAACAAAGCCTTTTCCCACTAAGTGGGGTCGGCTATATGAATCCTAGAACGCCATTGCGCTCGGTTTTGTGTCATATCCTCCGTTAGATCCAAGTACTCTAAGTCTTTTCTTAGAGTCTCTTCCAAAGTTTTCCTAGGTCTTCCTCTACCCCTTTGGCTCTGAACCTCTATCTCGTAGTCATATCTTCGAACCGGAGCGTCAGTAGGCCTTCTTTGCACATGTCCAAATCACCGGAACCGATTTTCTCTCATCTTTCCTTCAATTTCGGCTACTCCTACTTTACCTCGGATATCCTCATTCCCAATCTTATCATTTCTCGTGTGCCCACACATCCCACGAAGCATCCTCATCTCCGCCATACCCATTTTGTGTACGTGTTGATGCTTCACCGCCCAACATTCTGTGCCATACAACATCGCTGGCCTTATTGCTGTCCTATAAAATTTTCCCTTGAGCTTCAGTGGCCTACGACGGTCACACAACCCGCCGGATGCACTCTTACACTTCATCCATCCAACTTGTATTCTATGGTTGAGATCTCCCCCTAATTCTCCGTTCTCTTGCACGATATATCCTAGGTAGCGAAAACGGTCGCTTTTTGTGATCTTCGCTAGATTGCTCCGATCATTAGTGTGGATAAGTATATAAATGGATAGAGATAGGAAAGCAAACACAAGATGTACGTGGTTCACCCAGATTGGCTACGTCCACGGAATAGAAGAGTTCTCATTAATTGTGAAGGGTTTACACAAGTACATAGGTTCAAGCTCTCCTTTAGTGAGTACAGGTGAATGATTTAGTACAAATGACATTAGGAAATATTGTGGGAGAATGATCTCGTAATCACGAAACTTCTAAGTATCGGAGTGTGGTATCGTCTTGACTTGCCTTATCTGTCTCATAGGTAGATGTGGCATCTTCTCTGGAAGTACTCTTCCTCCATCCAGGGGTGGTATCTTTAACTGGTGGAGATGCACAAGGTAATGTATCAATTTCACTTGAAGCTTACTTGTAGTTTCAGGCTTGGTCAAGCGCGATACAAACCATGTAGTAGGAGTCCCTCAAGTTGCCGAGCTAGGGGATTTGCTGAAAGAGGTGACAGACAAGGTAAGCAATCAGAGCTCCGGCTGATTGTTCACATTCTCCCTATCTTGCAGGCAGCATGAAGGATAAAGAGAAGAAAAATGAGAAGAGATGATATGGGATACTTTTGCTTTTGAAGAAGTAACTTTCCACAGGCTTATTCTTGAACTGAGCTGGAGGGTTTTCTGGTTTCCTCCAGAGTATAAGGCCGACTGAAGAATTTGAGGGTCAAAACAAGTCCATCAAATCTAGAGTACGTTCGACCCTACTGATATGGGATACTTTTGCTTTGACAGAGTAATGGATGTATCGGCACGTGTGCTGTTACGCTTGTCTCCACATGCTTCCTTGTATCCTTCTCACTTGCCCCATCTGTTCCTCAGGCAGATGCGGTATCTTCCCTGGAAGCATAAGATGTTGAAGATGAGTACTCGAGAGCAATGCCAGGTAAGTAAGTTCCAGGCAGTCAGTTCCTGGCTGGAAGCTTGATTCCAAGTGCTGACTGATTGCTCTCTTTCTCCTTGTCTTGCAGGTAAGAACAAGGCCAAAGGAAAAGACAGGGAAAAAGCATGATATGGGATACTCTTGCTTTTAACCCTGATGATATGAGATATTCTTGCTCTAGTATAGCTTGTTTGCAGAGGTATTATCGGGGGGAAAGAAAGCTGAATATTTCGAAAGGCTTCGTTGAGAGTGCCCTCTCATATATGAGGAAGGGTTGAGCATTTTTGCAGGTCTGTCTGTCCGTTGGGGATGGAGGTTGACATATATAGGAGTCTCCTTAACAACAAGTAGTAATGCTATTCCTTTACCCTGCTTGGTCATAGCACAGTAGTGGGAGCTGCCAGCTTCACATGTTTTAACTTTGTCATAGCGCTTTGAAAAAGTGGTCTGTGGTATCTGGAAAGCTGATGTTGCGTGTGAAGATTACAAACAGCTTTATCAAGGAGATCCGGCTCTTGCAGTTAGGAAAGTGTTGCCTCTTCGATTTTTGAACAAGCAATCCTATCGGGGATCTGGCTCTCGAGATTCGGAGAACGATGCCTCTTCGATTTTTGAGAAAGCAATCATGCTGGGGGTCTGGCTCTCGAGATTCGGAGAGCGGTGTCTCTTCGATTTTTGAGAAAGTAATCATGTTGGGAGTCTGGCTCTCGAGATTCGGAGGGCGGTGCCTCTTCGATTTTGGAGCAAGCAATCTTGTTGGGAGTGTTTTCTCGAATGTGAGTAAAGGTTGGGCATGTTTGCTAGTCTACCTTGCCACGAAGCATAGAGGTTGACACACAGGGACTTTCCAATTATCCAGCAATGGTACTGTTCCTTTACCCTCTCTTCGATTTTTGAGAAAGTAGTCATGTTGGGAGTCTGGCTCTCGAGATTCGGAGGACGGTGCCTCTTCGATTTTGGAGCAAGCAATCTTGTTGGGAGTGTTTTCTCGAATGTGAGTAAAGGTTGGGCATGTTTGCTAGTCTACCTTGCCACGAAGCACAGAGGTTGACACACAGGGACTTTCCAATTATCCAGCAGTGATATGTTCCTTTACCCTTGTGGGTAATAATATGGTAGCTAGACCTTCAAAATTTATGTGTCTAAACTTTGTTAATGCTGTTTCTTTGCTATTCTTTTACCCGTCTTGGTCAGAGCGATGTAGTGGGAGCTGCAAGCTTCACGTGCTCAACTTTGGCAGAGAACTTTGGCAAAGTTATCTGTGATACCCATGAGCTACTATTGCGTGTGGGAAGTGGGTGATTGAACAGTAAGACTCATGTGCTTTCTACTTCACCAGAAGTCTTCGACAGAATGCCCATAATTTCCGCAAAGCTGAGTGTGCGTGTGACAGGTGCTGACAAGGCTGGAAAAGTAGGTGCCTCTTCGATTTCTGAGATCGGCCCTCGTGGTCTCTGAGCAGCCCAACTTTTGAGAAAGCAAGCGCCTCTTCGATTTCTGAGATCGGCCTTCGTGGTCTTTGAGCAGCCCAACTTTTGAGAAAGCAGACGCCTCTTCGATTTCTGAGATCGACCCTCGTGATCTCTGAGCAGCCCAGCTTTTGAGAAAGCAAACGCTCTCTTCGATTTCTGAGCAGGCGCCTCTTCGATTTCTGAAGCTCCGTCGAGTGCAGATTTTTATAGGGGCTGGCATTAAGTTCCAAAGCACACTTGAATCTCCACCAGTAGAAGCTCCATTCTTACACTTCTAAGATCTTGATTTGTTCGACCTCTTCTCTCTTCAACACCTTTGAAAATGTCTGGCCCCTCCGACCGTCGTTTTGACTTGAACCTTGTTGAAGAGGCAGCCCCGCCTTCTCCAGACAACATATGGCGCCCATCCTTCGTCTCCCCTACTGGTCCTCTTACCGTTGGGGATTCCGTTATGAAGAATGATATGACCGCTGCGGTGGTGGCCAGGAACCTTCTCACTCCCAAAGATAACAGACTACTTTCCAAACGATCTGATGAGTTAGCTGTTAAGGATTCTCTGGCTCTCAGTGTTCAGTGTGCAGGTTCTGTGTCTAATATGGCCCAACGCCTATTTGCTCGAACCCGCCAAGTTGAATCATTGGCGGCTGAAGTGATGAGTCTCAAACAGGAGATTAGAGGGCTCAAGCATGAGAATAAACAGTTGCACCGTCTCGCACATGACTATGCTACAAACATGAAGAGGAAGCTGGACCAGATGAAGGAATCTGATGGTCAGGTTTTACTTGATCATCAGAGATTTGTGGGTTTGTTCCAAAGGCATTTATTGCCTTCGTCTTCTGGGGCTGTACCGCGTAATGAAGCTCCAAATGATCAACCTCTGATGCCTCCTCCTTCTAGGGTTCTGTCCAGTACTGAGGCTCCGAATGATCCCCCTCCGGTGCCTTCTCTTTCTGGGGCTCTACCGACTGCTGAGACTTCTCCTAAGCAACCTTTGTGAAGGCTCCCTCTTGTTTGTTTATTTTGACTCATGTATATGTACATATTTGTAGCTTATCGGGGATATCAATAAATAAGCTTTCCTTCATTTCAACGTATTGTGTTAAATACACCAAAGCCTTCTTCGCTAAGTTCTTTGAATTTTCTTTTGTTGGAGCTTTGTGAGTGGAGCATGTAGGTTGAGGTAGTGTTCCCTTAATTTCCTGAGTGAGGAAAACTTCTCGGTTGGAGACTTGGAAAATCCAAGTCACTGAGTGGGATCGGCTATATGAATCTTAGAACGCCATTGTGCTCGGTCCTGTGTCATGTCCTTCGTTAGATCCAAGTACTCTAAGTCTTTTCTTAGAGTCTCTTCCAAAGTTTTCCTAGGTCTTCCTCTACCCCTTCGGCCCTGAACCTCTGTCCCATAGTCGCATCTTCTAATCGGAGCGTCAGTAGGCCTTCTTTGCACATGTCCAAACCACCGTAACCGATTTTCTCTCATCTTTCCTTCAATTTCGGCTACTCCTACTTTACCCCGGATATCCTCATTCCTAATCTTATCCTTTCTCGTGTGCCCACACATCCAACGAAGCATCCTCATCTCTGCTACACCCATTTTGTGTACGTGTTGATGCTTCACTGCCCAACATTCTGTGCCATACAGCATCGCCGGCCTTATTGCCGTCCTATAAAATTTTCCCTTGAGCTTCAGTGGCATACGGCGGTCACACAACACGCCGGATGCACTCTTCCACTTCATCCATCCAGCTTGTATTCTATGGTTGAGATCTCCATCTAATTCTCCGTTCTTTTGCAAGATAGATCCTAGGTAACGAAAACGATCGCTCTTTGGTATTTCTTGATCACCGATCCTCACCCCTAACTCGTTTTGGCCTCCATTTGCACTGAACTTGCACTCCATATATTCTGTCTTTGATCGGCTTAGGCGAAGACCTTTAGATTCCAACACTTCTCTCCAAAGGTTAAGCTTTGCATTTACTCCTTCCTGAGTTTCATCTATCAACACTATATCGTCTGCGAAAAGCATACACCAAGGAATATCATCTTGAATATGTCCTGTTAACTCATCCATTACCAACGCAAAAAGGTAAGGACTTAAGGATGAGCCTTGATGTAATCCTACAGTTATGGGAAAGCTTTCAGTTTGTCCTTCATGAGTTCTTACGGCAGTCTTTGCTCCTTCATACATATCCTTTATAGCTTGGATATATGCTACTCGTACTCCTTTCTTCTCTAAAATCCTCCAAAGAATGTCTCTTGGGACCCTATCGTACGCTTTCTCCAAATCTATAAAGACCATGTGTAAATCCTTTTTCCCATCTCTATATCTTTCCATCAATCTTCGTAAGAGATAGATTGCCTCCATGGTTGAGCGCCCTGGCATGAACCCGAATTGGTTGTCCGAAACCCGTGTCTCTTGCCTCAATCTATGCTCAATGACTCTCTCCCAGAGCTTCATTGTATGACTCATTAGCTTAATACCCCTATAGTTCATGCAATTTTGTACGTCGCCCTTATTCTTGTAGATAGGCACCAAAGTGCTCGTTCGCCACTCATTTGGCATCTTCTTCGTTTTCAAAATCCTATTGAAAAGGTCAGTGAGCCATGTTATACCTGTCTCTCCCAAAACTTTCCACACTTCGATTGGTATATCGTCTGGGCCTATTGCTTTTCTATGCTTCATCTTCTTCAAAGCTACAACCACTTCTTCCTTCCGGATTCGACGATAAAAAGAGTAGTTTCTACACTCTTCTGAGTTACTCAACTCCCCTAAAGAAGCACTCCTTTCATGTCCTTCATTGAAAAGATTATGAAAATAACCTCTCCATCTGTCTTTAACCGCATTCTCTGTAGCAAGAACCTTTCCATCCTCATCCTTGATGCACCTCACTTGGTTTAGGTCCCTTGTCTTCTTTTCCCTTGCTCTAGCTAGTTTATAGATATCCAACTCTCCTTCTTTGGTATCTAGTCGTTTATACATATCGTCGTAAGCCGCTAACTTAGCTTCTCTCACAGCTTTCTTCGCCTCTTGCTTCACTTTTCTATACCTTTCACCATTTTCATCAGTCCTATCCTTGTGTAAGGCTTTACAACATTCCTTCTTAGCCTTCACCTTTGTTTGTACCTCCTCATTCCACCACCAAGATTCCTTTTGGTGTGGGGCAAAGCCCTTGGACTCTCCTAATACCTCTTTTGCTACTTTTCGGATACAACTAGCCATGGAATCCCACATTTGGCTAGCTTCCCCCTCTCTATCCCACACACACTGGGTGATTACTTTCTCTTTGAAAATTGCTTGTTTTTCTTCTTTTAGATTCCACCATCTAGTCCTTGGGCACTTCCAAGTCTTGTTCTTTTGTCTCACTCTTTTGATATGTACATCCATCACCAACAAGCGATGTTGATTAGCCACGCTCTCTCCTGGTATAACTTTGCAATCCTTACAAGTTATACGATCCCCTTTCCTCATTAGAAGAAAATCTATTTGTGTTTTTGACGATCCACTCTTGTAGGTGATCACATGCTCTTCTCTCTTCTTAAAGAAGGTGTTGGCTAAGAAGAGATCATATGCCATTGCAAAATCCAAGATAGCTTCCCCATCCTCGTTTCTTTCCCCAAAACCATGGCCACCATGAAAACCTCCATAGTTGTAACTAAAGAATTTCCATCCAACGATTCCACATTGTGTGAAGCCGCCATTCGCATAATTCGAAGATGTGCGTCATCCATTATGCCGTTCCAAGCATTCTCATCCAATTTCAAGCAACCAGAAAATATAAGTTTCTCGGGGATCCTTCCATAAACTCCATGTTCGTAATCATCACAACCTTATACAAGTTGAGTCCTTAAACTTGACACTTTCTCCAGAGAAGTGCAACCATGTGCTTCCAGCCAACGTACCCCTGGGAGCTTGGGTAAAGATTGAAGGCTTTTGCAATTATTTAACAACAGGCAAGACAGCCGAGAGCTTGTTTGATGCTTGCTGGTATCCACTTAACCATGGTTCCTCTGAGATCATGAAGATGGCTGATAAAGGAGGGTGTCCTCACCTCTGAAACTAATAAATACATCATACTTCTCGCGACGAGAGGGTCCAGAAGGAGGAGGAGAAGAAGAAGATGAAGCCATACCTCCCTATCCACAACCTGCACACCTACAAGTCAAAACATGCAAATTGGCCGTATATGAATAAGAAATGAGTGATCTTTCGACAGATAATTTATGCAACAGCAAAATTCAGTTGGATTACCTCCGGAGTCCAGACCAAGATAGAAGTTGCAAAATATTACGACCAAAACAACCTAATTAAGAAGACGTTGCACTGATCACGACGAAATTAAGCATGAGAGCTAGAAAACAGTTGCAGAGATCCCTTTATGTTTTAACATTTGTAGTGACTATTTGCACAAGAACAATGTAGGAAAATCACCA
>VIEB01000327.1:337739-351164 GCA_006547085.1 Malus baccata
GTACAATTTGCTGCACTTATTGTCCAAGCTAGAAGAATTATAGATCTCTAGCACTCTCAGATTATACATCTTTTTGAAGGCTGCGGGATTCAAGTGTAGCTCTTTAATCTTAGACATATTAAAGAATATGCATTCAACTGTTGCAGTTCCCTGACAAACAAAAGACCAGAAGTATAAACGAGGATGCAGTAGACAACAAAATATTCTGATTTTTTTTTAATCATAAATGAGTTACGTCTTGGTGTCTTTCATAGAATTCAAGATTTTTTTTTCTTTTTTTTCTTTTTTTATAGAAAAAGACAATGAATGCATTTGGCTCTTACTGTATTATTCTTCAATACATGAGAGACATCCTCCTCAATGAATAACCTACTGCGTTTTCCGGGCTCCTCAATACATTGCTCACGAACCATTTCCAGTCCCATTTCTTGTAGTAAATCATACATTTCTAGGCAGTTCATCTCTGAAATGAGAGACTTATCAATGAGAACTTTAATACCTCCTGAAAAAAAAGCGACGAATATCTAACATTTCTTTTGCAAGACGTATATCCATCCCTTTGTAAAAACATGCTATATCAAGAAATATCTCCTTTGCATTTTTTTCTAATCCATCGTAACTTAGTCTCAACACATTCTGAATTTTACGGTTGGGAAACTTTTTCAACTCGTTCAATTGATCTTCCCAGTCTTGTTTGCTCTCACAGTGAAGGAATAAGGAGCCCAAAATTATAAGAGCTAGTGGTATGCCTCCGGCATAATCGACCACCATTCTTGACAACTCTGTATAATATGACCCCATAGAGTCATTTTTGAAAGCGTGCAAATGAAAGAGCTGAAGAGCTTCATCACACCTTAATCCCTCAACCTTGAATATCTTGTCAGCATCAGCCATTTTCTTAAGTAGTCGTCTGTCTCTAGTTGTTATAATGATTCGACTTCCGCAACCAAACTGAATATCATCACCAACTAGAAGTTCCAATTGGCTTGAATCATTCACATCGTCAAGAACAATAAGTACCTTTGTACGGCTGAGCCTTTCTCGAACAAAACTTCGTCCTATAGATGGAGTGTCAATATTTAGATCTTTTTCGTTTAGTATCTCACGAAGAAGTACATTCCGCAAGTGCTTTAGTCCATGTCTTTCTGACTCCTCCCTCACATTTGGAAGAAAACATGAAGCCTCAAATTTAGAAGTGAGTCGGTGAAAAACAGCTTCAGCAAGGGTAGTCTTGCCAATACCACCCATTCCCCAAATACCCACAGTGCAAACATCTGGTGAATCAATGCATAATAATGATTCAATTTGCTCAATTTGGATTTCAATTCCGACCAGGTCCTTTAAGTTGCTTGACGATTTGTGATTCAATTTGCTCAAAACATCTTGGGCAACTTTCTCAACAAAATCGGCCTCTGTCCTGGAAAATATGATTGTGCAGCACAAACAGTATGTATTTAGTATGCCTTAACACTTATTGTAGTAGAAATTGATACAAGTTAGATAGTTAGTTACCCTGTTTTGTTTGAGGCATCAAACCCAGAGATATCGGCTGCATCCGTCAAAGCAGCCCTCCACTTGAGCACCTTGTCCATACTGTCCTTGAAACGTTGTTCAAGTTGAGCAAATGCATCTCCATAACTCCCCTGCTGTTTTCGTACATGGGATGGATCTACGCCGTAAAAAATGGGTACAACAATCTGTCCGTATCTATCCTTGCATTCTAGTATATGCGCAAGTTCCTCCAAACACCATGTGGAAGAAGCATAGTTTTTCGAGAAAATGACGACCGAAAGCTTTGATTTTTCGATTGCTTCTAGAAGGTTGGGTGCAATTTTATCCCCACTCTCAAGCTTGTAATCAATGTAGGTCTCAATTTTCTTCCGAACTAAAGCGGAATAGAGATGGCTGGTGAAAGTATCGCGGGTGTCAACACCTCTGAAACTAAGAAACACATCATATTTTTCTTGACAGACGGTATCCGAAGCAGAAGAAGAATCAGCCATATCATTCATAAACTGCAAACCCACAAGTCAAAGCATCATACTTTCACCATAACCAAGCTCATTTTTGCCAAATTCATACATAATACATATTGATTTTACCATTTTTTCTTTTCAATAACCGAAATAAATTACAACGAAGATCCTCTCCGGATCTTAAACCAGAAATTTAACATCTTTTTTACTATATAAAAGATACAACAAGAGATTGTGTTGTCATAGAGAACTGTCGGAGCGTAAATAAAAAGTTAAAAATTGCAGAGAGATTAAATGCTAAGTAAGAAACAAATGTAATTAAGGAAGGATGAACTGCACCTCAGCCTCAGGAAATTATTAACAAGTTGAAAGTTGCAGAGGGATTACCTTAATTTCCACTTTCTGGGAAGAGGAAATGTATGCAGAGATTTGACCAAACTTGGAACCAAATGTCTTGTATGGCTTGCTCACCCATTCTACACCAAACAACCCATAACTGGAATGGGACGGGTCGGGTGGGTCGGGTCGGGTCCCAACTAAAATGATATAGTGAAAAGAGTTTTGTTTTTTTTTTTTAGAAGAGACAATATTATCTACAGAAATGATGATCTTAATCTTATAATCAGTTAGTAATAATATGATTCAAATTAAATTTAATTAAAGTAAGATCTTTTTTATTTACAAATGAAGTTGTATTTTAAATTGTAATACTCAATGGTATAGTGATAAGAGTTGCGACATGTAGCCAAACTCCATCCTCGTCATCATGCATCACCATCACAACTTAATTACGTCGTCGTTCAAAGTTTGGAGGCCCCCTCCACTCAGAGATTGAGGGCTCAAAGAAATTCTAATTTAGTATTTCTTATCAACTTTATAAATTTATTTTTTACTCTAATTGTTTTCTTGGCCTATATTTGTTATTTTGGAAGTAGTTTCTGAAATGTGATGTGTAATGGCTTATTTGGCAAGTGTTTTTAAATGACTGAAAGCGTTTTTAGAGAAAAAAAAATTTGGATTCCAAAAACACTAGTTATGTGCTTCTTGCTAGAAGCATTTCAAATGCTTTTCCAGAATTAATTTGTATTTTTACTAAAGTTTGGTTTCAAAATCATTTTATTTAAAAGCGTTTTCAGTTGTTTAAAAACTCTTGTCAAACGAGCCCTAAATAACTTCCACCCACAAAAAAAAAAAAGGGAATGTCTAGAAAAAATCACGATTTGTTGCTTATCTCTTTCAATCCCCACAAAATGCTAAGATTAGGAGGTGTTAATTCCTTTCATGGCCAATCCCTTGTAATCCCCCACAAATGAGAAATTATTTGTCTCCAGCCCTCGATCTTCCCTCATACCTTGAATTATATGAATTCTGTGATTCAACCGATTCCAATGTATCCTACGCACGAAACGAGTGATAAGAAGAGTTTACATTTTATATGATGAAAATTGGACAACATGCATACTAGATATCTAACAGGGAACAAGGATCCTCTCCGGATCCTCTTTATGGGGATCCAGGTGATCAATCAATCTTGTACGATGATCCTCTGGAACCCCACAAAGAGGATCCGGAGGGGATCCTTGTTCTCTAATAGGGAATCAATATCTGGAAATAATGAGTTTCTTGTTGGAAACACTTCAAATACTTTTCCAGAATTAACTTGTATTTTTACTATGGTTTGGTTCCAAAAATATTTTATCTAAAAGAACTTTCAGTGTTTAAAAGCATTTGTGACACACCCCGACCCGGAATGTCGACTAGGACTCCGAATCAAGCTGTGCTGGCCGACACCTGAAAGGTGACGAAAACTATGATGATGTGGAAAAATTGTGAATAAATTTAAACCTAAGAGTGCCTAAATACCAGAGTGCACTGGTGAGCGGGTATGAACCCACTTCACACATGACGTTAGAGCATAAGTAAGTACAGAAGAGTGAATTGAGAATCGTACCCTCAAAATAATCTCTAATACTCAGAATCGCCACGAATCTTCTACGATAAGAAAGCTCAGCTAATAAAACCTGGAGGGTGATGACAAGACAAGGGTGAGTGGCCCTGTAATAAAATTTTAATAGAAACCATATATAACATCCTAACCCCTTGCCACGACACTTGTATAATTTCCAAAAAAATCATAAATATATCACAACACTGCATCTCGTCAGCAATATCAAGTAATTATGTGATTAATAACTCATACTAGTACGCAAGTCGAAGTCACCTATGGTGACTTGTACGACTTACCCATATATCATCACATATACTAGTTCATCACATATTTCATCACATATGCTAGCTCATCACATATTTCATCACATATGCTAGCTCATCATATATTCATTACATATGCTAGCTCATCACATATTCCTCACATATTCATTACATATGCTAGCTCATCACATATTCATCACATTTTCATCATGTATGCTAGCTCATCACAAATTCATTACATATGCTAGCTCATCACAAATTCATTACATATGCTAGCTCATCACATATTCATCACGTATGCTAGCTCATCACATATTCATTACATATGCTAGCTCATCACATATTCATTACATATGCTAGCTCATCACATATTCATCACGTATGCTAGCTCATCACATATTCATTACATATGCTAGCTTACAAGTCGGAATTACCTCTAGTGACCTATATGACTTAACCATATCTCCTCATATATCTGTACGGCTAATTCTATAGCTCATTCTAGCCGGAGTCACCTCTAGTGACCTATACGCCATTACGCCTGCACACGAGTCGGAACCACTGTAGTGGTCTGTACGACAGGACTGGGTGTAAATGAATACGCTCAAGTGCTACGATCACGTGAAGAGTCACCTACAAGTCGTCTATACGATAGGCATGTGCACCTACCTTGAATTCAAGGTGAGCGTCTGGTGCAGAAGGTGAACATTATGTGAAGGACCATGCCCTGGCCACAGACGGGAGCACTAACATCGCGGTGCATGTTTATGAGTTTTAAATGCATTTAATACCACATGTACGAGTCATAAGCAACTTATACGACAATGCTGGAGTTGCCTACTATTCCAACCTGTATGACCGTGTCAGAGTTACTTAAAACATAAATGTAGTCATACCATAACCCCCTCAGTTCAACTAATACCATATACTTACCTGAACTTACCTAAACTTACCTGTGTGTCATGCGTTCACCTTTGCACTTCAGAGCGTTCACAATAATTATGTGCAAAGAATATACATATGAATATGCCATGATGAAATCTAAACTTAAAACATTTCATAATATTTCCAATTATAAAATACGGTGTACTAACTATTAATCACATAAAGCTAAAACACACATTTTTCACCAATATCCCTCACATTGCTCAATTCCTTAAACAAGGTTATTGTATCGATTATTTAATCTCATTTCCTATATGGCTGCATCTAACATCTCGTTAGACTGCCTACGTACCCTAAACAGGGATCAAGGCATTCATAGTTCACGACAGTGTTTCAAAGCATTCACAGTAATCATAAGCAATAATCAATTTATAAACATTTATGGAATTGTCCATCATATATATAATATACGATAGAGAGGAAAAGACTCACTCACTTGAGGTCCGCTTTACGACCCCCTATCATGCATATCGAGACATCACGAACCATCGTCGCCTGCGACCAATTATTAACTCACATCTCAGAGTTCTGACCGATAAAATACATAATTTACATAAAACGCATCCCTATGCAATTCAATTCGAAAGATCAGCATCACGGATTCCCGATACGTAAGTTCCTATGGTCTTCAAATATTATGCACTATAATGTATTAAAGTTTGGTGACGATCCAACGGTCAGATCGTCGATTCATATTTTAACCTATTCACGTGTCGAAATGAAACTAAGCCTAAATAATGAAATTATGTCATAAGGATATCAATTATGAACCCAGGCATCTAATAGCACTTAATTAAAACATCATTGGTCCACAGGCCAGGTGTCGCCGCACGCGCCGTTGCGGGTGGCGGTCGGCCCCTCGTCGGAATATTAAACTATTTTTTAAAATTCTCAAAAATTACAAAAATTGAAGATCTCAAAGAGTAGAGTAAACTTTTCACATGTGGCCAAGTCCCATTGGGCCTAAAAAGGCTCTAATTTTGCTAAAACCGTATGAAACCCTAGAAGTGAGTGTGATTCGATTCGACCTCCAAACTTGCTTTAACACTTCCATCACTACTTGGGCTTTGCTCCTGGGTTCTAGGGGAGTGTTTTGTTAGTGGTAATTGAACGAAAATGTTACACAAATGGGTGGATTTCGGGTAACCTTTCCCCGCGGCACCCATGGTGGTTTTTCCACCAAACTTCAACCAATTTCCTTCTAATTTTGGGTGGAAATGGAAGAGGGAAGGTTATGGAGTAGGTTGCAAGTAGTGGGAAGGTTTGCATCGCTGGAAAAATGGCCAAATTTGGCCGGGTGCTTGTCGGGTCAAGGAGGAAACCCGGTTTCCCCTGTCATTTTCTTCTTCCTCATTTCCTTCCTTTCTCCCTTCTCTGGTTGGACACTTCCTCCTCTCTCCTCTCCCCATTCGTCTACCCTCTCTCTCTCCATTTTCTGATTGGGCAGTAGCCCTTTCTTTTCTTCCTTCCCCCGTTCCCTACACTTCTTCCTTTTTTCTTCCTCTTTTCAAATAACTAAATATAAAAAAAAAAGTTATAAACATTATGAAAATATATAAATAGTGACTTAAACCAAAAATACTTCTCGAGTACTTCAGGAAAACGCTAAACGATTAATTCATACACCTCACTATATGTTGATCCATGAAAGTCAATACCCTCGCCTCTAAGGGTATTTTTCGTAAATTCACATTTTAAAATTTATAAAATAATAAAATTTGGAACGGGTTGTCACAATTTGTCAAACGAGCCCTAAATAATTTCCACACACACAAAAAAGAGTGTTTGAAGAAAAAAAAATCATGATGTGTGGTTTATCTCTTTCAATCCCCACAAAATGCTATTTTCGTTAGGTACTATTTATATTCAATTTAAAATTTAAAATTTAAAATGATTTCTGTCACAGCCAGTCCCGAAACTGTTATGTTGGGAACATGAAATGATGGAATTGCCCTTAGCGGGGGCTAAGGTACGTGTGACGCATTATTGGTTTAATGGTATACTCTTCTAAAATCTTGGAAATGTATTTAAATGGGATTAAAATTTGTTGTGTTTTGTGTGGTTAGGGATTAAAGGAATTGGATTTTTGATTGTTTTGGTTGGGACCACACACAACTCACTCCCTCTCTCCCTCTTCCCGTAACTCTCTCTCTCTTCCCTCACGATTTTCTCTCTCTTTCACCCTCGATCGTACGGCCTCACCCAAAACCCTCCAAAACTCAGTGGATCGAAGCAACCAAGGTAAGAATCTTCATCCTTGTGATGTTTTGAGTTGATTGGTGCTAGTTTTAGGACGTGGAACCTTCGATTTCACGTGAAACCCGAAACCCCCATTTTTGGTCACTGTTCATGCACACGTGAAATGTTGTATTTCAGGGAATTCTAAGCTTATAGTGAGCTTAGTGAGGTCCTAAGGAAGCTCGGAGTACTTCGTTTGAAGGATTTGGACATCGGGATAGTGAAATTCAAAGTTGGCCGGTTTCTTGGATTTTTCCCGACGAAATCCCGTGGGTTTTGAAGCTTGGAAGATGTATAATGTTATTCTACTCCTCTCCAGCTTTCTTTTGGTGCAAATTTCGTAGAATTTGGACTTAAAACGAGTGAGATATCAAGCTTGGAAAAATTACCCAGTTTCCGGCGACGACGACGGTCGCGCGGAGCTGAAGGAAGAAGACAGGGGAATATTCCGTTAAGTTAAACAGAATATTCTAACGGTGTTAAGTTACGCCGTTAAGTTTTATTAAAGGGACAACGGAATATTCTTAGAATATACCTGACGGCGTTACCTGATGCCGTCAGTGTGCAGTGCACGTGGCCGCGCGTGGGGGGCGCGTCTGGCCGTGCGTGTGTCGGCGCGTGGGGGCGCATGAGCAGTCCAAAAATTATTTTAAAAATTTGGGGATGTTCGTGGAGTTGTGTAGATCACGTTGGTATATTCAAATACCTAAAATGAGCATCGTATGAGAAGTTATTTCGAATTGTTGGTTATGTGTTTAAATTAACATTTTTATAGTTGTTTCGCATATAGGTGACACCTATCCCGAGGACGAGCGCATCCAGGGACGTTACGGGGGTTACGACCCATCGACTTATCAGTGAGTGGGCAGTTTTGTTTTCGTATTACCTATATATAACTGTTTTTCCTAGAAAATGCGTTTTTATGAAAGTTATGAATTAATTTGCCATGCATGCAATTGTTGAGATATTTAGTTTGATAATTGATGCATATATATGTGAATTGACGCGGTGGACGCATAGGTGAGTTTTATTATTATTCAGCTGAGTTATTTAATACGAATTGCATTGAAAGCTCATAACCTGCACTTAGGTGTTAGTGCTTATATTGTTATTCACCACATCGCACGCTCGTCTTGGATCTAAGTAGGTGGATGTCGTACAGACCATGTGAGGGTTCCGACATGCTAGTCGTATAGATCACTAGATGTGATTCTGACTAATGGGTGACCTTAGTTATGCGCGCTGATGATTGATGAGAGAAGCACTAGAGCGTATTCTTACACCTTTCATCGTACAGACTACTTTATGTAGTTCCGAGTGACGTGCAGAGTTGGGCCGTATAGGTCACTGTGGTGACTCCGGCTGAGTGGGATGTTGAGCTTTAGAAATCAGCCGTACAGGACCATTGTAGGGTCTCTGGTTGATTATTTATTTCACCTGATTAGTGTTGATGCATTCCGATTATATTTTGGGCATGGCATATCATTTCTGAGATGTTATGATGATGGATATAAGCTGAGTTTTGATGTTACGTACATATATGTTTATATACTATTTTCTGGGAAAGTATACAGGTTTTTACGGTGAGGGGTTAGAAATGTTTTAATTTGAAATGTTTTGGAAAATCTTTGGTTTTACTGACCCACTCATTTTGTTTTACGCCCCTCCAGGTTCTTTTTAGAGGTTGGTGGCTCTCGAGGTCTTTTTCCGGCATTCTGTCAGACACTTGACATGTAGGACTCACCTGAGGGTGATGTACTTTTATTTTAGTCCTATTTGACTGCACCTAAACCTATACTCTGAATTTATGTGTTTATCTTAACTCATCCTGTTATTCTAGTAGGTTGTTCTGCTTAAGTTTGGTTTGAATTCCTTCTTATGTATGTTATTGTTTTGCTTTTGTGTCGCACTTATGGTTACGTCACGCTCACGTGACGGCCAGCACGCCTGGATCCTCTGGATCGGGGTGTGTCAGTTTGGTATCAGAGCTTAGGTTGTAGTCCTGTATAATTGTTAATGCTTTAATGATCTTTTGATGTTTTCTGTCAGAATTATGCCGCCTCGTAGAGAGCGTAGGGAGTCCCGCCGTACTCCTGATCCTAATTTCCCGGATATCATTCAGTTGGGGGAAGCAATGGCTCAGGCTTTTCAGAATGTGATTCCTCCTCCTCCCCCACCTCAGAGGAGACCCCTGGAGACCATGTACAATTTGAAATTAGATCGTTTTATGGGTGATGAAGGTCACGAGGGGGCAGAGAAATGGCTAGACCATATTGAAAAGACGTTTCAGGTGATGCAAAGTCAGGGGAACTTTTCGGCTGATAGGTGGGTAAAGACTACTACCTGGTTTTTGGGTCGAGAGCCGGCAAGTTGGTGGAGGAATCAGACGCAGTTTATGTCCCCAGCTATGGCATCTGATTGGGAGGTATTTAAAGATAATTTCAAGAAAAGATTTGTCCCCCCAGAGTATATTGATCGCAAGAAACAAGAATTTACTCGGTTGAAACAGAGGAATATGACAGCTCATAAGTATTACAGAAAGTTTACTGATGTGTCTCGTTATGACCCTGATACAGCTGTTAATCAGGGAGAGATGCTTCGACGTTTCAAATTGGGAGCTAAGAGAAAGTGGCGTACCTTTTCTAGTGCACTTCCCTGCGCCGATTACCATGAGTTTTTCGAGATTTTGGTTAGGATGAAGGACTCTGATAATCTTCCCAGTGAGAGTGAGGATGACGAGGACAAGAATGATGGTCAGAAGAAGGATGATAAAGGTAAGGGTATCTCTATTCCTGGACCTCGCAAGACACAGAATTTTAAGAAGAGTGGGGCGAGTTCGAGTTCTTCTAGTGGTGGATATAGTATTACTGGCCTGATGAGAGGTGGTGGTAGATTTTCTGGTGGGCCTAGATTTCAGAGGCAGAGGGATACTGGTGGTGCTGGTGGTTCTGGCGCTCCGTGGTGCCGCCGTTGTAATTTCCGTCATCATGGTGAGTGTAGGAGAGGTAGTGATGCTTGTTTTACTTGTGGGCAAATGGGACATTAGGCTTCTCAGTGTCCCTAGGGTCAGCAGAGACCGCAGCAGACCACTATGCCACCTCCAGCGCCGATTCAGCAGAGCTTTGGACCATGCGGTTATGGCCAGTCAGGTCGTGGTGGTGTCTACCACTACCAGGGGATGCTGCTCCGTATGCTCCTGGACCTTATCAGTATCCCTAGGAGCATTATCCTCAGGCAGGGTATTCTTAGGACTTTGTGGGTTATTCATCTTATTCGTCTATGTCAGCCGGTGGATCTTAGTGGCATCAGGGAGGTCAGCCCCGTCAGGGGGAAGTTGCTACTGGTGGTGCAGGATCATCTAGACAGCCTAGTCAGCCAGGCCAGGGACGTACTTCTCAGGGGTGAGGTAATCAAGGCATTAGAGGTCGTGGTGGACGACAGCAAGCTCAGAGGCGTGTTAATCACATCTCACTGCAAGAGGCTCAGAACCATCCAGACTTGATCATGGGTACGTTAAATGTTCTTGGTCATTTTGCTAAGGTTTTGATTGATTGTGGTGCTACGCATTCTGTGATTTCTCATACGTTTGCTCAAATGACCTAACCTCACCCTTCACCTCTAGGATTTGATTTAGAGTTTGCCATGCCTATAGGAGATAAATGTTATGTTGATAGTGTGTATCTTGGGTGTCCAGTGATGGTAGAGGGCATGGTTATGTCAGCTGATCTTATTCCGTTAGACATTGTGGATTTTGATGTGATTCTAGGAGCTGATTGGTTGCATTATAATCGTGCCCATATTGATTGTTATGGTAAATCAGTTACTTTTTATCGTCCTGGACTACCCGATGTTACTTTTGTGGGTGAAAGAAGTGGGATGAGACATGGTGTTATTTCTGCCATAAAAGCAAGGAAATTATTATCGAAGGGTTGTCAGGGATATTTAGCACATGTGGTGTTAAATGATGTTGTTCCTACTAGTATAGAAGAAGTTGGTGTTGTCAGACATTATCCTGATGTATTTCCTGATGATTTGTCGGGGTTGCCGCCAGACAGAGAGGTGGAATTCTCTATTGACTTGCTTCCAGGTACTGACCCTATATCTCTAACTCCTTATAGAATGGCTCCTGCTAAGTTGAGAGAATTGAAAATTCAGTTGCAAGAATTACTTGATAAAGGTTTTATTCAACCTAGTTTGTCACTTTGGGGAGCTCAAGTATTATTTGTGAGGAAGAAAGATGGAACTCTGCGATTATGTATTGATTATAGGCAATTGAACCGGGTAACGATTAAAAACCGTTATCCATTGCCTCGCATTGATGATTTGTTCGATCAGCTGAAAGGTGCGTGTGTTTTCTCTAAGATTGATTTGAGATTCGGTTATTATCAGTTGAAGATTAAAGAGGAAGATATACCTAAGACGACTTTCCGAACCTTTTACGGACATTATGAATTTCTGGTTATGCCATTTGGGTTGACTAATGCACCTGCAGCTTTCATGAGGTTGATGAATGAGATATTCCAGCAATATCTTGATAAATTTGTTATTGTTTTTATTGATGATATTCTGGTATACTCTAAATCTAAAGCAGATCATATCCGACATCTTAACTTGGTATTAAAGAAATTGAAGGAGCATCAGTTGTATGCTAAGTTCAGTAAATGTCAGTTTTGGTTGACTGAAGTGGCATTTTTGGGGCATGTTGTATCGGCTCAAGGAATTCAAGTTGATCCCCTTCTTCCTTGGATATTGATTTTTTTGGAGCAACCTCGAACCGTCACTGAGGTACGCAGTTTTCTTGGTTTAGCAGGTTATTATCGACGGTTTGTTCAAGATTTTTCTACGATTGCTTTGCCTCTTGAGGAACTTGATCTCACTAGTTGCTCTGAACTTAAAGTTGTCCCAAGCAGCATCTACAAATTAACAAATATCAAAACGCTCAGCTTTAGTTACTGTTGGAAACTTCGAAATTTTCCTCAGCCGACTGGCTCAGTTGGTTTTCTCTATCTTGAAGTACTAAACCTCAATTACAGCGGTATTTTAGAAATCCCTGAGGGCATCATTTGCTCAACCTCATTACGGGATCTTAATCTGAGCGGAACCAAAATTCAGAGCATACCTTCAAGCATTAAACAAGCTTCTCACCTGTCTTGCCTGTGCTTAATCGAGTGCAAGAGCCTTCGATCTTTACCAGAGGTCCCAATGCTCAGTCGTCTTCAAGCAAATGGCAGCAAGTCACTGAAGACTGTCGAGTTCAAGGAGTGCAATTACATAATGTTGGAATAGATATGAATTGCTTCGAGAGCAACTTTACCTTTCTAATTGCCGAAGGTTGGGTTATGATGCAAGGGCAGCGTAATGGTTGATTCACAGCTAAGAATCATGCGAGTGGCAACTGCGTCGTCAAAATTAAAAGAAGAAAAGGAGGATTACGTACATCTCTCTCTCTCTCTGTGTAAATGTTTAGTAACATGATGTGAATTACTGTTGCAGAAAGAGTTTTCTGAATCCTTAGGCCATCTCTAACCGAGGGCTGGCCAGATGGCTCGTTTTAGCCTTCTGGCCCTCCAAGATTCCCCAAGATGTTAATATTTTAATGAACAGTATAGGGCCATATTGGTCTCCGTCTCCAACCGAGGGCCAAAGGGCCAGAGGGCTTGTTTTAGCCCTGTCACAAAA
The DNA here is from genome assembly GCA_006547085.1 of Malus baccata. Lineage (NCBI taxonomy): Eukaryota > Viridiplantae > Streptophyta > Magnoliopsida > Rosales > Rosaceae > Malus > Malus baccata. The sequence goes on from VIEB01000327.1 coordinate 350,789, forward strand.
AACCGTCTCCAACCGAGGACCAAAGGGCCATAGAGCCAAACATAATTTATTATTTAAAAACTACAATTTAAATTCAAATCTAACGGCTAAGTGACGTCAACATGATGTCAGCTAGCCGTTGGTAGCTGACATCAGCTAGCCATTGGATTTGAATTTTTTTTTGCAATAAATAGGGTGGATATTGGGCTATAATTCACACAACTTTAAATTCAATCTATTTCAATTCAATCTCTTGCAATTCAATCTCTTTCAATTCAAGTTTGCAATGAATTCCAACTTTGGATCTTCATCCAATTCCAATTGGGGGTCCTCATCCAATTCCAAATTGGAAGCAAAATGGGAGCAAATGAGACGAGAAGATGATGAGTCTGATGAA
>VIEB01000327.1:352126-388434 GCA_006547085.1 Malus baccata
AGGGGGCTTCAATAAATGTCAGGCTTCCTGCAAATTGGTTTCGTGAAGGTTTCTTGGGTTTCGCTCTCACTATTGTTGCATCCAATCTCTTTGATCCATTTGTGAAGTTTGAATGCAAATACAATTTCAACACTGGAGAGGGGGAAAGTCATGAAATCAATTGTTATTTCAATTTAGAAATTGGCAATGTAGTTAAATATCATTGCTCAGATTTACAGCATGTGTTCGTATTGTATAAAGACCTTGAATATGAAGAGAGAACAAAATGGTCCTCTGCTTTTTACGACCGCGTCACTGAGGTCTCTGTTCACTTCCGGCAAGAGTGGGTATTCCTTACGGTGGAAAAGTGTGGGATGTGCCTGTTGTATGCCGAAGATGCTGAGAAATTAAAATGTCATGTAATGTCGCGACAAGAACAAGATGAGCATGCAGCAAGTGGAAGTGGTGATCCTAAAGCCAGTGGAAGCAATGAATCTGAGGAAGCAAGTGGAAGCGATGACCTCTGAGGGAGAAAATGGAAGCGACAAGGAAACAAAAGAAAACGACGAGTGTAAGGAAGCAAGTGGAAGAGATGAGTCTGAGCAAGCAAGTGGAACTAATGAGCCAGATGCAAGTCGATGTGATTAGTCTGTTGTTGGTGTTTAGGGTTCTCCTAAACTTCAATGTAAAAAGGGGTTTTATCACAAATGGTCCCTGACATTGATCAAACACATCATTTTGGTTCCTGACATTGAAAATCAATAGAAATGGTCTCTGAGATTGATTAAACACATCACAAATGGTCCTTCAGTTAAAAACTCTTTGGGCAATTTTCAAAACTTCATAACTCAATCGTTTCTTAACCAAATTCGACCTATAATATATCAAAATGAAGATAGGAAAGTGTAGTACAAGATTATACATATTTTGAAGCCCAATGGTTACCGGAGATGCCCGGAAAATAGCCTCAAATGTTACTGGTATAATCTTGTTCTACACTTTCCTATCTTCAATTATATATTATGGGTCGAATGGCACTTTTAAAAACCCTAGACCTTGGTTACAATATGGGTGAGGCACAGGAGGAGCTGGCCTTAAGTTCAGTTGCAGAGTATAAAAATTAGAGGAAGAAAGAACAATGAAGGGCCTCTGGTGGTAAACATTCTCGCTCACCTCTTGGGTTGTCCAAGCGCGAGGGATAGCAAATGTGAGAAGCTTCCCATTGACTTTCTCACTTCTTAAACCTATAAAGGTCAGAGGAGCTACATCATAATACCAAAAATAAAAAGTGTTCAGATACCATAAAGAGAGGTAAACAAAAAGAAAGTATATATTTCTAAAATCAACCAGGGAAACGGTCAATGCATGATTAAACTGGGTGTCCATGTATGCAATTCTTGTGGGGGCATCTGTTCCCCATACTGATTTCTCTTCTAATATAGGCACTGCAATACTGCATACCGTCCAATAATTCCTTGAGAATAAAACGTAAAGATAAGCCTTTTCACTTAGTAGCTAGTACTAACATCAAAATAGATATTCCATCTCACAACGAAACACAAGAAACTGTAATGACAGAAGGATCACTAGCATACATAATTATTGATTGTTTTATGAAATCATGTCCTTGGAAAGATTCCTTTCCGAACATATGATCATTCTCCATGCATATGCATACCTCTTCAGGGTGTGTGCGCTTCGATGTATGCCTGTGTTTTGAATGATTTTTATACATGCAACTTCTTCTAACTCTGTCTGGTTTAATTGTTATTTCTGATAAAGAAAGTGAATGGGGGTTTGAGGAGTGCTATATGAGAATAAGAATGATAAGAAGATGGAACGATTGAGCTCAGTGTTGCCACGTCATTCTCCGAGGTGGACTAAGATGTTGAGGAAAAAATTAGAGTACACAACTCTAACACAAATGTTGGAGAAACAACACAAGTAAACAAATTACTTGTATTACACACACAAAATATTACAACACACAAAACTCTCAAAGACACACTTTAGAAGCAATAACACTCTCTCACTTTCTAGAGACAAACTCTAGATCACTCACACTCCTACAAGACTACTCTTACTTCTCACTCTCACTTAGTTGCCTACTACTACTTGGTTGGTTTCTTACTTGCTTAGTAACACACACACACACCCCTATTTATAGGCATGTTTGCCGACCTTGGACATTTGCTAGATCATTCTAGCAACTAATCATGCATGCCACCGACATATGGCTAATAGTCATATAATATTACAACTTGCTAGAATTATCTAGCTTATTATGCATGCCCACCGACATGCTTGCTAGAGCTTTCTAGCAAAATCCCATGTCTAATTCATCTAGAACATCAACACTTCATAATGGGCTGGACTTTAAGTTATGGGCTGGTGTTGTACTTTTAACATAAGATTTTTTGCCACTTGTCGCAGCTCATTTCTATCCTACGACCCGACCCGACCCGACTCTGGCATATTCAAGGTCACTTTGGGCCGACTTCCAAACGAAGCCAAATTAGTCGAGACAAAGGAAGGACGTGAAGAAATTGAGGAAAACAAGTCTTTGCAGGAGTTGAGTTGATTTGATCAAATTTCCAATTTGAGCGCGACTAATCATATCCCGCCCTTGCACCGCTGGTTCCACTCACAACTTCTATACCGAATCAACCAACAAATGAACAAAAAAAAACCATCATTTTCAATCATTTTCTCATCAACCAAACAAAGCACAGACTGGGAAATGATTAATCACCTGCATGGGGAACAACTTGCTAATACCTTTCATGACCAAAGTCGGAACAATCTCCAAGTTCCTCATAATTCATTTTTCTTTTACAATTTACTGGATAAATGTAGAATTTGAATGGATTGATGTCATTAGATCATCTCCAAAAGAAATGTCAAATTATAAGAGTTAAATTACAATTTATGGCTGATGTGGCAATCTGAAGTTTTATATCAAATTTTGTACTTTTTCAACTGAATTGTCAAAAATTATTGTATTAATTAAATAAAGCGTTAAATAGTTGTAGTTATAAAAAAAAATGTTGAAACAAGATTTTTGTTGGTTGACATATTAGTGGAATAAGGGACCCACCATTAAAATAAATTGAAAACAAATTTAACATTATTGTCAAATTTGACTCAAATCACAAAGCCTTCAAATCCAGTAATCAAATAACACTTTGATTGGAGAGACTTTTGATGTCAAATATGCACAGTGGCATTCCACCTAGGATTTTGACATCTCATTTGGAGATGCTCTAATATAAACAAATGCAAAATTTGGATGTTGCAACTCTAGTGGAAGATCAGGCTACAAATTCAAAATTCAAAACACAAAAACGCAGATTAAACACAAAATTCAAAATTCGCAATGCAAAAATCCAAATTAAACACAAAATTAAATTGCTTTCAGATTCCATTGTGATGCTCTAATATAAACAAATGCTTAGTTGATGATGATGACGTGAGGGCATTTATCTTTGAAAACCTTTTGAGGTCTTGGAAGATTCCATTGTGTGTTACATTAAAGCAGAAAGTATTTTCTTCCGAAGATTGTAAAACTAAGAGACCCCTTGGTGAGTCCGAAGGAAGCGGAAGTGATACTTTTAGCTCTTATGAGGAAGAAGATGATTCTTCTTCAGAGAATTCAAAAGAAATCAAAACTGGAGGTGCAAGATCAACTATGTTCATAGGGAAAAAACTTGTGGTAACTGAGTTTCTATGTTTTCTAACAAGGTTAATTAGGGTTTAGCCAATGCTCTTGCTGGCTTGAGGTCTCTCATGTGGTTGTTTATCTTATTTTATGCCTGCTGCCTCCCATGTACCTGAAGGTGCAAAGTCAACCATGTTTACAGAGAGCAAAATGTGGCAGCCAATCATGTTGTCGTAAGCCTTTTGGTTGATGACGCTTTTGGGTTTGTTAGGCCTAGGGATGTCCTAACGCAGTTGGCCTTTCACCCTCCCATGTACCAAAAGTATTAACAAGACATAAAAAATCAATTTCATTCGTGATTTGATTCTAATAACATTGAAGGTACGCACTTCTCCCTAGTCCTTCCCTGTAGCATCTAATTACGTTTAAGCTGTGTGTTAAAAAACGTGCCTCGATGTGTGCCTTGGCAGCTTTGGAGGTGGGATGGTGGTGGAAACGGCTCTGCCCAGCAGGAGAAGGCTCAAACTCGCCTAGAAGAAAATTATAAAGTAGCATCGGATAATTTAGATCTTGAACTTGAAAATATTGAAGAACCATCAGATGATCCAAAACATCAAGTAAATTATATGGTCTCTCTCTCTCGTATACACTTTGTCTCACTGCTGTCGCACCAACCGCTTTGTTTTCATGTGTTAAAAAAACTATGATGTCCATAATTTTACAGGAAAGCTTCCTCCTGATTGGTTTCGTGAAGGCTTCTTGGTTTTCTCTCTATCTGTTGTTGTTGCATTCAACCACTGTATTGTCGCACCGGATTTTATGATTGGATGTGAGTACAGTTTCAAAACTAGTAGCGGCAAAAGCAATGAAATCAAATAACTTTACCATGTTTTGTGTTTGGATGTCGAAATGTTTTGGTCCTATAAGCTTATATTAGATTCCCATCATGTGTCTGTGGTAATGCCTTTGAACTTGTAGAGGGAGCTAAATGCTCAACTGTTGATTTACCAAGAAAACAAAGAAAATGCTGCTCTTGTTTTCACAAACTTATTTTGGACGGTTTAGGGCTGTGGTGCTTTTTGAAAAAAAAAAAAAAAAACTTATTAAAATATTTAGAACATCAAATGTGTTTGATAAAATAAAATAAAAGTGTTTTTTTTTTTAAAGAAAATGTTGTTAATGATGGTAGAAAAGTAGAAGCAATGTTTACCATGCTTCTTAAAAAGGCTTTTTAAAATTTTTTTTTTATCAAAGCATAGTAAATAATGCCATTTAATGAAATATTCAAATGACAAGTATACCCTCGCATATTTTACAAAATTACAATCTTTACTCCACCATTATTCTCTTTGACAATTATTACATCACATTAAATACCATACATATTTTAGTTATTTTACATTTACAATAATTTTATATGAAAATTTACCAAACACTCAGACAATATTATTTTTGTTAAAAGTACTTTTACAAAAAAAAAGTCACCAAACACTCAACAACTTTATTTTACAATTGTTTATTCTCACAACAAATCAATTTAAAGCATTAGTTTTTTCCTAATGGGTGTTGAAAAGTTGTGGGTTCTGCTTAGACTTGGCATTCGTGTCGTATTTTCTGTGTTCGTGTCGTTTTCGTGTCATACCCGATATCTTAACGGGTCGTGTCGTGTAACATCCGTTAAAATAAACGGGTAAAATGACCCAACCCGATAATATTAACAAGTAAGATGACCTGACCTGTTACCCGTTAAGGAAAATATATTTTAAACCAATAAATAATCAAATGAAAAACATAATACTAAATAAGTATATACATACCATATTGTCACATCCAAAACATAAAACACATTTTTCTTTTAAGTAAATTTTCACTTACCTAAAGTCTTTAAGAGTTTTTTAATTAAAGTAGAAGTGTAAAAAAATATAGAAAAAATATATAAACCCTCGTAATGACAGGCTTTACAACTTTCATGAAGAGCTTAACTTCGAAATTCGCCACTATAATCATATAAATCATAGATCAAAATTTAATCGTTGATTGTTGTTTACAGTTACGCTTCATTGTTCTCATCAAATTTTGTTTTTTCAGATTTTCTTTTTTGAAAACTTGATCTATTAGAGGATGCAGGAAGATGAACGGTTTGGATCTTTGATATTATATTCAGAGTTTTACGGTTAGTGAAAATATTGCTTGATATTTATAAAGTTTATACAAACTATATGACATCGACTCATATTTCAGTTAACCGTAAATATCGAAACGTGATATCAAAGATCTGAACCGTTCATCTTCTTACATCCGTCATATGATCATGTTTTCAAAAAAGAAAATTTTAAAATGAAATTCAGTAAGAAGAATAAAATGTAAATGACAATCGACCGTTAAATATAAATTTAAGGTTTATGAATTATAGTGTTGGGTTTCGAAGCTGACCCCTTCATGAAAGTTGTAAAGTTTATCACTATGAGTGATTGTATATATATATTATTTTTTTTTACATTTTTTACACTTCTACAATGATTATTAATTTTATTAATTTTTCCCTCAAATAAAAAACATTATTCATGAAGGTTTGGAGGATTTTAAAAATCTAAACGATAATGTAGGTGTAACCATTATCTACTCGTAGAGGAATAATGATGAATCACGAGTGTTTATATATTCTGTCTCAATTTTCATACTCGTATGTATGTCTTCTTAGTTCTTGCCTATACAAATACTATACTAGTTTATTTTAATTTTGGACAACAACATGTTAAGTAAAATTTATCCTAGTAATGATAATAAGGAACTCTCCTAATAAAAATAAATAATGACTAAAACTTTTTTTTTAAAACTTATATAGAATAATAATACAAAACTATATATTTAATATAGAATATATTATATATATTAATATGGCTATTGTATTTTATAATAAATCTTTTAGTAATGAAACTTTAAAATTATCAATATAAATTTATTCTTAACGAGTCAAAACGGGTTACCCACGTGTATACCCGTTAAGAATTAACGGGTCACCCGATAATGATCCGATAAGTTATCGTGTTGACCCAAAATCCGTTATTTTCGTGTCGTGTTAGAAACTGCCGGGTCTAGTTCTGCTTGTTTTACTCCCAAGGTGCCGAGGTTATCAAGTTGGAGGGAGGGAGGAAAAAGTAAAGAGGGTGGGATCTTTATCTAACTCAACATATTAAATTGTTGGGTAAATTTCTATTTACCTTCTTAAATTTGAGTGTAATTGCAAATCTCATACAACAATTTTAAAAAAATTTAATTTCACATATTTATTTATTTATTTATTTCAATTTCATAAATCTATTAATCAATTCGTTTGTTTGACTGTTATGTGATGATTTGGAAAGCTTGGAACTCACAAAATTTTACCACATGGAAAATCATTTAAGAAAAAATCAATTTAAAAATAAAATAAAAATTCAAACAAATAACAAAAAAGGGTGGGCCCCAGCCCTTCAATCCCTAACCCAGCACCCCTCCTCCCCGACACCTCATTCCTTCCCCAACCTAACCTCCCCCGCTGCCAACCACCGCCAGCCCTCACCTCTTCCCAGATTCGTCGACCTCGCTCCCTGCTCATCTTCTTCTTTCTTCTCTCTATGTGGGGAAGTGATGGGTAGGAAAATGTAGGGATTTCTCAATTTCTGTTTTGAATGTGGGAAATTTTGGAAAATTTTCATTTTCTGGATTCTGGGATGGAGATCGACGGATATGGAGTGGGATGTCTACAGGTGGGAATCAAAGAAAAAAAACTGAAGTTCCAGACGGTTCGCCATTAAAGGACAAGAAGAACAGGAAGTACCCATCCATCGTAGAGCCGCCGTCACCTCCTTCGCCGATCCACTACCACACCCACCGTTTGCTCTCCCACTCGTCGACTTAGGTTCCCCTCTTTCAACCACGCCAGATTTCAACCGCGAAGGCTTTTGATTTTGACGGATCAGAGAAATTTCCAATTTCAAACAACGCCAGATTTGAATTGCTGCGATATGGTCGTGGGTGTGGGTGTGGTGTCGAGGGTTAATGGTGACGTAGGGGCGTGTTGTTGATGGTTATGGAAGATTGGGTTGATCGGAGAGAAGAGGTGTGGGGATGGTGGAGGAGGGGAGGAGGGGTTGATCAGAGAGAAAGGGTGTCGACTGGGTGTGGTTTTTGATTAATAATTTTTTTTTTTTGACATTTTAATTATTATTAAATATTTAAATAATTATTGTTTTTATTTTTAATTTTTTTTATCCACATGGCGCAAAGTAGGCATCCACTTCACTAAAAACTGTGTTCTGTATCTATTACGTCATCACTTAACAGTCAATCTAATAGATTATGTAATGGATTGTATGAAATTGTAACTAAATCATATTTGGTGTATCAAATTGTAATGTTTTAAAGATAATGTATGAGATTGCAATCACACCCAAACTTGAGGGTGCAAAATGTAATATACCCTAAATTGTTACACCAATTTGGTCATGTACCTCAAGGATGATATTCGATTCCCCATTAGATATCTAGTATGCATGTATTAAATTGGTACACTACTTTAACAACCATAGTTCTATTAATAGTGTTTTAGATGTACACTTTCTCCTTATGGCTCGTTTTGTACGTATGATACATTGAAATTGGTTGAATTGCAGAATTCATATAATTCAAGGTATGAGGGAAGACCGAGATTCCAAGACAAATAATTTCTCATTTGAAGGGGGATTAGAAGGGATCAACCATAAAGGAAATTAACCCTCTTAATCCTAGCATTTTGTGGGGATTGAAAGAGATAAACCACAAATCGTGATTTTTTTTCTTCGAACATTTTTTTTTTTTGTGCATGGAAATTATTTAGGGCTCGTTTAACAAATGATTTTAAACGATTGAAAGCGATTTTAGATAAAATGATTTTGGAACCAAATCTTAATAAAAAGACAAGTAAATTCTGAAAAAAAACATTTGAAGTGTTTCTAACAAGAAGCACATTATTGCTAGATATTGATTCCCTGTTAGATATCAACAAATGTCCTTATCGCTCGTTTCGTGCGTATGATACATTGGAATTGGTTGAGTTGCAGAATTCATATTATTCAAGATATGAGGGAAGACCGATAGCTGGAGACAAGTAGTTTCTCATTTGTAGGGGATTGAAAGAGATAAGCAACAAATCGTGAATTTTCCAAAGATTCCCTCTTTTTGTGTAGGTGGAAGTTATTTATGGCTCGTCTGGTAAGAGTTTTTAAACAACTGAAAACATCTTTAAATAAAATGATTTTGAAACCAAACCTTAGTAAAAATACAAGTTAATTATGGAAAAGCATTTGAAGTGCTTCCAACCAGAAGCACATAACTAGTGTTTTTGGAATCCAAAAACATTTTCTCTAAAAACTGTTTCAGTCATTTAAAACACTTGCCAAATAAGCCCTTACACATCACATTTCGGAAACAGCTTCCAAAATAACAAATATGGGCCAAGAAAACAATTAGGGGGCGTTTGTTGCAGCAGACTATTTCGGACTGGATTAGCTTTAAAGACTAAGCTGGACTGCCTTAGAATAGACTAAACTAGACTAACTTAGTGAAGCGTTTGATGCAGTGTCGGACTAAGAAGTAGGATAATTAATAAATTCTAATATTATATTAATTTATCTATATCTCTAAAATATTTTATTCTTAATTCTCTCATTTTTTCCTTCTTTTTTCTGAAAACTCTTTCTCTTCTTCGAAACCCAATTTCATACTTTGAGATCAAATCAAAGCCAACTTCCTACAATTGCATATCATATCAAAACCAACTCCTCGCAATTACAGATCAAATCAAAATCAACTCCCGACAATTTTAAATTCCACGATTTGAGATTAAATCAAATCCAATTCCACAATTTGGTGTTTCAAGTTGTTTTACCCATCTTTATCGTCGGTGATCCCAAGCCGTTGTCGTCCCAATCCAAGACCCTTGCCATTTTCGTCTCCGTCGCGGGCGCAGGCATTTTGGCCTCCAATATTCCTTCATCGCCGACGTGTTCAGCAAACCTCAAATTTGCATGTTTGAATTGAATTTGGGGATTTGAGTGCTGGGTAAATTTGAATATGTCAAGCTCTCTTTCTTTGTCTAATGGCGAGGGCCCAAGCGAGCTCAGAGGAATCGGACGACGGCGAGAAAGGGACCTTCCTCGGAGGTTTGCAACATAAAAGTCATTGTTGGAGCTCTATGTAGCTACAATTTGGTCGGGTCGCCGAGAATATCGCCGTAGTTCTCTTGGATTTAAGACGAGGGAATGGTCTTGGTGTGGTGCTGTGATCTCGTTGGAGAGAGGACGCAACGCAAACGAATCAAGGTCTTCGCAGAGGGAGGACGCCAAGCGATGCAAAGGAGAAGAAGCAGGTCTTAGCAATCCCGTAATTTTCGGGGGGTTTCGCTAAGACGACCTAGCAAGGGAGATAATCCACATGAGTCCGGGTTAGTCTCATTTAAGTTAGTCCCCAAGCTTACCAAACATGGGACAATAATCCTAGCTAGTCCAGTCCCACTTAAAAAGGTGAAACAAACGCCTCTTAGAGTGAAAAATAAATTTATAGAGTTGATAAGAAATACTTAATTCTTTACCGTCGAATTGAATGAATTAAAGAAGATCAATAGACAAAAGTTAACAAGGTATGTGGAAGATATAAAAAAAAAAGTGTGAATAGCATTATCTATGTATAAAATGTTTTCTTAGGGCTGGTTTGGTATTACTGTGTTTTGAAAAAAAAAACTGCTTCTGTTGTGCTGTGAGAATAAACTCATTTTTGCTGCCCTGTGAGAATAAACTCATTTTTGCTACTTCACTTTTTCAACTTTTTTCATCCAAAACTGTGAAAGTAAGTATTTTTTAAGTGTTTACCAAACATCTTTTTGAGTTCTGCTTTTTTTTTATACTCACTTTTTATAAAAGCATTAACTTTGATTGTTGCACAATTATTATTTTAATTATGGGTCAAATTTGAATTGGCATTACTTTAGTCTAAAGTGAGGATTGAAATTGGCACTATTCAAATGAACAGTGTTTTGGACTGAATTTCACGTTATTTACAAATCTGTCATTGGGTTATTTACGGGCTTGCCATTCTGAAATAAGCACACACGTCTCTATCATTCGGCCATGTGGTGGGGGGCTTCTCTGTCACACTCAACTTTCACTCTTTTCCAGACTCGCCATCTCTCTCAACCCTCACCATCTTCACCTTCTCCATAAAACCCAGAGGCCGAGAGGCCTGAGTCCATATCACAACTCGCCACTCCGGCGAGCCTCAACTCCATCAAACAACTACTAGCTCCCTGGAGCTCCCTCTTTCTCTTCTCTGTAAACACCAAGCACACCAACGCCCCATTTTCCGGCGAAGCATCACCACAAAACCACCACCACTCACTCCGTTCTGCTCAGGACACACAGGGAAGGCTTTTCACTGTGCAGTCAGTTCTAAAATGTCCGGTCTTGCCGTGACGAGTTATTGGGTTCTTGCGTCGGGTCGTTTAAACGGGGCATTCAGGTATTGTATTTATTTGATTAATTAATTAACTATTTATTGATTACATTTATGTTTTGATTTCTTTTGGATTTTTTTATTTTTGTATATTTCTGTTTTTCTTTAATTATTGTCTGGAATTTGGACTTCTGAGTTTTGCATTCATGCAACTTTATGCTTCTAGGTTTGTTGTTTTAGAGCTAAAGAAGATAATTTAAGTATAATTTGAATCATTGAAGTGATCACCGCTCCCGACCTCGGTAAGCCACCCTTATACTCCTCCCTTCTGTTTTCAATTTGGGACTCGAATTCAAGCTTTCGTGTCTTTAGGTTTTGGATACTTCTTTCGTCCAATCCTCATCATTCTCTCCTCTCTGTCTCTCTCTAAACAATTTCCAATCGGTTTTTAGAGAGAGAAAGTGGCAGCAGCAGCAGTGGGGAAGGAAGAAGGGTTATTCCTGTTTCTGTGATCATTTCTGCCCTTCGAAGCTCTGGGGTTTGGCTTTGGCTCCGTTAGCTGTTGAGGTAATTATTAATCCATACTTTGTAATTTTTTTTTTCTTTCAGTATTCGGTGAGTTTGATCAAATGGGTTTCTTTGGACTTGCATAAGTTGTGTATAATATTGCTTCAATCATTTATTGCATTCCTTTTGTATCATTGAGTATTGATTTTTTGCTGGAAATTGTATAAATTTGACCAAATTGCATAAATTATTGAGCTTTTGTTTGGTATTTTTACAGCTAACTGTGCTAATTAGTTCATACCCAAAAAGGAGCAGAGAATTACTGTTCTAATCAGTAATTCCCCACTCTGAGAACTTGAGACCTCGGACTGATATGCATTTCTGAGATTTTCTGGTATACTCACAGACCCCTGAGATTTTCGTGCCTCCAGAGTACTCCAGCCAACCACAGACCCTTGGTTGCCGTACTTTCGTTGCACGCAGATCTTCTGGTATACTCACTAAGCATAAATTTAATGTTTTATGGAAACTTTTAATTGTTCCATCCTAAATATCTTCCTTTATTCTTGATGCCATGCGACCCTTTCTTGCATCGGTTGTGTCACCTATAATTCTGTAAAGATGACCATGTTGTACATTACATAGTTTGGGAATTAGACTAATCAATTTGATCAATCTGAGTAAATATATTTTAGCTTTTCTTACGTTTTAACTGTTAAGATAGAAAAGTAATGGATGATTTACATAAAACTAAAAAATTATGAGTGTGTCATTGCGTAAGCACATATTGCTCCTAAATACTAATCAATCAATATAATTTGTTTTTGGAAAACTAAGTGTCTTCTTATAATTAAAATATTTGAAATCCCTGGTGTGTAGTCCTCTTGATTCATGGCTTTAACATCTCCTGATGAAATAACTACAACATCATCACTTCTTTCATTAGATAGATTTAAACATTCTACCCATTGTTGGGTTTCTTTAACGAGTTTCACCCATTTGTCATAAAATTAGATGAGGTGACTTCATACCATCTCAGAGTATTGTAAGAATATAACATGATATTTAATTCTTTTTCTTTTTTTTTTTCCCACGAGTCTCAATATAGCGGAGTGAACTAAGAATTCGGGGCTTTTGTAAATGACATATCACAGGCCACTTTAAAGGTAAATCCAGATGCGAATCGCTATGCAATTTAGCTTTTACTTTTAGCATGTTCCGAGTGACCTTTGACTTTACATGTTTAGTTGTTTTCGTTTTACTCTTCTAATGGGTATGTGTGTATAACTATTCTGTTTATCCCCATTCTCTGGTGGTGTTTACTGCATTGTTGCTACACAATCTTTAATGATTCCATTGCTGGACATAAGGTTTCTCTTCAATGGTTATATATAGCTTCAGTAGTGGGTTTCTTTGGTTCATGTCGTACATGGTGGTTAACCATGTTTTTCAAGGTGTCTCACCTTCTTTAATTGCAGGTTCGACAGAAAGTTGAAGAACAAATATGATCACCTACTTTTTATGAGGTCTTGCTCATACTTAGTTGTTTATTTTAGCATAGATTTTACTATCTCTTACTTTTAGGGTATGTGTGTGTGTGTGTATATGTATGTGTGTATGTATATATTGGCTGTTTTATTCTACAACACTGTTATTGGGATGACTATGATCATGTAAGCACCAATATTCAGGCTCTCTGTCTCTGTATACATAAACTCAAGATTTTATTGAACCTGCACAGGTTTATTTGCTTTTCAATGATGTGGTTGCAATGAATCCAAAGGTGAGGAGTTTCTAATTCATTAGGAGCTTCTGCTCTGCTGGTAGGCTCACTGCAGGTGATGCTTGGGAGTGACGCTGTAATCCAGTAATTACATTTTGTAGGATTTATTATCAACTGGTAGGTACATGATATAGAATTTATTAAGGTATTTTAGTTCAATATACACAAGAGACAAAAAAAAAAAAAAACAATAAAAAAATGATTGCGAAAGTAACTTTCTTTTTCATTATTGAAAGTGCATTACAACTATATCATAGTTTGTTTCATGGTCGGGATTGTTCCAGTATTTCCTTTTCTCTTCTCATATGTAGTTGTTTTCATTTCTCAGCAATCAAATCATAAAATACATGTACCTAATATTTTTGTCTAGTGTGCGGGTTTTTCAACAATTGGTATCAAGAGCTAGGATCAAGGTGTTCTATGATGTCAAAAGGGAAGGTGAATGCGGATCAAGGACCTGCGTTAAAGCCCTTTGACGGCAAGGATGACTTCACGGACTGGCAAAGGATGATGAAGAACGTACTTACAAAGCAGGATTTGGATGATGCACTCGATGGTAAGAAACCGGAAAACATGACAGAGGTAGCATGGACTAAGGTTCTCAAGAAGGCCAAGAGTTCCATTGAGATCCATCTCACAAGATCAGTTCGGTCACACATCACCGAAAAGATGACTGCCCAGGAAGCATGGGAAAAGTTGGAGAATGTTTATATGGGCAAAACCGTGTCCAATAAACTTTTTTCTAAAGGATGAACTATTCGGGCTTCGACTAGAAGGAGGAGGTGATATTGAAGATCATGTATGCAGGTTCCAGAATTGCAAAGCTAATCTTCAGAAGGACGAAGAAACTTACAAAGATGATGATATGGCTATCATCTTGCTGAGGTCTCTACCTTCGTCTTTCAAGCACTTTCGAACAACTCTAATGTTTGGAAAAGAGTCCCTGAAGCTTGAAGACGTAATTCGAGCTCTTCAGTCATGCTAAACTAGATGATATAACTGAAAGCTCTCAAGGCCTTTATGCCAAAGGTAAGGAGAGGGGGCGGGAAAAGACAAAGGAAGAGAAAATCGGCAATAGAGGTAGGTCAAAATCCAAGAAGAAAAAGGAAAAGAGGGAAGGTTGCTTTGAATGTGGTTTAGCAGATCATTGGAAGAGGAACTGCAAGATTTGGAAAGAGAAGAAAGTCAAGATGGAAGGAAGCTCAGGTTCAGCTAGTGCAGTCACCGAGCATGAGAGTGACGGGGAGCTTCTTTCAGTAACATCAAGCTCTAAGGCTTTCACCAATTGGATTTTGGATACTGGATGCACTTTTCATATGTGTGCTGTAAGAGAATGGTTCGATACTTACAAAGAAGTCAGCAGCGGGGAAGTTTTAATGGGGACAATTCTTCATGTCCTGTAAGAGGAATCGGCACTGTTCAAATCAGAATGTTCGATGGGATGATACGAGCTTTGGGGAACTTTAGGTATGTCCCTAGACTAAGAAAGAATTTGATTTCCTTGGGTACTTTAGATGAGGCTGGTTATGAGTACAAGTCTAAAAAAGGAAGACTCAGGGTAATCAAAGGATCGCTACTGGTAATGCAAGGTGACCTACAACCCAATAAGTTGTATAAGTTAATTGGGACCACTATAGTCGGGGGAGCAGCTGTTTTTGTAAATCAGAGTGTAGAAGACAAGACTGAACTCTGGCATCATAGGCTCAGGCACATAAGCCAGAAAGGGTTGCAAGAATTACACAAGCAAGGCCTGTTGGAAGTCGTGTCATCTTGCAAACTGGACTTTTGTGAATACTGTGTTCTTGGAAAGCAAAGAAAGGTATCATTCGCAAGTAGCAGTGCAGATAACCGAAGCAAGGAGCAACTTAGCTATATTCACTCAGATGTTTGGGGCCCTGCACCAACTAAATCAAATGGTGGAGCCAGGTATTTTGTTACTTTCATGGATGATTTTTCTAGGAAGGTTTGGGTTTATTTCATGAAGCAGAAATCCGAGGTTTTTGCAAAGTTCAAGGAATGGAAAACAGAAGCCGAGAATCAAACTGGAAGAAAGATTAAGTACCTGAGAAGTGATAATGGAGGTGAATATACAAGTAATGAGTTTACCGATTATTGCAACCAGGAAGGCATCATAAGGCACTTCACAGTAAAGAAGAATCCCCAACAAAATGGAGCTGCTGAAAGGATGAACCGAACTCTCATGGAGAGAGAGAGGAGCATGCGATTTCATGCAGGATTGCCTGATAGTTTTTGGGCAGAGGCTGTTAATCATGCAAGTTATTTGATTAACAGGTCACCATCTACAGTTCTCGGTTTTAAGAGTGCAGAAGGGGTATGGTCTGAGAAGCCGGTGGACTATTCCAAGCTCAGGGTGTTCAGCTGTAGTGCTTATGCACATATTCCAAGTGATGAAAGGTCCAAGCTCAAACCGAAGTCTCCACATTGCATATTCTTAGGTTTTGAGAAAGGAGTTAAGGGTTTCAAGCTTTGGGATTTCAACAACAGGAAAAAGGTTGTTAGTCGAGATGTGGTCTTTGATGAGACAACCATGCCTCTTAATAAAGTCGAGAGCAGTAGGGAGAAGACGGACGATGCTGAAATTGAAGCAACAAAGATTTCATTAATCAGTTCAGATGAAGAAGAAGCTCAGGTGGAGCAAATCGAGCAAGAGGCCGAATCTGATGGTTTTGAGGAAGAAGAAGAGCATCATCATCGTTCACCAGCTAGGAATCAGGTGGAGCAAGAAACAGGGCAGATTGAAGGCACTCCAATCCACCAGACATCCCAAAGGGTTCGAACTCCAACCAATAATCCACCTTCATTCCAGAGATGCATAGCACTAGACAAACCTAACTGGAACAAGAAGAAACCTGACAGATTTGGGTTTGACCAAAACAAAGTTAATTATGCTCTTAACATTAGTCAAGGAGATCTGACTACTTATCGAGAAGCGATAGCTAGTGATGAGCGAGATAGTTGGATAAGTGCTATGACAGAAGAAATGGAGTCTCTTTACAAGAACTTTGTTTGGGAGTTGGTTCGTAAGCCCAAAGACAGAAAGCTAGTTGGATGCAAGTGGGTATTTAGGAAAAAGGAAGGACTACATGAACAAGATGCCGTGAGATTCAAAGCAAGGCTCGTGGCTAAGGGGTACTCACAAAAGGAAGGGGTGGATTATGATGAGATATTTTCACCTGTAGTCAAGCATACTTCTATCAGATTACTCTTAGCTATGGCAGCTCAGCATGACATGGAGATTGAGCAGATGGATGTGAAGACAGCGTTTCTTCATGGAGATCTAGAGGAGACGATTTTCATGGCTCAACCTGAAGGATTTGTTGAATATGGGAAAGAGAACCTAGTATGTCAGCTAAGGAAGTCCCTGTATGGCCTGAAACAGTCTCCAAGACAATGGTACAAGAGGTTTGATTCATTCATGCTGAAAATCAATTTTAGAAGATGTTTATATGACTGTTGCGTGTATTATCATGTGTTCCAAGATGGGATGATCATATTGCTATTGCTATATGTGGATGACATGCTAATTGCTTGTCAAGACAAGTCTAGAATTCAAGACTTGAAAAAGATGTTAAGCAAGGAGTTTGATATGAAGGATCTAGGTGCTGCACAAAAGATCCTTGGCATGGAAATTAAGAGAGATAGGACCGCTGAAAGGATCTAGATATCACAAGCCAAGTACATTCAGAAGGTTCTTGAGAAGTTCAACATGCAAGAAGCAAAGGTAGTTTCGACTCCTTTGGCGGCTCACTTCAGGTTAAGTGGGCAATAGTGTCCTGCGTCCGAGGAAGAGCAACAAGTAATGAAGAATGTGCCTTATGTTAATGCAGTGGGCTGCCTCATGTATGCAATGGTATGCACACATCCCGACATAGCTCAAGTAATCAGTGTCGTTTCCAGATACATGGCAAATCTAGGAAAGCAACATTGGGATGCAGTAAAGTGGATTTTGCGTTATTTGAAGGGTTCTTGGCGACAAGGGATTATGTTTGAGAGGCAAAAGGAAAGTGCAGGGGTGTTAGGATATGTGAATGCCGATTATGCAGGGGACTTGGACAAGTGAAGGTCAACTTCTGGTTATGTGTTTACATGCGCAGGAGGACCAATCAGTTGGAGGGCACTACTGCAACCAATTACAGCTTTGTCGACCACAGAGGCAGAATATATTGCTTTTGCCAAAGCTGGAAAGGAAGCGATTTGGCTTAGTGGCTTGGTAAGTCAAATGGGAATCACTCAAGATTGTGTGAAGTTGAAGTGTGATAGTCAAAGTGCCATTCACTTGGCATAGAATCAGGTTTTTTCTGGAAGATCAAAGCACATTGAAGCAAGGTATCACAGAATTAGAGATTGGGTGGAGTCTAAGGAAATTTGGATTGAAAAGGTTCATATGGATGACAATGCCGCAGATTTCCTTACAAAGATAGTGCCGGCCAAGAAGTTCAAGCATTGCTTGAACTTGATCAATCTCGTTGATTGATTAAAGTGGAGCACCTCCTCACTTGAGGTGCAATGAGGCAAGAAGAAGATTGCCAAGGTGAAGACTCTTGAAGATTTCCAGAGCTACTTCAAGAAGGATCAAAGATACTCTGGGGTGCAATGATCAAGACTCGGTTTGACTCACCAAGGTGGAGATTGTTAGGATTTTGGCTCGTCAAATATGTCCTAGTTGGTTTAGGATTGTTTTAGGAAACCTAGAGGTATACCGATTCTTGTCCTAGAGGGATTAGGAAAGAATTTCAGTTTCCTTATTCAATTTAGGTTTGGATTTCTAGAAGTCTATTTGGATTTGGATAGTGTAATTTCCTAGTCCACTTAGAAATAGGAATTCAATCAGCTTTGGGATATGTAAGCCAACCCTATGTCTATAAATAGGGTGCGGCAAGGCTGATTTTTAAGAGAAAAAGAAAATAGCCAGACAGCCAAGAGTTTTGAGATTAGTTCTAGGGTTTGCAAAAGTTCTATAATCTCTATTATTAATCAAAGGAGCGGTGATTTCTCTACCTAGAGAAATCACAACTGGATGTAGGCAAAAGTTTTGCCGAACTAGTATAATTCTTGTGTGTTTCTAAGTTTTCTAATATTTGCTAGTTTAGTCTATTGCCGTTGATTACATTAAAGAACAAGGTCTAGTGTGCGGGGTTTTCAACAATATTCAATTATTCTTATAGTTTTTGGTAATGATTAAGTTTATGGTGCTTAATATTCTTATAGTTTTTTGTTGACTGCTATTTAGGGTTTTTGCAGAGTACAAGAAAAAGTCTTTCTCCATCGCTGCATGCTTTTCTGCTGAGAGAGGAGGCAATGGCAAGTTCTTATTTGGGAGCTGTTAATGCTGTTCAGGTCAAGATTCAATCTTTATACTATTTACGGTGTGTGTTTATTTGTTGTGTGTATGTATAGGTGGATTTGTATTGTGTGTAATGGGTGGTTGGGGGTTTTTGCAGGTGGGTTCGTACTTTGTGACCCAGTACTATCAGATTCTTCAAAAGCAACCTGATGTTGTTTATCAGTTCTACTCTGATGGAAGCTCCATGATTCGTGTCGATGGCGATTCCACGGAATCTGCTGCCGGTATACTGGTAATTGGTGTCTTCTTACTCTTAGCAGCACGGAATTGAGTTTCCTAGTTCTGTTATTTTTATTTTTCTTTGGTCAATGATAAATCATCCTGTGTTTCTAGGAAATGATAGTCACTATGCATTGGCTTGGTCTTAATTTTTTGCTGTTTGGACCAAGAGGTGTGCCCCAGTTTGATTTTAAAACTTACCTCTCTATTATTATGTTAAGCTACAATTAAATGTTTGTTGGAGTCTGAATATCAGGGATTGGAATGTTGTTTATTGACTTTCTCTGCATATGCTCTGTTTGCTCCCTCTAATGTCCCCGATGCTTTCCTCTAATCTTGGATAACTTAAGATTTTTGTTGTCTGTTATCATCGGTAAGATTGCAGATAAGTGGTAGTTGATGAGGTTCATCCCAATTAGGAACCAAGAACAAATAAAAGACACTTTAGATGTATTGAGTTGTTGGAATTGATTATCACCTTAAGATTGTTGTTGGCCGGTCAGGAAGGGGTTACTGAGAGAGGTATGAGAGAGTTTGATTTCTCTGTTTCCTCCCTTGATTCGGAAAGAAATGCGTTTAACGGTAGTAGTATATGATGAAATTAGCATCCTTATAATTTGGGAACCGAAAACAGGATTGGTGTACTCATAAATTCCTACTTTTCTCTGCCTCCTTCCCCTCTACTTGGACCAGCTGTGACTTATTTTCTTTTTTGGTTCTATCTCAGGAGTTTGTCAAGGAGAAAGTTCGTGAACGAAAGAAATCTAATCGAGAGGTATTTTCTTTTTGGTAGATATCATGAATTATGTTTGGGTGTTTAAACAATATTTGCCTAAAAGTATACTCTATTTTTTAGTGGTATTTCAAATAAGGTAACTTCCCCAAACACTGATAGTTTGGTTTTCTATTGGTATGTGTGAAACCAGCTTGATTCAGGTTACAAGGTTGAGGGTTGCTGATAGTTAATCATGTTCATTAACCTTGGTTACAAGGCCATTCACTTAAATTTTGGTTTCAAGTTGGAGAAATACGGCTTTTCATTCTTTCTTAATATAAGCTTTCATTACAGCTTCAGTTTCACATCATTCGTCATTGGATTTGCTAATATAAGTTTTTAGTGAGATAATCTTACTGGTGAATTGTTAAAAGGTAGGAAGAGAGAAGGCGGCCTGCGATTTTATAAACTAAAGTTCAGATGCATTTTCTGTGGTATGGGGTGTCCAAGAGAAAGGGTTTCAGGGATTAGGTTTGGGTGGGATTTCAAGGATTACATTTGGGGTTTTGTTTTGTGCTATTTGTAGAGAGATGGGGGTGTCCGAGATAGGATTTAGAAGATTTGTTTTTAGAATTGCAGAGAGATATAGGGAGTGTTCGAGAGACGTGTGGGAGGATTTAGATGTAATGGCTTCCTTTGTTACATTATGATTTATGTTTTTTGCTATAGTGTCGAAGATGTCCGGTCTCAGAAAAAGTGAACAGCCACACTCCCCGTGATCGAATGCTGCACACCATGCTGCATATTTTTTTGTTTGAACATCTGTGCTTGACGACTTACATGCTCAAACACCGTTTTTTCTGTGTTTTGCTAACTGCTAAGTGAGGTATGTAGGCTGCAGGGCATATATTTTGCCTTCTTAACTGCAGGGGCAGAATATGTGTAAACTGCAGCTTGCTTCTGTTTCTTCAGTTTCGTATGGAAACAGACCTCTTGCTTATTTTTGCCCTTGAACAGTTTGGTTACAAAGCTACTTGAACAAGTCCTCAACACTTTCTGTTTTTAATTACCTGTTGAAATGACTGCCTACATTGCAGGACACATATTACATGTGTGAACTACATGTTTCTTCTGTTTCCTTTCCTCTGTTTCTTAAGGAAACAAAACTTTTTTGGAAATCATCTCTTTCTAATCATAGACGTTTAATTTCTTCCCACTCATTGTACAATGTGTTTATATGTCAGCTCACTTAAATGTATGTAAAAGCAAAACTGATGATCTTATCGATATTATTCACTCATGTATCCCTATGTTCATAATTGTGTTGAATTTATTCAACTTAAATATGTTTTATTTATCTGATTATGCTTGAAACAACTAGTTTCAGTAGCAACGCGTGGGCGTATTTTCTAGTATATTACTAAATTTAACATTTGAATATAAATGTGGACCCAAGGCTTTGAAAAACAATGTATAGTTTAGATTTGTTGTATAGAGTAGAAGTTGTCCAGTAGCACCAGGAAACTTCCTCGCATCAGGAGGAGGTGGGATATTCAATCATAATTTCACCCTTCTTTGTTAAAGCCCTCAACTATAGGGGTGGGCGCTGTGTGGTTTCGAGTGAAACCACAACCGAAACCAAAACATTTTGCGGTGCAGTGCGGTGCGGTTTTGAAGCCAAAACCGAAATGAAACCAAACTGTTCGGTTCGATGCGGTGCGGTTTCAAAGGGTTTCGGTTTGATTTTTGAGAAAAAAAATATACAATTTAAAATATACACCTATTTATGCAGTAAAATTGCATAAAAACAGCAGCAAAACTGCACCAAAAACTGCACAAAACTGCACCAAAACTGTACAAAATTGCACCAAAAAATAATGCAGCAAAACTGCATAAAAAAACAGCACCAAAACAGCACCAAAAACTGCACCAAAACTGCACCAAAAAAATGCAGCAAAACTGCAGCAAAACTGCACCAAAATTTGCAGAGTTGAGGTCGCAGACTCGCAATCGCAGAGGCAGAAGTAGAGATGCAAGCAAAAGCAGTGGAGTCGAAGTGCAAACCCACGGCAAAACCAAACCTATAAGTTATAACCTAGTTGAAAAGTTCAAAAATATAAGTTATATAACATTTATTTATTATATGATGCGGTTTCGGTTTCGGTTTCGGTGCGGTTTTGAAAACCCAAAACCGAAACCAAACCGTTTTGTGTGTCGCGGTTCGGTTTTGAAACCGAAACCGTTTCAAAACCGCAAAACCAAACCGTTTGATGCGGTTTGATTCGATTCGTGTTTTGGTTTCAGTTTTCGGTTCCAAGTGCCCACCCCTACTCAACTAGGATATATTGTAACCTTTTCTTCCGTTTGAATGCAATCAATTTCAACGCCGAATATGCTTGAGGAATTTCGTCTTTTTATTTTTTATGGTTTTTTGTCTGATCTTGGATGATTTTTTTTGGATTGTCGTTTGTACGTATATTTTATTGAAAGATGCCTTACAGAGAGGGTTTTGGACAAAATTTTCTTTTAATTAAGCATATTTGAAAGAAGATTTTAATGTAGTAGCATTATCAAATACTTGTTAGGTGACTAGTCTCTGTCTCTCCAAATTTTTAATCTTTGTCCTCAGCTGGTGTGTTTGTAACTTTATGCACATACTCAACAAGAACTAGTACAATTTCAAATTTTCTGAACTAAAATCTGATCTAGTCTCAAATGCAAGAATAGTTCAGATTCTCTTTCTGCTTTCTGTAATCAAATACTCTCGCTTCGATCGCTTCATTCTCTTCTCTCTAAGAGATAGAGAGATGGAGGTGATTGGGACTCTGTTGTACACGTGCTGCAGACCATTAACATTTTCTTCTTCGTCTTCTTCTGATGCTGCTTCTGATGCCGCCGCCGCTGCTGCTGCTGTTGATGATAACAATGATGATATTGTTAATATCCCCCCTCTTCGAGAAAAGTATGGTGTGTTTATTAGTTTCAGAGGTGAGGACACCCGCAAAACTTTTACCAGCCATCTTCATGCTGCCTTACTTCGCAAGAAAATCGAAACCTACATAGACTACAGGCTGAAGAAAGGAGACGAAATTGGACCCGCCCTACTAGAAGCAATAGAGAAATCAAGGCTTTCGGTGATCATTTTTTCCAAAAAGTATGCGTCTTCCACATGGTGCTTGAATGAGCTTGTGCATATACTCGAATGTAAAAGGAAATATGGCCAGATGGTTGTATCCATTTTTTACGACATCAGTCCATCAGATGTGCGAAAACAAAAGGGGAGTTATGCAGATGCATTTGCTCAACTTGAAAATCGTTTCAAGGACCGTATGGATAAGGTGATCGAGTGGAAAGCTGCTTTGGAGGAAGCAACCGGTTTATCTGGGTCTGATTATTCAGACAAAAAAAGGTAACTAACTTTGTAACTCGTATCAATTTCTACTTGTGATTATTTCCTTTCAAATTTTTATTTTTATTGTTTATAGGAAAGGATATTCATTACATAGACTTCAAATTTTTATTAGGTAAATTGAACCTTATTCATAATCAATACAAATATAACACTGAGAAACACAAATTAACCATATTTGACATAAAATTTTAAACCATGACCAATTCACCAAACTTACACAACATGAAACTTTACCACAACCCATAAACTTTCTGGCAGAGGTGGAGCATCTTCGACGGCGTGTGCGTGTACCTAAACTGCGGCGTACCCGAGGGCCAGAGATTGGATTGGCCAAGTTGGGAATTCGGGGTTAAGTAATGCTAAGAGACTAAATTTGTAAACTAAATGATGGGTTACTAATAAAAATGAGTATGCGCTTAACTAATAAATCAATCATCAACTTCTATACCCTTTAGTTTCTAAAATTTAGTTTCTAAATTAAATCTCCCTAGTATTAGTCTTGGGGTTAGGGTTTGGGGAGAGAGAGAAGAAGGAGGATTCTCTCCTCCTTTTTTCCCATCCACTTCCATCATTCTCCTGTTTGTGTGATCATGGTTAAGCCATGTTAACATTTTATATTGATTTTTTTATAGAGATAATAAGACAAAAAAATATGGCTTAACCGTGATCACAGAGAATCCTCCTCAGAGAGAGAATGGGGTGTTTGGTCCGAGTGGAGATTTTTACCGTGAAAATTGTGAGAGATAGAAGATAAAAATATTAAGTAGTCAGCAATTAAAGATTATAAATAAAAAAATAAATTATATATTAAATTCACACTGGTGCCTTTTTAGTTATTTAACATAGTTACACTAATTTTATATAAAATTTTAACAAATACTCTGTCATTGTTGTTTTTTTGGTTAAAAGCGTTTTAACTAAAAGATTTACCAAACATTTAACTGTTTAATTTTACAATTATTTATTCTAACACCACATTAGAAACAGTTTTTTTTTTTTTTATTTAAAACCCCAACAACAGCAAACTAGCCTTTAAACAAATCTCATAGACTAGTAAAGGCATTACTTACTATTATTGTTTGTCATTCATATTCATATTTCGCAGGACGGATGCCCATTTCATTGAGGAAATTGTGGATGATATTTCAACACAATTGAAACGTGAAACCTCATATGATTTAAAGGGCATGGTTGGAATTCAGAGCCGCATCAAAGAAGTTAAATCGTTATTAAGCAATAATGATTCGCTAGATGTTTGCACTGTAGGCATTTGGGGAATGGGTGGTATTGGAAAGACCACCCTTGCCAAGGCTGTGTTCAAGAGACTCTCTTCTAACTTTGATGCTTCTTGTCTTCTTAACAATGTTAGGGAGAAATCAGAGCAAAAAGATGGAGTCGATCAATTGCAAAAAACACTTCTCAAAGAGATCTTAAAGGAAGAAAATCTCTCCATAGATTCGACTTCTGTTCGAGAAAGGCTCAGCCGTACAAAGGTTCTCATTGTCTTTGATGATGTTAGTGACTCAAGGCAAATAAAAGATGTAGCTGGAGATAATCTTCGCTACGGTGATGGAAGTAGAATCATTGTAACAAGTAGAGAACGGAGCGTCCTAATGAAAGCTGTTAGAGAGAGAAAATATATATATCAGGTTGAGAAATTAAAAACTGATGACGCTCTTCGGCTCTTTCAATTTCATGCTTTCAACGATAACTCTCCTAGAGAAGAATATACAGAGTTGTCAGCAAGGGCGGTAAAATATGCTGGAGGCATTCCACTGGCTCTTGAAGTTTTGGGTTCCTTATTGTTTCCATGTGAGAACAAAGATGAGTGGGAAGATGTATTGAGCACACTGAGAGATTATCCCAATGAAGAAATTCAAAATACGTTCAGAGTAAGCTATAATAGATTGGGAAGAAATGCTCAGGAGGTATTTCTTGATATAGCATGCTTTTATAAAGGGAAGCGTATTGAGGATGTAAAAAAGATGGTAGACTTTGGCCAATTGCATGGTGGTTCACATGCGGCAGATGGAATTAGAGTTCTCCGTGATAGGTCTCTCATATCGATTGATTCGGAATGGGAAACCATAGATATGCATGATTTGGTACAAGAAATGGGTCGGGCAATTGTTCGCAAACAATGTATTGAAGAGCCCGGAAGACGCAGTAGGCTATTCATTGATGAGGATGTCTATCATATATTGAAAAATAACACGGTAAGAGCCCCAAGTGCATTCACAATTTTTTTAAACAATAAAGAAAAGAAATAGATCAATAAAATACCGTGTACTTCCTATGAATTTACTTTGTTAAATAACTCATTTCAAAAATAAGTCATGCTCCTACAAATGTTGTGTTAGTGTGTTCACATTTGTACTTTGTTGTTGGTTGTCAGGGAACTAAAAAGGTTCAAGCCATATTCTTTGTGATTCGACAGCAAAACTTGGATCATGCAGACTTCACAAAGATGTATAATATGAGATTGCTCAGTGTTACAGATCTGCGGTCATTTTGGGAAATTAACACTCTTTCTCTTTCTCTTCCCAATTCTCTTCGTTATCTTTTATGGCAGGGATATCCTTTGAAATCTTTGCCTCCAGAATTTTCTCTTGAAAATCTTGTTGAGCTTCATATGCCCTACAGCAAAGTCACACAACTTTGGAATGGAGGCCAGGTATATGTGCTTATTAGAGTTTTTGTGTAAGATGTAGTGTAGAAACTTATTCAGACAAAGTTGTTAATTCTCATCTTTAATTTGTTACAGAATCCTGTGAACTTAAAAGCGATCAGACTTATTCACTGCAGACATCTAACTGCACTTCCAAACCTCTCGGGGAGTCCAAATATTGAGCGCATAAATCTTCACGGCTGTGAAAGTTTGGTTGAAATTCCTTCGTATTTTAAAGATCTTGACAAGCTTACTTATCTTAATCTTTCATGGTGCAAGAGTCTCAAGTATCTTCCAGAGATGCCAGACAAGCTTACTTATCTTGATCTTTCATGGTGCAAGAGTCTCAAGTATCTTCCAGAGATGCCAGGCAATATTGAATTCTTAAGTTTAAACAACAGTGGCATAAAGGAGTTGCCGTCATCAGTTTGGTCTCATCAAAAAATTTCTTCCTTGAAGAGCAAGCTGAAAGTCTCTCGTGCTATTAGTAAATATGGTGGCTTCTCTCTTGAAAAGTATTGGGAGCTTCCCAGGGGTATTGATGAATTAAATTTTTCTAGAAGAAAAATGGAGAGTCTCTTTTGTCTCACCAAACTTATACTGAAGGATTGCATAAATGTTGTGAGCCTCCCACCGAGCATTTGTAAATTGAAATCTCTTGAGGAAATTGACCTCAGTGGCTGCTTTGCACTTAAAGTTGTCCCAAGTAACATCTACAAATTAACAAATCTAAAAAAACTCAACTTTTTTAGATGTCTGGAACTTCAAAATTTTCCTCAGCCGGCTGGCCCAGTTGGTTTGCTCTCTCTTGAAGTACTAGAACTTGGTTGTAGCGGTATATTAGAAATCCCTGAGTACCTCATTTGCTCAACCTCATTATGGGTTAATCTGACACAATCCCAAATTCGGAGCATACCAGCGCTCCCAGTAGCTCATCTTTATGCAGATGGCTGCGAGTCACTGAAGACAGTGTCAAGTTCAAGGACTGCAATTACACAATGTTGGAATAGATATGAATTGCTTCAAGAGCAACTTACTTTTTATAATTGTCGAAGCTTGCGTTTTGATGCTGATGCAAGGAGCTGCATAATGGTTGATTCACAGCTTAGAATCATGCGAGTGGCAACTGCGTCTTCAAAGTTAAAAGAAGAAAAGAAACATTACGTACGTCTCCCTCTCCCTCTCTCTCTCTCTCTCTCTCTCTCTCTCTCTCTCTCTCTGTATATGTGTGTTTAGTAACATGATGTGAATTCTCTCTCTCTCTCTCTCTCTCTCTCTCTCTCTCTGTATATGTGTGTTTAGTAACATGATGTGAATTACTGTTGCAGAAGCTTAGAATCATGCAAGGGGCAACTGCATCTTCAAAGTTAAAAGAAAAGAAACATTACGTACATCTCTCTCTCTCTCTCTCTCTCTCTCTCTCTCCGTATATGTGTGTGTTAAGTAACATGATGTGAATTACTGTTGCAGAAGAAGTTTTCTGAACCCTTAGTTGCCATTGCACTTCCGGGATATAAAATTCCAAAATGGTTCGTACATCAAAATGAGGGGGCTTCAATAAATGTCAGGCTTCCTGCAAATTGGTTTCGTGAAGGTTTCTTGGGTTTCGCTCTATCTTTTGTTGCATCCAAATTCATTGTTCTCCGGGGTCTGCAGTTTAGATGCAAGTACAATTTCAAAACGGAAGAGGGGGAAAGTCATGAAATCAATTGTTCTTTCAATTGTCCGTGTCGAGATGGAGACTTTCCTGGTTGCATATTATGTGGACGGCACGTGTTCGTATTGTATAAAGACCTTGAATATGAAGAGGGAGCAAAATGGTCCTCTTCTTTTTACAACCGTGTCACTGAGGTCTTTGTTTACTTCTGTGGAGTGTATATAAATTGGGGGTTGATAAGGCGTCTATCCTGTGAGGTGATAAGGTGTGGGATATGCCTGTTGTATGCCGAAGACGCTGAGTGTTTGGGTTAAAACTTAAACTTTGGGCTCAAGCGGAAGTCAGCCCAAAGGTAGATTTGAAAGGAAGAAAACCCAAGGTCCAGCCGAAGCCCAGAAGATGGAAGAAGCCCTTTTTCGGCTAAGTGCAGACCACTTGAACCACTTGCTCACCTACTCAAAGGAAAAGTGGTGTAGATCAGCTAGCTAATCAGCCCAAAAGTACTTTACAATGGCAGTACAAGTAAAAAGCTGGTGAGTCACTACCCTTCAGTCACATTCGGGCAAGAGCAAAGCTACAGGCAACCGAGTCAAATTGTCTATAAAAGAAGAAAGAGAAATCAGAGATGAGGACACTCAATCAATCAAACAAAGAATCTTACAACTTGTCTATCTCAGTCAAGCCAAGAAACCCACAAAGCTATGCTTTGTCCAGATTCTACACTCAACTTTAAGCTCCCCGTAGAACAGACAACCTTTGTCTATGTAAAAGCTCTGCTACCTTGTCTAAATCTTGCTATAGTATCGATTCCCTCCTATAAACTCATTTGCCAATCTTCCCCTTCTAGCACCCAAACACTTTGTAATCACAAAGAGAGGAAGCTGCAAGACGATCAATCTTGCCCGACAAGGTGAAACCTTGCCCGACTCTCTTTGTTCTGTCTGTTAATTCATAGATCTAGTAATATGATGTATCCTTCAATATATATGCAAGTTATTTCTAGGCAGTTTGTGATTAAAAGATCTCTGGGTTCTCGGATCTGGTCTGTTTAGTGGTTTTAACCATTACAAAAGACAAGTCAAGGTTCAAGTTCATAGCTTGATCAAATCCAAGTTCCAACCTTTCAAGCATATAAGATTGATCAACCAAAAGTCCTTGGTCTCAAGGCATAAAAAAGAACTTAATGTGGACTTAACCCATCCACGACAATCTTTGATAACGAGAAGTCTGAGTTACTTGGGGCGTAAGTAATCGACCCATTTCTTAGTGTTACATCTATTATACTATGATCACTATAGAACGCTCGAATATGGAATTAGTTATGATGGGAAGCCTCAAGGCCTATACCTAAAGCCCCACAAAGGCACCTATCAGGGTTAGTTCTGTTCTTCGGGCTCAGGTGATTAAAGTAAAAACAGTTGTAATACTTCCGCAACAATGAAACACCAGCTATATGCCAGAGTACTTGGTCGGTTTTGATTGTGAGCCTCAAGGCCTATACCTAAGGCTTCACAAAGGCACCTCTCGTAACTGACTTAGTCCCCCGGGCATAAGCAATTAACCTAAACATTTGTTTTACATCTGCCATGCTGAAGATGACAGTGGCACGTCTGAGCACTTAGTTTTGATTGTGAGCCTCAAAGCCTATACCTAAGGCCGCACGAAGGCACCTCTCAGAATTAACTCTGTTCTTCTCTTACAGCCCGCCAATAAGCAGAAGCCCAACAAACGAAATCAACCAGCGCCAACCTTTCGGGGAGCTGTGTGCTCGTCGGCCAGGGAGCATCTCCAGCAAAAATTCCTGCCCGAACACTGAGAAAATAAAAGTTGGATGTCATGTCACAACAATAATAAGATGAGCCTGCAGCAAGTGGAGTGGTGATCCTGAAGCCAGTGAAGGGGATGAATCTGAGGAAACAAGTGGAAGCGATGACTCTGAGGGAGAAAGTGGAAGCGACAAGGAAGCAAGTGATAGGTATTTTTACAACCTGCAAAAGTAGGGATAAAAACACTTAAAAAAATATTTGCAAGAGTACAAGGTTGTAGTAGTATAGCGGCTTAAGCAATGTCGTTTTCCACAGGGATTGAATGAATAATTTGTGTTTAAACTAATTCTTAATTAACTATTTTAAACAAGTTTTTGAAAAATGTTGATTTTGGAATTTTAAATAATAAAAATGAATTTCAATTAAAAACAATTAAATAAATTAACTAGAGAACAATTTAAAGAAAATCAATTTGTAAAAGCCCTAGGGTTCAGCCGTTCCCTTAACAATCCTATGCAATTTTACCAATTAATTATGAATTTCCACATACATGCTTTGAAGGTTATATTTTGCTTATGCATATTCTCCTCGTGATAGTCAAGCAATAACGTATATATAACATGCAATCCGTCTGTAATATTTAGATCAAATATGAACATGCAAGACTCATTAAGTTTTATGAAAACCCTTTGAAAAACCATGCAACCCCAAAGAGCATGATATTTGCCTTAGGTGAAATTACAATTATTAATCACAAGAAACAATACTCAATCCTCCGGTGATATTCTGACCGAATTGCATCCGATTACTTATCTAAACATCCTAATGGTAGCTAAGCATTAAATATAGAGACAGTTCAAGCACAGTGATTAATAATTCAAAGTAAACATGCATAATATCATAAGCAATTGAATAAAGACTACATATTTATGCTAAGGCTCAAAGCTTCGCCCTAGCAAACGGAAATTAGTTACGGACAACCATAAACAAAATATTATTAAAAACAAGGATAGAAAACACCTAGAAAATAAACTTGAATTGTCAAAGGCTTGTGCGTTTCCTCCTCTTTTCCCTCTAACCCTAACGGCTAAAAAGTCTTATTTATACTACTACAAAATAAAACCCTAAGGGTGCGTTTGTTACACCGGACTATCTCGGACTGGACTAGCTTTAGGGACTAAGCTGGACTGTCTTAGATTAGACTAAACTGGACTAACTTAGTGAAGCGTTTGGTGCAGTGTCGGACTAAAAAACTAAATAAAATAACAAATTATAATATTATATTATTTAATATATATCTAATAATATTTTATTATTAATTCAACTTTGTTTTTCCCTAAAAGTTCGAACAAACACTTCTACCTCTCTCCAGAAAGTTTTTACTTTTGTTCCTCTTTGGTTCCGTCCCCAATTCTTGCTTTCCTCCCATCATTTTCCTGCAAAAGGCTTCAAGACCAAGTTTCTTGCAAAATCATCCCCAAAGGTACCTTCTCCTCCCTCTCTGTCTCTTAATCTCTCTTCGTCCCCAACTCTCTCCCCTTCTCTATCCATTTCTCTCCGGAATTTTCTGGAGAAAAGGGAACCTTTATGGGAATTTTCTGGGAATTTTCGAAAATAAGGTAGAATTTTTCTATTGAGATTGTTCATGTTATTGTTTTGCTTCTTCTTCTGTTTTTTTCTTCTTTTTTTTTTTCGGATTTTGGTGGTTGGATTTTGAGATTTAGGTTGTGAGTGAGTTTGGGTTTCGAATCTCGGCAGATGGAGTTGCCCAGAAGCATGGAGACTTGCAGCTTTCATACGACATGCAAACAATTTTGAGAACGAGACTAGCAATCCCATAGTTTTTGAGGGGTTTCACTAAGATCGGCTAATCCCATGGTTAGTCGGGGCGAGTGAAGGTTAGTGCCATTAAAGTTAGTCCCAGCAGGTACCAAACACAGGACTGGACTAACCCTTAGTCCAGTCCAATCCAGTGAGAGTTAACGAGGGCAAACAAACGCCCCCTAAAAGGTCTTAGAATAAAACTAGGAAACATAATAAAAATAATAAAACAGAAATTAAAGGTTTCCTATTTGAACTAAAATTCGGACTTCTAAAAAAATCAGACTTTTGACTGACCAAATCAACTCCGATTTGGTCCCAAAAGGTCTCTTTTGAAAGCTTAAGACGTCCCCTACAAATCCTCAGAATGAATCTTCCTCAAAATATTCCATCTTAACCTTCAGAATGCCCAAAACGTCCAGAAACGTCAATCAGGGAAAGCTGCGCGCTGGGCCTTTATTTCATCACCATGGTCAACCGGCTTGGTAGAAAAATCTGGAATTTTGATACAATCATCTTGAAAGGTACACGAACATCCTCCAATTGGAATCACTCCAAAATTCGTCCGTTTGATCACTTTTTGGTCCAGAGGAAGTCGAATGTTCTACATTGAAAATACAAAACAAAGTATCAAAATTCTACCAAAATAACTAATAAATTAGGGTAAAAGACTGTTTACTACCCTCAAGTTTAGTGGTTTTCAACATTTAGTACATCAAGTTTTTTTCGTCTCAGAGTCATACCTAAAGTGTAAATTTTGGGACAGTCTCATACATCCGTTAGTCAAACTGTTAAGTCTTCAGTTAACTGTGACGTGGCGCCCATGTGGCCAATGACTGGGCGCCAGGTGGATCGCCACGTGTGTCCACGTGTTTTTTTTTTTTTGTAAGAGGGGTTTCAGTGAAAAAAAAAAAAAAGTTCCCGCCAAATTTTTTTGCAGAACAACCATGCACCTTACACTTTTTTCCCGCCAAATATTTTTGAAAAAAAAATTCAACAAAGTTGAATACCACCCTGCAAAATACCACAACTTTCTGTTCCAAATCTGCAAATTCAATTCCAAACAAACTTTGAATTCTAAATATGCAAATTCATCATTTAAACTACCAACAAAGTTGAATTCTCAACAACTTTCAATTCACAACAAAGTTCAATATACATCATCCAATTCACAACAAAGTTCCAAATCTGCAAAGTCAAGGTGTTCTTCCAAAAACACTAAATATCTGTCCAAAAAACTGTCAAAAAACTGTCCAAAACACTGTCCAAAATACTGTCCAAAAAACTAAGGGCATATTCAACTATAACAAAATGAACCCTTAAACAACCTAAAGCATTAAAGCAGCATCATGGAACATTCCTCCTCCTTTTCTGACCTCTTGCAGTAGACTTTGAAGTGGTTTGAGAGGCTTGAGTTGGCTGAGATGAAGGTTGTGGAGCTTCCTGATTGCATGGCTGAGATGACTGAGAGGGTTGTGATGCCTTAGATGTTGAGGCCTAAGTAATGAACCCATATAGCATTAGCACTGACAGATAGTACACTTCACAAATAACAAATTCACTTAAGAAATGAAAAATCAACAAAAAATATCAAAATTATCCCTTATTTTTCTTGCTTTTTCTTCCTTTTCTAACAGCTGGAGGAGGATGAATGGTAGGGCATCTGGCCTTGTTGTGTCCCGAGGCCTTGCAAACACTACATTTCACACTTTTTTGCCATCTCTTGCTTAACTTGAATTCATTTTCATCAGCCTCCCTATGTCTCCTCTTTTTTGGTCTCCCCGGCTGCCTTTTAAAAGTTGGAGGCAGAATGCATTTGTTTTCAGATGGCTCCCAAAATTTCATGCCTTGGACGGGTTGAATCAAGTTTTCGTAAGCTTCAAAGTACTTCTCCTTCTTGTACCAAGAGGAAACAAATTCCTCAGGCTGTCTCCTTGCATAATAGATGGCCGAGCAACCATGAATGCAAAGAAAGCCTGTCAAATCCCATCTTCTGCATGAGCAAGTGCACCCATTCAAATCCACCACAAATACATTGCCTCTGCCTTCATCCACTTCAAATTTTTCTCCTCCAGACCATGTAGCTACAGTGTGTGAGCTTTTCAGTTTGTACTCCTCCAACTTCTTCTGGATTTTTGGGCAGATAGCTCTTTTATCCTTCCTCATTGCATCTCTTCTCAACCATATCCTCTTCATCAATAAAACTCTTATAGTTTCCAGCATGGTAATAATAGGCTTGTCCCTAGACCTTAGGATAAAAGAATTGAAGCTCTCACAGAGGTTGTTTAACAGAATGTCACACTGAGTGTGTGTGTCAAAGTGTGACCTACTCCAATGCAAGGCTGGTCTCTTCTCCAACCATTTATAAGCTTTTTCATTCAGCCTATTCACCTCAACCATACTCTCCCTAAAATCAGCTATGGTTGTTGCCTTGGCAGCATTCCACAAGGCATCCTTTAATCCTTTCCCTTTAAACCCATCTGCCTTGTAGTTAGTGTATAAGTGCCTAACACAAAACCGATGATTACAATTAGGCAGCACCTTCTCAAAAGCTGGTATTAAACCCTTTTGTTTGTCAGAAATGAAAGTCCAAGCACGCTGGTTCACAATTCCCAAGTCAGCAGCTAGCAGTTCTAGAAACCAAACCCACCTGTCCTTGTTCTCGAGCTCTACTATAGCATATGCAATAACCCAAGTTTGGTTATTTGCATCCATTCCCACTGCAGACAGTAACTGACCCTTGAACACTCCCTTCAAGTGACAACCATCCAACCCTACAAGCTGCCTACATCCATTCTTAAATCCATTTTTGCAAGCCCCCAAACAAATATAAATCCGCTGGAATATCACATGAGCATCATCATAGGGCAGCACCTTCATCTGAACTGTACTACCCGGGTTTGTCCTCCTAAGCTCATCACAGTACTCCCACAACTTTGTGTACTGATCCAAGTGACTCCCCTCAATGATTTTCAAACACTGTGCTCTCACTCTGTAGGCTGTCTTGATGTGGATCTCAACCATTCTTTCCTCTTTCACTGTTTCCATAAATGTAGTGATGGGCATGCTTGG
Organism: Malus baccata; assembly: GCA_006547085.1. Taxonomy (NCBI): domain Eukaryota; kingdom Viridiplantae; phylum Streptophyta; class Magnoliopsida; order Rosales; family Rosaceae; genus Malus; species Malus baccata. The sequence goes on from VIEB01000327.1 coordinate 386,216, forward strand.
GTTGAGTCTGAACTTGTCCACATACCTTTTCATAAGCCATGCCACTTTGCAGTTAGGATTTTCCCTCCAAATCCTCGGACATTCATGTTTCCCAACATAGGTTTTCACTTGGATTGAATCTTCATTGTACATCCTGGAAGCATACAATCTCCATGGACAGTTTTTCTCACACCTTGCACTAATCTTCCATTTCTCATTCCTTTTTAGCTTAATAAAAGGTGCACCGTGCTTAATGGAGTGAGACCACACTGCCTCTCTCAACTCAACTGTGCAGCATGCACCGTGCTTAATGGAGTGAGACCACACTGCCTCTCTCAACTGTGCAGCATCTCTGAACTTTAATCCCTTTTCAAACTTTGGATCATCCCTATCGGCTTCTTCATTAAACTCAGGGTAGATGACCTTCTCATCACATTCTGAACCTGAATCATCAACACTGTGCAGGCCATCTGAGTCTTGTCTCTTATCATCAAGGGGAACGTCTTCTACATCCCTTGCATCAATAATGTCTTCTGGATGTTGGTTCCCAACCCCTTCACCCCTTTCAGCATCTCCAACGACATTTTCTACACCCGTATCATCTACTGCACGACGATCATCATCTTCCAAACTGTAGTCACTGTCCACAAACTCACTATCTGTAGTGTCATCCTCTGCATTTACTGCCACAAACAATGCATATTTGTTAAAAACCTAAACTTTGCAAAAATAATTGAATACTGAAATTAAAATTGTAAAAATAAATGTTTCAAAAATTTTACCTTCATTAGCTTCTACTTTGGTTCCTTCATTAACTTCTTCAGCTTCGTGACCTTCTTCAGTTTCATCACCTTCATCACCTTCATCATCAGCATTGAGAGAACCATCTTCAGCCTCATCTCCACTTCCTTGTCTTCCCTCAGTTGCTTCAGCCTCATGTTCATCATCACCATTGTAGGCTATGTCATTCAAAAGACATAGCCGTTTTTCTAAGTCATCCGCACCCCCTTTTGCTCTACCCTTCTTCAGTTTTGATCCACTTCCCTTTGTAATCGAAATTGCCACACTCGATTCCTCAATATCTTCTATAATGACACCTTTTTTTAATATGGCACTCTCATCTAGATTCATCAAAAGCTTATGTTTCAAGGCAGCTTCTTTCGGACTTAGATGTTCTAGGTACATTTCTATTTCCCTAACCCCTGGAACATGCTTGCACATTTCACCCACATCTTGGTCCCGTTCAATAAGCCTTAATCCCTCACAATAAGACATCCCAGGAATCCTATAGTGATACAACATAAACCCATCATATCCTAACTCCTTAACCATTTCATCAATCTCGAAAAAAGACATGAAGTCTTTGTCTACATAATCAAACCAAGCCTCAAACCCTCCCGTATATGCACTTTCAGACCACTTCCCACCGTGGTTAATTTTAAGGCTAAATAATTCAGGCATGCCTGCAAAGTCAAGGAGAAAGGTGAAAACAACATAAAATCCTGGAGCACACGGGGAAAAAGGTGAAAACACTAGTAGGACCATGAGGAAAAAAGGTGAAAACAAAACCATGGGGACCATGGTTACAGTTCCACATTTTTTCCTGAAACCATAGAAAAAAACGTGAAAACAAAACCAATGGGGACCACGATTAAAGACAAACAATTGAAAAATTGAAAGCAAAACCACGGGGACCACGACAAACAATTGAAAAATTGAAACCAAACCACGGGGACCACGATTGAAAACAAAACCAATGGAACTCACAGATCCCTAATCCCTAAAATTCAAAATTGAAAAATCGAAAAAAGTAGGTTACTTACGATAAAGTGGTGTTTCACCCACTTCGATCCTCCTTTTATCCCACCCCATCGGCAGCTATGGCTTCACGACAATCTTTCCCAGAAACGTGTGTGCAACGTATGACGGCGTGCGAGCTCGAGCGACGGCGTGCGAGGTCCAGCGATGGCGTGCGAGGTGGAGCGACGGCGTGCGAGGTCGATCGACGATGTGCGAGGTCGAGCGACGGCAACGTGGAGCGACGTCGAGGTCGAGTGACAGCCCGTGGGTAGGGTTTCGGACCGAGATGGGGGGTCATGATTTTCTGGGGAGTGAAAAGTGGTTTCACTTTTCACTTTTTCACTTTTTCTGGGTGAGATGAGGGGTCGCAATTTTTGAATTTTGAGGTGGAGTGACGGCGTGCGAGGTCGAGCGAACGACGAGGTGGAGCGACGGCGAGG
>VIEB01000328.1:67724-232528 GCA_006547085.1 Malus baccata
GCTTCAACCCATTTGGATACATAATCAACTGCCACTAATATGTATAAGTAGCCAAAAGATGATGGAAATGGTCCCATGATGGAAATGGTCCCGTGATTTCTGTAAAGCTGATTCTGCATGTGACAGATGCTGACACGTCTGGAAAAGCAGATGCATTTCCGATTTCTGACCTTGCCTCTTCAATCTCTGAAATCCCGTCGAGTGCAGAGGTTGCATATGACAAGTGCGGACAAATCTGGAAAAAAAGATTGGCCGTGGTTTCTGAGCAAGCCCAGCTTTTGAGAAAGCTAGCGCCTTTTTTATTTTTGAGTTGGCCTCTTCGATTTCTGCGCTCACCTCTTCGATCTCTGAAATCCCATTGAGTGCTGATTTTTATAGAGGTACGCAGGACGTTCAAAGCACACTTGAATTTCTACCTGTAAAAACTCCCTTCTTGCACTTCTACGATCTTGACTTGTCCGATCTCTTCTTTCTTTAACACCTCTGAAAATGTCTAGCCCCTCCGACCGTCATTTTGACTTGAACCTTGGTGAAGAGGCAGTCCTGCCTTCTGCAGAAAACATATAGAGCCCATCCTTCATATCCCCTACTGGTCTCCTTACCATTGGGGATTCGGTGATGAAGAATGATATGACAGCTGCGGTGGTGGCCATGAACCTTGTCACTCCCGAAGATAACAGACTACTTACCAAACGATCTGATGAGTTGGCTGTTAAGGATTCTCTGGCTCTCAGTGTGCAGTGCGCAGGTTCCGTGTCTAATATGGCCCAACGCCTATTTGCCCGAACCCATCAAGTTGAATCATTGACGGCTAAAGTGATGAGTCTCAAGCAGGAGATTAGAGGGCTTAAGCATGAGAATAAACAGTTGCACAGGCTCGCACATAACTATGCTACAAATATGAAGAGGAAGATTGACCAGATGCAGGAATCTGATGGTTAGATTTTACTTGATCATCAAAGGTTTATGGGTTTGTTCCAACAGTATTTGCCTTTGTCTTCTGGGGCTGTACCGCGTAATGAAGCTCCAAATGATCAACTTCCGATGCCTCCTCCTTCTGGAACTCCGCCGACTGCTGAGGCTCCGCCGACTACTTAAACTTCTCCTAAGCAGCCTTTGTGAAGGTTCCCTCTTGTATTTATCTGCTTAATGTTCATTTCTTTTTTATGAATGTAAAAATACCTTGCATAACTGTCAGTGTTTCAAAAAAATAAAATAAACCCACACCAAAAACAATTAAACAAGCAATAAATAAAAATGACAATAATTGCAAAATAAAACTACAGAAATGGAGCAATTAAAAATCTTTCACATTTGAATACATGGGTTGCCTCCCAAGAAGCGCTTTCTTTAACGTCTTGCAGCCGGACGATACCTCCATTTAAGCTTGTACAAGGCCCACGACATGGAGGGGTACATTCTCCACGACATGCTCCTCAAAGTGCTCACACATTGAATCCTTGAACGGAACGGGATAATAGTCCTTCCTGATTTTGGTGTGTTGCTTCCAACAATTGATGTAACCTTCCCTACTACCTTGCATTCGATTAGGTACCTGCACCATAGAAGGTAACAACCTATTAGTTGAAATGGGAATTGAAATTGGGTTAGGTGACGTACCAATGTGCTGCAATGAAGTGGCAGCACTATCAACAAATGCATAAGGATTGCTCTCGGTCGGAATTGGGGTTTTGAGAGGTGTGGTCATGTACTCCTTGTTGTGCACTCCAATTTCCTCCTCGATGGTGGTTCGAGGTACTTTCTTTTTTATTAGTGTTGAACGTTTCTGCCCTATATTTTCAATCACATCAATGGCACAACAAAAACGAACATCATTAGTATTCTCAACAGATTCAGGAATATTAAAGCTAATCAGATCACCACCAAATGCCATAGTTACTGATCTTTTGGCTACATCAATCTTGGTTTGAGCCGTTTTCATGAATGGCCATCCAAGGAGGATGGGCAATGTAGGGGAGTGGTCCGACTCGTCCATTTCAAGCACGTACAAATCCGCCGGAAAGATTAAGTGATTGACCTGCACTAAAACATCTTCCAAAACTCCCTTTGGATAGGCAATAGAACGATCGGCCAATTGTATAATTACACCATCATTTTTCAATTTGCCTAAGTGCATAGATGCATAGATTGAATAAGGCATGATATTTATAGATGCACCTAAGTCTAACATGGCCGATTCAAAACGATTATTACCAATTACACAAGGAAAGGTAAAACTTCCTGGATCCTTGCATTTAGTGGGCAGTTTACGTTGTAAAACAGCTGAGACATTTTCACTTACCTTGACAACCTCCTTGTTCGAAATTCTCTTCCTTGTTGTGCAAAGGTCTTTTAAAAACTTGGCATACCTTGCAACTTGCTTAATTGCATCCAAAAGTGGTATATTAACTTGAACTTTTCTAAACGTTTCCAAAATATCCTTTTCAGCCTCCTCCTTCTTTGATTGCATAAACCTATGAGGAAAGGGTACATTTGGAGGAACAACGTTAGAATTAATCAAAATTGGAACTTCCTTACCTTTGTTGGCCGAATTGGATGGTTTATGAGCTTTTGGGGCCTGGGGCAAAGGTGTTTCCACCCTTTCCGTGGGGGTGCTTTGCTCCTCCTCTTCAATTATCAACTCTTCAACCTCATTGGAACATGAATTGGACGGTTGGGGATCAGATCCAACTTCTTTTCCACTTCACAAACTTATGGCTTTAGCGGATTCGAATCCTCCCTTCGGGTTGCAACGGTTGAACTAGGCAACTTACCTTGCTCTCTGAACTGTCCTACAAACTCCGCAATCTGCTCAATTTGCTTCTCTATTTGGTCCACCCTTTTTTCTTGGTTTTGCATTGCTTTGGCTTGATTTCTTGCCCCTAAGACAAATTGGTGAGTAACTTAAGAAGTGTCTCATTATCTAAAGATGTATCTGAGGTATTTTGGGCAAGTTGTTGTAGGGCTTGTGTTGGTGCGTATTGCTTGGTATAGAAGCCCGAAGGTTGCTGCCTAAAGCCTCCTTGTTGTTGGGGTTGTTTGGGCTCCCTCCACCTGAAATTTGGATGGTCTTTCCAACCTGGATTGTACGTATTAAAATATGGATCGTTCCTTTTCTGGTTTTGGCCTTAAAATCCAATTACATTGGCACTTTCCCATCCACCATTTTCAATCAATTGCGGGCACTTTTCAGAGGCATGTCCTTGGATAAAACACACACCACATACACTTGGTTCTTTCATCCTCATTCCTTCGGCCATCTGAGACACAATGGAAGTAAGATTAGCTAATTGCGAATGTCGGATATGGAACTTACCTCATTCACTTGCTACCGTGGGGTGTGCCTTTGACCAACGCCTTCATATTGTTGAGCATTCAATGCTCGGTAAGCAATTAAGGTCTTGGCTGCCATGGGTCTTTTGTCCACCAAAGCTCCTCCCGTTGAGGCGTCTAGCATTTGGCATTCAATTGGTAGAAGCCCTTCGTAGAAATATTGAAGAAGAAGCTCATCCTTCATCTGGTGTTGTGGACATGAAGCAACAAGGGTTTTAAAACACTTATAGTAAGTGGGAAAGGATTCACCTTGGTTTTTCTTAATGCCACTAATGCCACTAATCCTTTTGCGTAGTAGAATGACTCGAGAAGTTGGGAAAAACTTCTCCAAAAATGCCCGTTTCATACTCTCCCATGATGTGACTGTTCCGGGGGCTAGCTCATACAACCAATCTTTAGCCTTTTCTAAGAGAGAAAAGGGAAAAGCCTTCATTTTCAGAATGCTCCCAACAACGTTCACAGGGGTCATGCTCGAGCAAACAACCTCAAACTCTTTCAACTGTTTATTAGGATCTTCCATGGACATCCCGTGGAACTTAGGAATGTGATGCAACAAACTTGATTTCATTTCGAACTCGTCCGTCTTCCCTAGGGCAGCCATGGGGTATTGGATGCATAGGGGAGCGGCATTGTCCAATCCTAAAGCGGAAAGCTCCTTGATTGTTCGATTGTCCGCTGCCATGTTGGGATCTTCCTCTACAACCTGTGTCGTGGGCTCCTTTTGCTCTTCTACTTTGTCTTCTCCAAGATCTGGTGCAGGTTGAGATGGTTGGGTTCTTGTTGATTCCTTGCTCGTCTCAAAGTTCGTTTAAAATCGTCGTCAAAGTCACGGATGTGCTTATGAATAGGTTGAGAACTTCGAGTCATAAACCACCTAAAACAAGAAAACAAGTAAAGTCATCAACTAGGAACAAAAACACATGAAAATAAACAAAAAGAAATAACAAGGGATTAGCAATTTTGCTAATCCCCGGCAACGGCGCCAAAATTTGATGCGATGAAAGTAATTTGATGTGATGAAAGTTAAGCACTCAAATTAAACCCTCTTGTTGTCAAATTGTAGTATAAACGCAAGTAGGGATCGTTTTAAATAGGGGATTATGAGGGCTTGCTAAAACCTCTAAACTTACTCAAAGACATAAAAACAAAGTTAAAAATGTTTGAATAGACTCAAAGGACTCAAAACAGATTCTAAAGACGCAAAACAACCTAAAAACACTCAAAATTGCCTAAAAACACTTACTGGGCAGATTTGACTCTAACACAACTTTGGACGAAATTTGGGTTTTGACTTGAACCAAAACACTCAAAAACACTAACGAAATAGAAATTTAACACTTTGAAACAACAAAGTAAAAGGGGGATTTTGGTTCTGATGAATTTGAAACAAACAAACAACTTATAAAATTAGACAGATTGTAAGACATATTTGAGGAATACGATGATGGATGGATTAGTTAGAGGTCTGTTCTTCACACATGACACACTTGTACATGAATCGATTTCCAATTGCTTTTCAATAAACTATGATGCTCAACACCCCAGATTAACCGTGATGCACAAATTAACCCTCAGATTTTCCTTTACTCATTGAATTGGATGAATGCATGCGACAACCCAAATCATTCTCTAAAAGTCCCCTATATGAATGCATAATAGAGATACAATCAGAGATCATTACGTTCAATGAAAATCATAAGTGTTGACGAGGCAATTATAACCATGAATGCATGATACTTGCCAAGAATTTAATTAACGTGATTGTGATAAACAACCTTTACTACTCATGAATATAAATTTGTAACGATTAGGTGAAACACATTTATATTCTAGCATCTAATTCATGCATGAAAACTAAGTATGCATCCTTAATAAACATACAAGAATCAGTTATGAATAAAATAGATAATTGAATTGCAATCATAACTTATCAAATCACAATTGGAAGAAATCAATTCAAATCTCAAGCATGTTCATGGCTTCAAACCTCCCCCTAACTAAATAGGGGTTTAGCCACTCATAATTGCAACAAAATTAGAAAATAACAAAGTAGACATTGAAAGCAAGAACGAAGTACACTTAAAACGCTCCAAAGTTCCAAGCTTGAAACGCCAAGGACCTTTGTTTTCACCACCTTATTGTAGCACAAGTGTCTAGGATGTGTATGGATATATGGATGGAATGGATTTGCACGGCTAAGAGATGAAAGTGTATGGATTGGTGAGATGTAGTATGGCTAGATGAATGGATGGAGGTCACGGCAAGGAAATTGTGTTTGTGAATGAAGCTCTTTTGATGGATCAAGATTGTCCTTAGGAAGGGGAATGGTGGATGTATTTATAGGCTAAGGAGAGGACCACTTCAATTCCTTGCATGTGCAGTTTGTATGGGTGTGTGATGTCCATGTTTCCCTTTCCATTTGCACACACATGACCTCCATCATTTCAGCCAGAAAACAAACACATTTTCTGCCATGTTTCTCCTTTACATTTACACACATATTCTTCATCATTTCAGCCACAAATCAACCCATTTTCTGCCCATGTGTGTGTGTTTTTCCTTTGCATTTGCACACACATGTTCTTATTTCAGCCAACAATCCACCCATTTTCTGCCCATGCCAAGCCCTCCATGCTGTGCAGTTTGCATGTGTGTAGTTGTCCATGTTTCTCTTTTGCATGTGCCATACCTTCTCTTTCTAGCTGTGCATTTCCACTTGCTCCAAAGCCAAATGAGTGCAATCATAACCCCATTTTCTATTGAGTGTTGATGACAAAGCAAAACACAAAACAAATGCCTTTACTTTCTCATTTTATTAGCCAAATTTGCTTAGCCCTTTTCTAAACCTTTCAGTGTTACAATGCCCATAACTTCTTCTAGAAAAACGATATTAACAATCCGTGAATTTCTCCAAAAAATAGACATCCGTAGCTTTCCAAGCATATAAGGCTCATTTTCTCATTCATTCTGAGCTATTCGTAACATGCTTCCCAAGTCAGCTCATCTGCACAGGCAGTTTTGACGAATTTGTTACTTAATATCTCACTTGTGCTACTTTTCTTTTCTTTGCTTGATAAATCACACAAAACACAAAAACATAGTAAATAGCTAAAAAATATAAGGAACTAACTAAGAAAAGACAAGTAAATTTTATGTAAAATATATAAATATGAGCTTATCATACACCAAATGTATGTGGCATGTGCTCTATGCAGAGGCATCTCAATGATCAATGCCTTCAATTGATAGAGAATGGAGGATGGGAAAGTGCAAATTTCATGGGCTACCAAGGCCAAAATTAGCCACGGAGTGATCCATACTCTAATCCGGGGTGGAGAGATCATCTAAATATAGACAGCCACCTCCAGGGCTCTATCAAAGGCCATTCGCACCACCACAAGTCCCACCATAATCTGCCTAAACAAACCCAGGTTCGTCATTAGATAATGATACACTTCTTAAATTACTAACTTCATTAAGATAGGGCCAACAAAATCAAGCCAAGGAGATGAGTGAAGTGAAGAAGCAAATAGGGCAGATTTTAGTATTCATGGGGCAGTTTCGAGAAGAAGGAAAACTCCCTAGTTCAACCATTGTGAATCCAAAATGAAGGCTTTGAATCCGCTAAAGCCATCACGTTGAGAAGCGGAAAAGAGGTGGGAACCAAGCCAAACACGTCCAAACCAAGTCAAAAAGAGGACGAAAAAGTTGCTGATTGAAGAGGAAAAGATGGACAAAGCCACGACAAGGAAAGAATCATCCTTGCTACAGCCACCTAACGCGCTTAAGCCATCCAATTCAGGTAAGGGTGATTCAATTTCGACCCATTCTAACCCTATTCTACACAATGCACCTTTCCCTCGCAAATTCATGCAATCAAAGAAGGAAGAGAATGAGAAGGATATTCTTGAGACGTTTAGGAAGGTGCAAGTGAATATTCCACTCCTTGATGCAATCAAACAAGTTTCGAGGTATGCTAAATTTTTTAAAGAACTTTGCACAACAAGGAAGAGGATTTTAAACAAAGAAGTTGTAAAGGTAAGTGAGAATGTTTCAGCCGTTTTGCAAAGAAAACTACCAGCAAAATGCAAAGATCTGGATAGTTTTATAATTCCTTGTGTTATTGGAAATACAAAGTTTGAGCATGCTATGATAGATCTAGGTGCATCCATTAATGTCATGCCATACTCTATTTTTGTATCTATGAACTTAGGAGAGCTCAAAAATGATGGTGTTATAATTTAATTAGCCGATCGTTCTAATGCATATCCAAAAGGGGTTTTGGAAGATGTTTTGCTGTAGGTTAACGACTTAGTATTTCCAGCAGATTTCTATGTGCTTGAGATGGAAGATTCAGCCCATTTTACACCCTTGCCGATCCTTCTTGGAAGACCTTTCATGAAAACAGCCCGCACCAAGATAGATGTGTTCAAATGGACATTAACAATGGAATTTGATGGTGAGATCATTGATTTTAATATTTTTGAAACTATTAGGTATCCTAAAGATGATCATTCTTGTTACTCTATTGATTTATTTGATGCTTTGGCGTAGGATTACCTTGATTCCTTGAATGAGGATGCCCTTGAAACAACAATTGCACAAGGAATTGACGCAAAAATGAATGGGCAGATGTCAAACACCCTCATGGCATGGATAGGGAGATCCTTGTCGCGCCCCCTAGTGTAGAAATAGGAAAGATGGTTACTACCCTTCAGTCATTGCCCCAACATCTTGGTAAGCCTTCAATCCCAATTCCAATTCCCGTTTCTACTAACAAGTTATTACCTTCCATGATTCAAGCACCCGCCCTTGAGCTTAAACCATTGCCAGATCATTTAAAGTATGTCTTTTTGGGAGAAAACCAGACGTTGCCTGTCATTGTCTCTTTATCAATCACGGCAATGGAGGAGGATAAATTGACTCGGGTGTTGAAAGAGCACAAAATAGCCATTGGATGGACATTGGCCGACATTAAGGGAATTAGCCCTACAACATGCATGCATCACATACTTCTAGATGAGGGGGCTAAACCAACTAGAGAGGTTCAACGCCGACTTAACTCTCCAATGATGGAAGTTGTAAAAAAAAGAGATTATCAAGCTTCTTGATTGTCCTATTTCGGATAGTCGTTGGGTTTCACCGGTTCAAGTTGTACCAAAGAAATCAGGAGTCACTATGGTGAAGAATGCAGAGAATAAACTTGTGCCCACTCGTATCCAAACGGGTTGGAGAGTTTGTATTGACTAAAGAAAGCTCAACGCCACCACAAGGAAAGATCACTTCCCTTTACCGTTCATTGATCAAATGCTTGAAAGGTTAGCCGGTCTTTCTTTTTATTATTTTCTTGATGGTTATTCAGGATATAATCAGATTGTTATAGCTCCAAATGATCAAGAAAAGACCACTTTTACTTGTCCATTTGGTACTTTTGCATATCGTCAAATGCCATTCGGTTTATGTAATGCACCAGCCACTTTCCAAAGATGCATGGTAAGTATCTTTTCTGATTTTGTTGAGAAGATCATTGAAGTTTTCATGGATGATTTTAGCATATTTGGTGATTCGTTTGATGGTTGTTTAGATAATCTCACTTTAATCTTAAAAAGGTGCATGGAAACTAACCTTGTTTTAAATTGGGAAAAATGTCACTTTATGGCTAAATAAGGCATAGTTTTAGGTCACATAGTTTCAGCAAAGGGAATAGAGGTTGATAAATCAAAAATAGATCTTGTACGCTACTTACCCTCTCCCACTTCGGCGAGAGACGTTTGTTCTTTTCTTGGACATGCAGGATTCTATAGGCGATTCATCAAAGATTTTTCTAAAATTTCCCAACCCCTTTGCCGACTTCTACAAAAGGATGTGACTTTTAAATTCGACGAGGAATGTGAGAAGGCCTTCAATCACCTTAAGGAGAAGCTAACTTCGACCCCCATCATTGTCCTACCAGATTTGAGCCTTCCCTTTGAGCTTATGTGTGATGCTTCAGATTATGCATTAGGGGCTGTTTTGGGACAAAGGAGGGACAAGAAGCCACACGTCATCTATTATGCATCCCAGACCTTGAATAATGCACAATTGAATTATTCCACCACTGAAAAAGAACTTTTTGCTATTGTATTTACTTTAGATAAGTTTTGTTCTTATTTACTTGGAACTAAAGTTATCATTTATACTGATCATGCAGCTTTGAAGTATTTGGTCACAGAGAAAGAGGCCAAGCGAAGGCTTATTCGTTGGATGTTACTTCTCCAAGAGTTTGATGTGGAAATCCGGGACAAGAAAGGAAGTGAAAACATGGTGGTTGACCACTTGAGTCGTTTGGTGCATGATGAGGATGTCGTGCCTATCCCAGAGACATTCCCATGTGAACAGCTGTTGTCCATTCAGGTAAGTGAGCCATGGTACGCCGATTTAGTCAACTATTTGGTCACTAAGCAAGTTCCTAGCACCCTCAATAAGCACCAACATGATAAACTCAAGAAAGATGCACGATTTTATATTTGGGATGATCCTTATTTGTGAAAATATTGCCCTGATCAGATTCTATGTCGATGTGTGTATGATTCTGAGTTTCATTCGATTTTCACTTTTTGTCACACTTATGCATGTGGTGGTCATTTTGGCACACAATGCGCAACACATAAGGTTTTAGAATGTGGATTTTATTGGCCTACAATATTTAGGGATGCTAGAACTTTTTGTATGACTTGTGATCGTTGTCAAAGAACAGGTAATATAAGTGCAAAAGACCAAATACCGCAGCATCCTATATATTATGTTGAGATATTTTATGTTTGGGGTATAGATTTCATGGGTCATTTTCCTTCTTCACATGGTTTCCTTTATATATTACTTGTTATGGATTATGCGTCGAAATGGGTGGAAGCAAAAGCCACCTGTACTAATGATTCTAAAGTGGTTGCAGATTTTATTAAAACTAACATATTTGCAAGGTTTGGAATGCCACGAGTACTCATTAGTGATGGAGGTTTCCATTTTTGCAATCAGACCATTGAGGCGCTGCTCAAGAAGTACAATGTCACGCATAAGGTTTCCACATCTTATCATCCTCAAACAAGTGGGCAAGCCGAGGTTTCAAATAGGGAAATCAAGCAGATTCTGGAGAAGACGATTGGACCAACTTGGAAATATTGGAGCTTGCGTTTGAATGATGCATTGTGGGCATATCGTACAGCCTATAAAACACCAATTGGGATGTCCCTATTTTGGGTCATCTATGGGAAACCATGTCATCTTCCGATTGAGTTAGAGCATCGTGCACATTGGGCCGTCAAAACATTCAATATGGACATTGATGCCGCTGGAATCCATAGAAAATTGCAATTGAATGAGCTTGAGGAGATTAGGAAAAAATCTTATGAGAACGCTCTCATTTACAAAGAGAAAATGAAGGTTGCCCATGACAAGATGATTCGTGGCAAGACATGCTCTATACGGCAGAAAGTGTTACTCTTCAACTCCTGCCTTCGTTTGTTTCCAAGTAAGTTACGCCTTAAATGGATTAGACCTTTTGTTGTTACTAATGGTTTTCCTTATGGTGCAGTCCAAATTCAAAGTTTGAAGATAGGACATGAATTCAAGGTCAATGGACACCGTTTGAAGCCCTACCACGAAACTTTTGAGGAGCATGTTGTGGAGGATATACCCCTCCATGCCATTGGCACAATTGAAGCATAAATGGAGGTATCGTCCGGCTGGAAGACGTTAAAGCAAGCACTTCTTCGGAGGCAATCCATGTGTTCAAATGAGGGCTTGATGGAATTCTAACTCCATAACCAAATTTGTGTTCTTAAACTCTACTCTTTCTTGTTTTTACTTTGCCATTATTGTCGTGTTTGTTAGTTGTGTTGTTTGCTTGTTTGAGTGTGAGTTTGTATTCGAAACATTGAGGACAATGTTTGGTTTAAGTGTTGGGGGGGGGGGGAAAACAAGTTTTTTTATTGAAAATTCATGGATTTTTATCACCTAGCACCACTAGAGTTGTTTCTCACTGTTTTTAAGTGCTTTTAGTGTGCTTTGAGTGTTTTAATGTGTCCTATAACAGAAAATACGAAAATTTGAAAAAAAAAATTAGAAAATGTTTTGAAAACCCAAAAAGAGTTGTTTTAGAGTTGTTTTTGTGTGTTTGTGTCTTAGGGTACCTTCCAACACAATGATGAGGATTTAGTTTTTAATTGCATGACTGTTAAAGAAAATTACAAACATGGATGAAACTTTGATATGCTCTTTGGTTAATACTTGGTTGTAGTTGTCGTTTACGAATTCATATGTAATCACAAAAGGAAAAAAAAATCAGTTTTTGGTAACATGCTTAAAGGAAGGAACTCAAACTAACGCTACAACCCTGAGAGACTTGAGCCTAAACTTTATTTGGAGAGTTATTAATCTGTGATTTCGTGTTTTCTAAAGTCATTGCATGATCTCATTATTCTTTGCTTGGTTACTACTTAGAATGTGTTTCATCACTTTAGTTCCCAATACTAGAACTCATGCCCGTTTCATTCAAAGCTTAAATTTGAGTGCATAACATATAACAAGATGAAGTTGTTTAGTAGTTACCATCAAAGCCAAAAAGCCTTCATCACATTCATTTGTTTTGTAGGTTTAACCCCTTTGAGCCTTATTTAGCCTATTTTCTTTGTTAGCCACATTATCATTACCTAGCCTAGAATAGGACTATCCATACCCTTGTTCTTAAAGTATAGTGTAGCATGACTTAGAGGGAATTCATTTTGATCAACAATATTGCAGAAATCAAGTGTGGGGGAAGGTTATGTACAGGAGAAAAAGAAAAAAAAAGAAAAAGAAAGGAAAAACGAGGAAAAAACATGAAAAAGAAAAAAAAAGAAAAAAAGGTTGTGAAATAAGTGAGAAAGAACTCATGAGTATTGGTTGTTGAAGAAAAGGTCCAAAAAGTTTGAATATGACTCTAAGTATGTACGAAATCCCCTTAGTGTTTCGAGTTATTTGCTGCATTCAAGAGTGAATTCTAAGTTGATTTCATTACTTTGCTTACTATTTCTTTGAGAACCTTTGTTTATCCTTACCTTTCTTTTTTAGCCAATACCCTTAGCCCCGTTACAACCCTTAGACTTTAATCTTGGTTGTTGTCTGTTTCAATATGTGGAGTTTGGGATTGGTATGAGCATATGGTATCTCTGGTTCTCGCGTCTAAGTAGTAGCATTTTATTCATGGGATCATATGTATACATGCATTAATAATTCCAAAAAGTGCCTTATTTGATTATGACATATGTGAGTGGCTAGTCTACATGTTTACATCAATCTTCTCACGTATAGGGAGTGTAGTAAGAAATTTTGTGTGAAAATAGAGCAGATATCCAGTGAGGAATTGAGGGATTCTCTAAGGCATGTTACTACGATCAAAACCATGTTTTAATTGATTAAATGCGAGCTAGTGAGTGGTGACTATGATTAAGTATGTGCTCGAGAGTAAGGATAGCTAAAATCGATGTGAGTAGTGATTTTTGATATGTCATGTTTCATTGGAAATCCCTGAGACAAACATTGGAAGGTTTAGGTTATGTTTTGCTTGTTTTGTTTCTTTTGTTTTGCTCGAGGACTAGTAAAAGCTAAGTGTGGGGGAATTTGATAGGAGCATATTTATGTGACTTAGTTAGCTTGTTTTGTTACGTTTTCATAGTTAGTTTGTGGTTATTTTAGTGTTTTAAGCTATTTTCATGTGTTTGTAGGTCCTAATGACAAAGTTGGCAAGAAAGTGCAATTTGGAGCATGTTGGAGCAGTTTTGGGCCAAGAATGGATAGCTTACATATGAAGCAAGATGGATGGACGTTTTTTAAGTTCAAAAGGCTAGGAATCTAATAAGGAGATGAAAAAATTAAATTCAAGACAAAGAAGATAAGGAATCAGCTCAAAAGAATGAACATTATCCAAAACCTTATCCAACCTTATCTAACCTTATCTTATCCAAACTAACCTTATCTTATCTTATCCTATCCTAATCTTATCATGCCTTAAGTCTAGCTGCAAGGGGACATAAATATCTATTTCTAGAAGCTATTTCTAGAAGCATTCCCTTCTAGAAGTCTTAATTTCTGCCACAAAGCACATTGTATCTAGAAACCCTACAATAGTGGCGCCTATTCCCTTCTAGAAGGCTTTTGTCTTGCCTTGCACTTAACTTCCTTTCCTTCCAATTCTTGCCGCACCTCTTCTTACCCAATTCCCTATGGATTCTGATTTAATTAGCATTTTCCCTTGTGGATTTGGGTTATGCAAATTCTTTTCAGAAATTAATTGGGCCAAACCTTTTTCCTAGTGGATTTAAACCTTTGGGCCGCACCCTAGGGCCCTAATTCTCTACCCTAGTCTAATTCTCCCTAGGGTTTGCCATGCCTATATATACATATTTTCAACCAAATTTCGTGGACCACCCCCATATAATTCTAAAACCCTCTCAGCCGCAATCCACGCCATTCTACAAACCTTTAATGCAACTTTGGAGAAGAACGAGCCCTTGTCATGCCTTCCATTGGAGCAAGGACCTTGTGTGCAAGCCACTTGCAACCATTGGAGTTCTAAGAGTTCTTTCTTCCCTCGTTTTAGTTTCAATGTTTATTTCAGTTTGCTTTTCAATTGCTATGAACATGTGTAACTAAGTTTTTCTTATTTAGAGGTGAATTCAAAGACATGGACATATGTTTAATATGAATTGATTACCTTCAGTTATTGTTTCATAAAACATGAATGTGATTTACTTATCTGTTTGATTGATAACTTATTTTTGTGTGTTGATTGAGGATGCATACTTAGTTTGCATACATGAATCTGATGCTAAATTATAAGGGACTTTCACCTAATCATTAGGAACTTATAATTAAAAGTAATGGAGATTGCTAGTCACAATTGTATTAAGTAGATTCTTGGCTGGAGTATCATGCAGTTCATCATTACAATAGTCTTGTCAATGTTTATGATTTCCATGAAACTTAATGATCTTTGATTGTATCTCTATCATGATGTTCATATAGGGAACTTGAGAAGAATAATTGGGTTGCGATGCGTTGTCCATTCAATTCAATGAATTTAGGGAAATCTGAGAGTTAATTAGTGCATTCACGATTAATTTGGGGCATTGTCATTCGTGGTTTAAAGAAACAATACTGAAAATTGATTTATGTTGCATATGTTCACGTGTGGAGAATGACCCTCTAACTAGCCTATTTCACCATCCAATTCAACTGATTTCGTACCTAGTTTGATTTAGTTTTGCAATCTGTTCAATTTAATTAATTTCATCCAAATCAATCCCCCTTTAATTACGTGTGTTAGATTAGTTAGAAAAGTGTTGAAATCTGTCCAATTTAGTGTTTTGAGTCTTGGTAGTCTTAAATTCATCCAATTAACTCCCTAGAGTAAGTTTTGAGTCAATTTCACTTATTTGTGATGTTTTGAGTAGTTTAAATCAGTTTTAAGTCTTAAGTGTTTAGTTTTGTGTTTCTAAGTCTAGTTTTGTGTTTTTGAGTCATATTTGTGTTGATTAGTAGTCCTAGTTAATCCCTAGCCTAGAACGATCCCTACTTGCTTAATACTACAATTACATGTTTAATAGGGTTTAATTTGAGTGTTAGTTAAATTCCACATCAGGAGTGGGCTGCTCAACGGGAGCAGGCTGCTCAGTGCGTGATGCATGCAAATGCGAGGCTTGGGCTCAGGCCCGTGCAAGCTTAGATGGCATAGCTTGGGCCATGGTGGAACCTCGTTGTGGTGGTACCACTCTGCCTATGACCACATTTAGCCTCGTGGATCGCCGCGGTCTCATTTCTTGAGTATTAGAATTTTCACTTGTGGAATTTTCTAAATTTCTAACCATTATATTTTTCTTACACATTTTATCAAAGAACCTTTGCAAATAAAAAATTCTAATAATAAGAACGTATGAAAAATATTCAAATGGACTAGAAAATAGAGAAAAACCTTTTTTCTGGGAGAGTCTTCTACAAGTATGGATCTCAACTCTCAATGAAAGCACCAATTTGTGGATGCAAATTTCTTCCTCCTTGATTTTGGACAAAATTGCACCTACAAAACAATTAACACCTTAGGGTCAAGGCCAAGAGCCTCACATGCCCACGATGAATGGGGGGGGGCTTTGGCCGAAGAACCTCCAATGCCAAAGTTTTTGGAGAGTATTGGGAATTTTGCAAGTGAGTTGGAATGATCTTTCGGTGAAAATGAGAGCCTATTTATAGGGATAGGGTGTAACTTATGGTTTAATGTGTGATTTAATAGATTAATTAGGCAATTAATCCATTAATTGGTTAATCAACACATTTTTGGAATAAATATTTTGGGGGTTATGTAATTTATATGGGATGTTTTGAAGGTTATGAAATAATTACCTTGTGAAAAATATAGGGTGAGGATGGATGAAATAACTTTGAATTTGTTACCTATTTTGGGCACTTTTGATTTGGTTGAAGGATGATTGTCCGCTGCTCGCGCGTAGGAATCCCGTTGTACCTCAAGGGTATTTTTGTCCTCTTTTGTCTAAAAATCCACTTGTTGCCTTATGATTATTTTTGGCTCCACAACTACCAACTTTCTATACAACAACAACAATAAAGCCTTTTCCCACTAAGTGGGATTGGCTATATGAATCCTAGAACGCCATTGCGCTTGGTTTTGTGTCATGTCCTCCGTTAGATCCAAGTACTCTAAGTCTTTTCTTAGGGTCTCTTCCAAAGTTTTCCTAGGTCTTCCTCTACCCCTTCGGCCCTGAACCTCTATCCCGTAGTCACATCTTCGAACCGGAGCGTCAGTAGGCATTCTTTGTACATGTCCAAACCCATTTTGTGTACGTGTTGATGCTTCACCGCCCAACATTCTGTGCCATACAACATCGCCGGCCTTATTGTCGTCCAATAAAATTTTCCCTTGAGCTTTAGTGGCCCTACGACAGTCACACAACACGCCGGATGCACTCTTCCACTTTATCCATCCAGCTTGTATTCTATGGTTGAGATCTCCATCTAAATCTCTGTTCTTTTGCAAAATAGATCCTAGGTAGTGAAAACGGTCGCTCTCTGGTATTTCCTGATCTCCGATCCTCACCCCTAACTCATTTTGGCCTCCATTTGCAATGAACTTGCACTCCGTATATTCTGTCTTTGATCGGCTTAGGCGAAGACCTTTAGATTCCAACACTGCTCTCCAAAGGTTAAGCTTCGCATTTACCCCTCATGAGTTTCATCTATCAACACTATATCGTGTGCGAAAAGCATACACCAAGGAATATCATCTTGAATATGTCCTGTTAACTTATCCATTACCAACGTAAAAAGGTAAGGACTTAAGGATTGTTTATGCACAAAATCAGTGAGGACTTTGGTACAACAGAAAGTATTAAGTTTGTGATCTTCGCTAGATTACTCTGGTCATTAGTGTGGATAAGTATGTAAATGGATAGAGACAGAACAGCAAACACAAGATGTACGTGGTTCACCCAGATTGGCTACGTCCACAGAGTAAATGAGTTCTTATTAATTGTGAAGGGTTTACGCAAGTACATAGGTTCAAGCTCTCCTTTAGTGAGTACAAGTGAATGATTTAGTACAAATGACATAGGTTCAAGCTCTCGTCTTCACATGCCTTATCTGTCTCATAGATAGATGTGGCATCTTCTTTGGAAGTACACTTCCTCAATCCAGGGGTGGTATCTTTAATTGGTGGAGATGCACAAGGTAATGTATCAATTTCACTTGAAGCTTACTTGTAGTTTCAGGCTTGGTCAAGCGCGATGCAAACCATGTAGTAGGAGTCCCCCAAGTCACCGAGCTAGGGGATCTGCTGAAAGAGGTGACAGACAAGGTAAGCAATCAGAGCTCCAAGCAATCAGTCCCAGATCAGAAGTTTAATTTCGAGTTCCGGCTGATTGTTCTCATTCTCCCTATCTTGCAGGCAGCATGAAGGATAAAGAGAAGAAAAGGAGAATAGATGATATGAGATACTTTTTCTTTTGAAGAAGTAACTTTCCATAGGCTTATTCTTGAACTGGGCTGGAGGATTTTCTGGTTTCCTCCAGAGTATAAGGCCGATTGAAGAATTTGAGGGTCAAAACAAGTCCATCAAATCTAGAGTACGTTCGACCCTGCTGATATAGGATACTTTTGTTGTTGACAAAGTAATGGATGTATCGGCACGTGTTCTGTTACGCTTGTCTCCACATGCTTCCTTGTATCCTTCTCACTTTCCCTATCTGTTCCTCAGGCAGATGTGGTATCTTCTCTGGAAGCATAAGATGTTGAAGATGAGTACTCGAGAGCAATGCTAGGTAAGTAATCAGGTAAGGGGTTCCAGGCAGTCAGTTCCTGACTGGAAGCTTGATTCCAAGTGCTGACTGATTGCTCTCTTTCTCCTTGTCTTGCAGGTAAGAACAAGGCCAAAGGAAAAGACAGGGAAAAAGCATGATATGGGATACTCTTGCTTTTAACCCTGATGATATGAGATATTCTTTCTCTGGTGTAGCTTGTTCGCAGAGGTATTATCGGGGGGAAAGAAAGCTGAGTATTTCGAGAGACTTCTTTGGGAGTGCTCTCTCAGATATGAGGAAGGGTTGAGCATTTTTGCAGGTCTGCCTGTCCGTTGAGGATGGAGGTCGACATATATAAGAGTTTCCCTAACAACAAGTAGTAATGCTATTCCTTTACCCTGCTTGGTCATAGCACGGTAGTGGGAGCTGCAAGCTTCACGTGTGTCAGAGCACTTTGAAAAAGTGGTTTGTGGTATCTGGAAAGCTGATGTTGCGTGTGAAGATTGCAGATAAGCTTTATCCAAGGAGATCTGGCTCTCGAAGTTGAGAAAGCGATGCCTCTTCGGTTTTCGTACAAGCAATCCTGTTAGGGATCTGGCTTTCGAGATTCGGAGAACGGTGCCTCTTCGATTTTTTAGAGAGCAATCCTGTTGGGAGTCTGGCTCTCGAGATTCAAAAAACGGTGTCTCTTCAATTTTTGAGAAAGTAATCATGTTGGGAGTCTGGCTCTCGAGATTCGGAGGACAGTGCCTCTTCGATTTTGGAGTAAGCAATCTTGTTGGGAGTGTTTTCTCGAATGTAAGTAAAGGTTGGGCATGTTTGCTAGTCTACCTTGCCACAGAGCACAGAGGTTGACACACAGGGACTTTCCAATTATCCAGCAGCGGTGCTGTTCCTTTACCCTAGTGGGTAATAATATGGTAGCTAGACCTTCAAAATTTATGTGTCTAAACTTTGTTAGTGTCGTTTCTTTGATATTCTTTTACCCTTCTTGGTCATAGCGATGTAGTGGGAGCTGCAAGCTTCACGTGTCTAAACTTTGTCAGAGATCTTTGGCAAAGTTATCGTGGTACCCCTGAGCTAATGGTGCGTATGGAAAATGGATGATTGAACAGTAAGATTCACGTGCTTTCTACTTCACTAAAAATCTTCCACAGAATGCCAGTAATTTTAGCAGAGCTGAGTGTGCATGTGACAGGTGCTGACAAGGCTGAAAAAAGCAGGTGCCTCTTCGATTTCTGAGATCGGCC
Source organism: Malus baccata (assembly GCA_006547085.1). Taxonomy (NCBI): domain Eukaryota; kingdom Viridiplantae; phylum Streptophyta; class Magnoliopsida; order Rosales; family Rosaceae; genus Malus; species Malus baccata. The sequence continues at coordinate 86,629 of VIEB01000328.1, forward strand.
CTCGTGGTCTCTGAGCAGCCCAGCTTTTGAGAAAGCAAGCGCCTCTTCAATTTCTGAGATCGACCTTCGTGGTCTTTGAGCAGCCCAACTTTTGAGAAAGCAAACGCCTCTTCCATTTCTGAGATCGACCCTCGTGGTCTCTGAGCAGCCCAGCTTTTGAGAAAGCAAACGCCTCTTTGATTTCTAGACAGGAACCTCTTCGATTTCTGAAGCTTCGTCGAGTGCAGATTTTCATAGAGGCTGGCATTAACTTCCAAAGCACACTTGGATCTTCACCAGTATAAGCTCACTTCTTGCACTTCTAAGATCTTGATTTGTCCGACCTCTTCTCTCTTCAACACCTTTGAAAATGTATGGCCCATCCGACCGTCGTTTTGACTTAAACCTCGTTGAAGAGGCAGCCACGCCTTCTCCAGACAACATATGGCGCCCATCCTTCTTATCCCCTATTGGTCCTCTTACCGTTGGGGATTCCGTGATGAAGAATGATATGACTGCTGCGGTGGTGGCCAGGAACCTTCTCACTCCCAAAGATAACAGACTACTTTCCAAAAGGTCTGATGAGTTGGCTGTTAAGGATTCTCTGGCTCTAAGTGTTTAGTGTGCAGGTTCTGTGTCGAATATGGCCCAGCGCCTATTTGCTCGAACCCGCCAAGTTGAATCATTGGCGGCTGAAGTGATGAGTCTCAAACAGGAGATTAGAGGGCTCAAGCATGAGAATAAACAGTTGCACCGGCTTGCACATGACTATGCTACAAACATGAAGAGGAAGCTTGACCAAATGAAGGAATCTGATGGTCAGGTTTTAGTTGATCACCAGCAGTTTGGGGGTTTGTTCCAAAGGCATTTATTGCCTTCGTCTTCTGAGGCTGTACCGCGTAATGAAGCTCCAAATGATCAACCTTCGATGCCTCATCTTTCTAGGGTTCTGTCCAGTACTGAGGCTCTGAATGATCCCCGTCTGGTGCCTTCTCTTTCTAGGGCTCTACCGACTGCTCAGACTTCTCCTAATCAACCTTTGTGAAAGCTCCCTCTTGTTTGTTTATTTTGACTCATGTATATGTACATTTTTGTAACTTATCGGAGATATCAATAAATAAGCTTTGCTTCATTTCAACGTATTATGTTAAATACACCAAAGCCTTCTTACCGATTTTCTCTCATCTTTCCTTCAATTTCGGCTACTCCTACTTTACCCCGGATATCCTCATTCCTAATCTTATCCTTTCTCGTGTGCCCACACATCCAACGAAGCATCCTCATCTCTGCTACACCCATTTTGTGTACGTGTTGATGCTTCACTGCCCAACATTCTGTGCCATACAGCATCGCCGGCCTTATTGCCGTCCTATAAAATTTTCCCTTGAGCTTCAGTGGCATACGGCGGTCACACAACACGCCGGATGCACTCTTCCACTTCATCCATCCAGCTTGTATTCTATGGTTGAGATCTCCATCTAATTCTCCGTTCTTTTGCAAGATAGATCCTAGGTAACGAAAACGATCGCTCTTTGGTATTTCTTGATCACCGATCCTCACCCCTAACTCGTTTTGGCCTCCATTTGCACTGAACTTGCACTCCATATATTCTGTCTTTGATCGGCTTAGGCGAAGACCTTTAGATTCCAACACTTCTCTCCAAAGGTTAAGCTTTGCATTTACTCCTTCCTGAGTTTCATCTATCAACACTATATCGTCTGCGAAAAGCATACACCAAGGAATATCATCTTGAATATGTCCTGTTAACTCATCCATTACCAACGCAAAAAGGTAAGGACTTAAGGATGAGCCTTGATGTAATCCTACAGTTATGGGAAAGCTTTCGGTTTGTCCTTCATGAGTTCTTACGGCAGTCTTTGCTCCTTCATACATATCCTTTATAGCTTGGATATATGCTACTCGTACTCCTTTCTTCTCTAAAATCCTCCAAAGAATGTCTCTTGGGACCCTATCGTACGCTTTCTCCAAATCTATAAAGACCATGTGTAAATCCTTTTTCCCATCTCTATATCTTTCCATCAATCTTCGTAAGAGATAGATTGCCTCCATGGTTGAGCGTCCTGGCATGAACCCGAATTGGTTGTCCGAAACCCGTGTCTCTTGCCTCAATCTATGCTCAATGACTCTCTCCCAGAGCTTCATTGTATGACTCATTAGCTTAATACCCCTATAGTTCATGCAATTTTGTACGTCGCCCTTATTCTTGTAGATAGGCACCAAAGTGCTCGTTCGCCACTCATTTGGCATCTTCTTCGTTTTCAAAATCCTATTGAAAAGGTCAGTGAGCCATGTTATACCTGTCTCTCCCAAAACTTTCCACTCTTCGATTGGTATATCGTCTGGGCCTATTGGTTTTATATGCTTCATCTTCTTCAAAGCTACAACCACTTTTTCCTTCCTGATTCGACGATAAAAAGAGTAGTTTCTACACTCTTCTGAATTACTCAACTCCCCTAAAGAAGTACTCCTTTCATGTCCTTCATTGAAAAGATTATAAAAATAACCTTTCCATCTGTCTTTGACCGCATTCTCTGTCGCAAGAACTTTTCCATCCTCATCCTTGATGCACCTCACTTGGTTTAGGTCCTTTGTCTTCTTTTCCCTTGCTCTAGCTAGTTTATAGATATCCAACTCTCCTTTTTTGGTATCTAGTCGCTTATACATGTCATCAGAAGCCGCTAACTTAACTTCTCTCACAGCTTTCTTCGCCTCTTGCTTCGCTCTTCTATACCTTTCACCATTTTCATCGGTCCTGTCCTTGTATAAGGCTTTACAACATTCCTTCTTAGCCTTCACCTTTGTTTGTACCTCCTCATTCCACCACCAAGATTCCTTTTGGTGTGGGGCAAAGCCCTTGGACTCTCCTAATACCTCTTTTGCTACTTTTCGGATACAACTAGCCATGGAATCCCACCTTTGGCTAGCTTCCCCCTCTCTATCCCACCCACACTGGGTGATTACTTTCTCTTTGAAAATGGCTTGTTTTTCTCCTTTTAGATTCCACCATCTAGTCCTTGGGCACTTCAAAGTCTTGTTCTTTTCTCTCACTCTTTTGATATGTACATCCATCACCAACAAGCGATGTTGATGAGCCAAGTTCTCTCCCGGTATAACTTTGCAATCCTTACAAGTTATACGATCCCCTTTCCTCATTAGAAGAAAATCTATTTGTGTTTTTGACGACCCACTCTTGTAGGTGATCACATGTTCTTCTTTCTTCTTAAAGAAGGTGTTGGCTAAGAAGAGATCATATGCCATTGCAAAATCCAAGATAGCTTCCCCATCCTCGTTTCTCTCCCCAAAACCATGGCCACCATGAAAACCTCTATAGTTGCCCGTCTCTCTGCCCACGTGTCCATTTAAATCTCCTCCTATAAATAACTTCTCCGTCTGGGCAATTCCCTGCACCAAGTCTCCAAGGTCTTCCCAAAATTTCTCCTTCGAACTCGTATCCAACCCTACATGAGGTGCGTACGCACTAATGACATTGATGAGTTCTTGTCCTATTACAATCTTGATTGCCATGATTCTATCTCCTACCCTCTTGACATCTACAACATCTTGTGTCAAGGTCTTGTCCACGATGATGCCAACACCGTTTCTCGTTCTATTTGTGCCCGAATACCAAAGTTTAAACCTTGAGTTTTCTAGATCATTTGCCTTAATACCAACCCACTTAGTTTCTTGTAGGCACATAATATTTATCCTTCTCCTCACCATAACTTCCACTACTTCCATAGATTTTCCCGTTAAGGTTCCTATATTCCACGTTCCTAAACGTATTCTACTCTCTTGAACTATACCCTTCTGTCCTAGCTTCTTCACCTTCCCTCGTCCAATAGGATCAAAGTACTTCTTTTGTGTGTCCTGTGTAAAATTGATACGAGCATATGCTCCCAAACAACTTTGAGTGGAGTCGTTCGAAAAAAAGTTTCTATGGCCCCCTTGCTCATTTAACACTGCATCCGGGTGCCGATGGAGATACAGCGACCCTTGCTCACTTATCACTGTGCTCGGGCCACACAGCGCGCCACTTACGGGTGACGCCCTAGCTTTAGCGCGATTTCGTTCTGAATTCATTTTCATAAGGATTTGACGTAACTGTGGAGTGCCGGCTGTCGACTACCTGATGCCCTCCCCCTCCTCCTTTATCCGGGCTTGGGACCGGCAATGTAAGATAAACTTACACAGGCGGAGTTAACTGCCAACTTTTTATAATTAGAAAAAAATACACTTGTGAAAAGTTTTTGTCAATTGAAGCACGATTGCCGTGTGATAAATTTAACATATACTAAAACTCATTTTACATTAAAACACTGTTTATCAGCACAATGTTCGTCCAATTTTGTGCTTGTTTAGTGTTTTTTTTTTTTTTTTCAATTTCAATTTCTGACATTGGCCAAAATACCCCAGTTTGACATCTGGGATGCACTCACAGAGTCGCTCAGCCTCTTGCTTCCTGCTTCATTTTGATTTGAAAATAAAAGCTCTTGCTGCAATTCAATTTCCTAGCCCTTTCCCTGAATGAGAAATCCGAAACCCGAACCCAAAGCTCACTCATATGTCACCCATCGGCTTGGCTTACCACGTTCCTTATTTCCCAGTGGTTCGGTTCGATTTAATTTCTATGATTTCTTCGTTGATCCTTACCTTCAGCATTTCCCTATTTGTTATTTTTTTTTTGGGCTTCTTTAGTAGTGGTTTTGATCTGGGTTTTTTGCGTTGTTGATTTTATTTTCTTGGATTTTATTTTTTCGACAGTTTGATGAATCTGTGTGCAAGTTTTTGGTGTTTTGTTAATTACGTATTATTTGAGGTCTTGAGTAAGCTCATAAACCTTTGTAGATGAGTGCATGTTAATTTCTAAGAGTGTTGAAGTTTGTAAGCATGCTTGCTTATGATGTATATCGAAAGCAGTTTAAGATATTACCAAATGGACGAGCTCATATTCAATTCCGTATTACTAATCAAAAGCTTTAAAACCAACACAGCTATGAAAACTTTGTGATGCATAAATGCACATAACCTTAAATTTCAGCGAAATTTTATTTTGTTCACAGAATAACAATCACATTTGGGAGTGAGTAATCATAGGACCAAACCTGAGCTGGAAATGAATTTGGATTATAATTATTGAGAATTTAAGATGACTAGTAACAATAGGACCAAAACTGAGCTGGGAATGAATTTAGATTACAACTATTGAGATGGATAGTCGTTGTATGCAAGTTTTGAGAAAATAGTATTGAGAAATTAGCCAAAACATTTCAGAAATACAAAATCTAAAACTAAGAGTACTGAAAGTCTGCGTGCTATGCAGTCACAACTGCAATCTAGTCATTTCTACAACTAAACACTACCACTGCAACTATTTCTAAACTGAAGATTGCTACTTTTTCATAGAACTAAATATGAAAGTATCAATTTTGAGGCAGCAATTTTGAGGCAGCACTTACATGAAAAGGAAGCCCATGAGGAGAGGATTAAAATTCTCACTTGGGTCGCTGACCAATTTCGTTAGATTTGGTAGAAAATTGGCCGAAAAGCTAGAAAATGTCACTAGACATTGAGTTTCAACATGTGGGTGTTGTGAATGCTTAAAATGCACTATGAAATCTCTCCAATTCCCTCAAATTCCTCCATTTTTAGAAATCATTTAAAACAAATTCATAATTGAATACACCTAGAATGTTATAAATGTGGTAGTGAAAATATGCCATCTTCAGTCTTGACGAATTTGTACCTATAAACAATCAACACCTTCGATCAAAGACCTAAGCTTCACATGCCCGTGAGATGGGGGGTGGGGGTTTAGGCCAATGGATTTCCGATGCCTAAGTTAGTTTATCCGAAAAGAATGTGTTTAGGGCTAGCAAAAGCTTACCGAAATTTGGTACAGATTGAGGTATTTATAGAGGAGTGGCCGGTCATGGTGTTATGGCTTTACCCTACACATGTGGTATCCTATTAGCAAAGGTGTATGGAAAGAATATTCTCAATATAATAGGAAATAATATCTTGAGATAATGGTGGAAGTATCCCTAATTGATTGAAATAGAAATAGGGATTACTTACTTAAATGGAGTTAATCTTCAATAGGGAATGTATTAAAGATAGGATTTGGTAATTAATCCTTATCTTTAATGCTTTTGACTTTTCCTTGCCATGGGTAGGTGAGCTATGAGTATTCATATTCAGTTGCTTGGACCTTCAAGGTTGCTAAGTTGCGGTAGGAGTATTTGGGAAGCTTGCCCATTTAATGAGGGCAATCTTGCCTTTCTTGAGAAAAAGTCTACGTGTCGCCTCTAGGATTTTTGGGTTATTTTAGGCTCCATAAATGGCCCCACACCTGCCCGGCTGCATGTAGGAAAATGGTAGGTGTAGAAGTCCTAAGTTGCCTAGGTGTGTAGAGAGTTGTTTCCCAATTTGATGTAGAGCTCATTCTTTGACTTGGAGATAGACTCTTTTAGAAAAGGGAAACCAATTGCCCCTATACCTATTTAATTCTACCTTAAGCAAGGGATTAAATAAATTTGGATCAATTTTTATCCCTACAAGGAAGGGAGAAGCCAGAGGAAATTTGTTCCTCGTCCCTTAGCTTTCTTCTTCTCTTGCCTTTGCAAAAAGTTGTTTCTCGTTGTTGTTCTTCTTCTGCACGTTGCACCAAGGTAAGAAAAATTTTAAATTTCCTTTTTAATTTTATGGAGCCTCGAGTCTTGAAAACTTGGCTCGATAGGGTCAAGGTAGGGACTTGGCAGCCATGGGGCTGCTACGTGAATCAGGCAACTCGAATAGCTGCTACAGTGCAGTGCGACTGGCTGGTAGGGGCTAGGAATAGGCTCGGCTTGGGTCGAGGAGCTAGTGGGGTGAGCTTGGCTCAGCGCGCAGCTGGCATGGACCTAGAATTGTATGGCTGGGGCCATAGCTTGGGCGCGAAGAGTTGTGCTTAGCAGATTAAGCACAAGTCTGTGCTGCTAAAGAGAGAGAGATGTGTGTCAAGGCCCATGTGGATCAGGCATTTGCTGGAAAGAATGAGGGAGGCATGGGACTCCTTCTGAGTTGGGCCGTGAGGCCTGCTAGACTAGATCTCTGCAAGATGCACGCTAGAGGAGATAAGAAGACCAGGTCGTGGGCCTAGTGTATGGTGCTGAAAACCTTGTCATTGATCTAGCTTTTCCTAAAAGAAAGAAAAAGACTGTTGAGTCTGAGACAGCAAAGCCTGATGCTCTGAAGGTGGCCATGACCATTGCTGAGAAGATTGCCAAACGTAAAGGTTCTGTGGTGCCCCAAGTGTTTGGATTTGTATCAAAGTGGGCGTTTAGAGCTAAGTTCAGTTCGACTTCTAAGAGGCTCGCCACTATGAAGAGCAGAAAGATGGATTTTGCAGCTAAAGTGGTGCCAGAGCTTGTTCCTCCTACTACTGCGAATTATTCATTTGATGAGATAGGGAAGTTTGCTTGCATGGGCAATTATGAGAAGTCCATCGATTCTGTTTCTGACGAATTTCTCGAGATTTGTGCGTTTCTGAAGGCTGACCTGCTTGAAGACGTCGATGCATAGACCAATTTTTTTTATAGTGTCTAGAGGTGATTCACCCAGACTCTTTTGTGAAGTGTCCTACCTACTCGAGAACATCTTATTTGCCTGCTATTATGCAAAAGACTTTGATCTTGGTAGCTGAGTCTGTGCACATTGATCAGGATGATGCTAAAGCTGCCAAGGAGGTCGGGGCAGCGCTGGCGGCTCAGCTTCGCTCTACTACTAAAAAGATTGAGAAACTCGAATCTTAGCTCGCATTTTTTAAAGGGTCTGATGTCTTTGCCCTCACTTCTGTGCACCAGAAGACCGTTCATCAAGATGTTATCGGTTTGAAAGAAAAGTTTAGTGCCACTCAGGCGATGTTGGAAGCTGCAAAGAAGGAAGTCCGTCATTTTACATTGATGGTCCAAAACCTTAAGTATGTCAATTCGGAGATTCGATCTCCTTGCCAATGAGCTTATCTTCATGCATGGTTATGAAGTCTAGGTTTATTGTTTAGCTTCCCTTGTCAAATGTTGTAAATTGTACCACCATGCTCTAGTTAGTTTTAGAGTTAAAATGTTACTTTGGGATCTTGTTGCTGGAACTATCAATTCAAGAGTTTAACTTCTCACATCAAAGGTTTTTCATTCATATGCATTTCACATCATTATTTCCAGCTAATTTTGTTTAGTGGTTTTGTCTAGTCAAAACTTTTTGCTGCTTTCACGTGAGCTGGGCACACACTTTAAGACAACCCATATGGGCCATCTAACAGCTTTTAGAGGAGAAGAAAAAAGAGATGGCCACAAATCTAGATCTAGCAGAGGAAGAACACGAGAAAGTCGTCACCTGTATTGCAGCATACTAGCAGCTCATCTCTAGCTACAACAAAAGGGCAAATATCCTTGAGTTTAAGCCTAAAGATCTGGTTTTAAGAAAAGCATTCATCATTGCCCAAAGAGAAGGCTCCAAAAAGATGAATCATATATGGTAAGTCTGTACAAAGTTAGCAGAGCAGGCAGCAAGGGTAGCTATACCCTCACCACCATGAATGACAAAGAGATCGATAAGTAGTGGAATGCCTAAAACCTACGAAAGTACTACACATGACCTCTCACTTTTATTTGAGCTCTCATCAGACGAAATAAAGCTTAAAAACTCAAGCAGCTCGACGAGCACTACCTCATAAGCTGAGGATTATCTAGTTGTTACGCAGTTTCTACCTTCCATCTAAGTTTGATATCCTTCTTCTCATTTTCCAATAAAGATTTCTGAAGTTGGTCATCATTTGGCTCAATTACGTATCTACAATAACTATCTAGTCCTCCTCTTATTGAAGATCGCACCCAATGAAGGACTTATCTCATGAATTGCTCCCCCTTAGGGGCCTACCATGCTATCCCCCTAGGAGAGGGTTAACTACGCACTCTAAATATCCAGACGTAGATGGGTCAGGCTTTCCTGGTGTAACTAGAGCATGATGGCCTGGGCTGGCATCCCTAGAAGTAGCCACAATGGTCTTTTTCAAGGCTTAGCTAGATTTTTTAAGCCCTTGGCTTGATCCGTAAGGACCCGAGCCTCAGAGATAGAGGAAACACACTGCGCAACTCACCTTTTGGACAGATGCCCATGAAGATGGACCAAAGTTGAGCATCCTTGATATGACTAGCTGCTGGTAACCTTCGGCTGAGCATTCTGTATGTGACCAACTAGCGATCTTCGTGTTACAGAATAATATTCCCTCTACCCATTAGGGAAACATCCGTTTTGAGCATCCGCGAGGTGACCAGTTAGCATTTGCAGTTGAGCATCCCTGGTGTAATACATAAGTGATCTCTGTGAGGATACGGAATTCTAACTCCAGTTACACACATGGGGTCATGCGATTGAGCATCCTTGATGTGACTAGCTAGCGTAAGTAGCTGAACATCTTGTATGTGACCAATTAGTAATCTCTGCATATCCCTGGAAACATAAAGCCGCTGCTAATTCAACAAACAGCCTACGGTTTCTAGAAAATCCCTGGGAACTTAAAGCCACTGCCTATTTAACGAGCAGCCTACAATTTCTAGAAGGTATCAGGGAACCTAAAGCCACTACCAATTAAATAAGCAGCCTATAAATTCTAGAAGATCCTTGGGAACATAGAGTAACTACCAATTCAACGAGCAACCTATGGTATGCCCTTCGAGCAGTTAGCCACCTAAACCTATACCACTGCATAATCTTGTGAAAGGTTAACAAGTTAGTGCACATATGCACTGCCTAGCACAGAACAACCCTTTGGGTTCACACTGATTCCTAAAGTGTTGTGCTACTTGCTACATAGTCTACGGAATTGGTTACATAAAGTGCAAAGGGTTCTTTTGAAACACTGCCCATGAAATTCCATAGAACCACACACTTTTAATGCGAAAGGGTAGCGAATTTCGTGTCCCAACAATCTTTAGTATGTTGTGATTTAGGCCACGCAACTCAAAGGAATGGAGAAATGACGACTAGCTAAGCAGCCTATGGTCAGGGGGCAACAATGTGAGATAAAGCTCAGCAATTTAACACCCTAAGCGATCAAAGTTAAAAATCGAGCAGTCATGCAGACTCGCCAGCTTCTGTAAGTAAGGCGTTTGGTTGCTGACTGTCTAGTTAATGGCTTTGTATAGGTCTTAAGCCTAGATCGGTAGTCACATAGGTCATGCAAGCCCGTCTGCTTATTAAAAAGTAGTGCGCTCGCTAACGACCTTGTGATTAATGATCTAGAGAACCATTAATACGAAACATGTAACTACGAAGGTAATTCAGCTCTACAAGTTAGAAGTTTCAAAAGATGCCTCAAGCAAGTAAAGATTTGCACCCGACAACCTGGAGTTGGCGTCTAAAGCAATGAAGATGGCCTTGACTGCTTTGTTCAAAGTAGGCTGCTCAGTTGTTCATTCTACGGCTAAAACTTGAAGCAAGGCAAAGAAACAAAAGATGAAGTAAAGCAAAGAAAAATAGTTTATTAATTTCTAGCAAATTGGTAAACTGGCACCAAGGCCAAAAGAGTTCAAGCAAAGGAAAAAGCAAAGGAGGAAAGAAATGGAAGTAAATCCTAAAGTCTATCTAAAAAAAAATTACCTCTTAACAGCTTGGACATCTTCAGCAGCCGTATCGCTCCTTACAACATTAATCTCCCACACTTCATCTACAATTGCCTTATCCTAAGCAGCATTGTCGCAAGCCACCTCTGCCTGGGCGGCACCACCTTCTGCCGCACTTACCTGGCAGTCTGATCCTAAGCTGCTCTACCAACGGCGCTCTTGAAGGAAAACTTAAGCATATCATAGGAAAGAAATAGCAAAAAGCTCGAGGTTCTTATCAGAGAATGCATAGTCAGACAACATGGCAAGGAAATTATTTATATAGCCAAGCTTGTAAAAGTTAGCTTGACCTTAAGCAAGGGCAACCTCAAGACTAGACTTCTCACTCTTCAGCTGCTTATTCTTCTCAATCAGGTAAGTATGAGCATTTTACAATCATCTAGTTCCTTCTTCAGGTTCTCGCTGGTAGAACGCTCCTTCCAGTGCCACTTCCTTGAACTTAAGTCTACTGACGGCCTTCTTAAGTCGAACAACATCATTATACATGGCAAGCAGCTCTACATCCTTGGCATCATAGGCAGACCGAAATTCTAAAATAATACACTTAAGGTCCAACACTAGCAACGCTTGGACTTCAATCTCCTTCTCTGCAACGCCATACTTCCCCCGGGCAGCATCAAGTTAAGCCTTCAAGTCACTAATCTTTTGGTAAAATGATCTCAAGTTGTTGACTAGTGAGGGTAGAGACATCAGATCTCTTTCAAAATGGCAAGTTCAGACTCCAACTCTTTAATTTTCTCAATAGCTGAGCAAGCTTCTGCTACCATGGCTACCGTTATCTCCCTAGTAGCCTTGGCATCATCCTACTTCATACACGTGTATTCGGCTACCAAGATCATAGAATTTTACTTCATAACAAGTAAGGAACCCCTCCATGAGTGAACTTCATGCCTCGCAAAGAAACTATAGTTGGCAACCTTGCTTACGCCATCAACAAACTTTGCATATGCTCATGTGTCCTCAAGCAGATCGGGCTTCAACAACATGGATCTCCGAACTCCCTTAAGGTTGGTTTCGTAGGCTGATCATGGCTGCTCATGAGGGCAGATGCTTCATTCTCAGTAAGAGGGGTTAACCTGGCACCACTTTAGCAGTGGAATCACCATCCTCACTCTTCGCCTCTACACGCACCTCTGGAATTGGATCGGACTTGGACATGGAAGGCTATCTCATAATAAAACCAGGCACAAGGAGGACGACAAAACTCCTCCGTGGCACAGTCCTGTCGACAACTGTTCTAGCAAGCCTCGGAGCAACATGCTTAGATCCAGCAGCCCCTTTGCTCCCCTTGAAAGAAGTCAAGTCAATAACGAGCTTTGCAGCAGTAGACAAACCCTCGCGGGCAGTGAAGGAAGTCTTCAATTTTTTCTCTGTGACGGTTCTCGAGCAGGCAAAGAAGATCTCTTTCTCCCGCCTTCATTTACAACAAGGCCCACAGTAACTATCGGACTAGCGAACGCATTACCCTTGATCCTTTTAATCTCCTCCTGCGGGACAGCCCACCTTTCTCCCTACGAAGAGGACTTAGCAGCCAACATAATTCGCGATATTCATCAAGGATCCCCAAATCGATGTGCACCTTCTTCATGTCTAGATAAGTCTTAAGAGAAACCGAATTTCGAATTTACATAAACAGATGAAGACAAATCAGAAGGCAGCTCAACAAAAGTATAAATTAGCTAAAAGACTAAACAACCTACTTACCATCAATGAAAACAATCAAAGTACGCAGCCCATGCAAGGAGTCGAATTCCTACTCTTCGCTAATCTCTATGGTCTCTCTAGACCAATCATGATCTTTTTTGCTCTAGTGATCGAAGAGCCTATGGCGGGTTCTCAGCTGCCCAACGTCATCGATGTAGCCTATGTCATAAAAGTATCAAAACTCGTTAGCAGTTAGGTCTAGGTCAAAGAACCTGCTCAAGTTGTGGAACCCCACCATTACGTGGACTGAGTTCGAAGAGCACTGAACAGGAACATACTTTATGGAGCAGACTACCTCTTGGAAGAACCGAGGCATGGGAAAGGTGAACCCCAACATGAAGTAGTAAGGGTGAAACTTGATAGCTTTCCTAGACCCACACGATTCACGGCTGCTACCATATTTGGCCCATTTCACGCCAACCCAGACGAAATTGCGTGCTTAAACATCTCAAGGAAGTCCCTGAACTACTCATCAAAACTTACCTTGACGTGAGCAGCCCTGAAGTAGCCTAGCTTACTTGCAGACCCTGATGATACAACGGCAGAATAAATTCATCATTCTTATGGCTCAAGGAAGACATGTTTGAAAATCCTACAACGACGCAAGGAAAAATCATGAAAAGGTTGCTTGAAGAAGAAATTAAAAAAAAAAGGAAATTTTTGCATGGAGCAACGCACTAAGCCGCAACCCAGCACACCCGACCCAAGGTACGGGCCTAGTACAGCAGGCCCCTTCTGTCGACCTAAAGGGAGCAGTAGCTGAAATTGCAAAGCAGGGGACAAGCGCCCTAGTGCTACCTTTTCTCCCTCTATCTCGCATGGCCCAACAGCCCTCCAGCCCACTCATTGAAGAAGGCTCACACCTTTCTCCCTCAATATTCCTCCATCCATCACTACATAGGCCCTAACCCAAAAGCAAGCTCACGGAAAGCGTAGCCCGAGTGGCCTTCCCCTGCAGTGCCCTGGTGCACCTAGCCCACGCCAGCCGCATACCGAGCCGTAGCTCACATTGTTATCCCTTGGCCCAAGCCAAGCCCATTTCGCACCACGCCAACCCCAACAGCACAGCAGGCCCACGACTACCACTACCATTTTCAACACCTACAAAGGTATAACTACTATCTTCACGCTAAAAAGTTTAGAAAGCAAAGATGCTTAACATGGAAACAGTATGTAGTGCAAATGTACCTACAAGTCAACAATTCAAAATAATGGAAAATAAGGCAAGTGGAATTGCAAATGTTGGATGTATTAACAAATATTTGAGAAACGTTGAAAGAGATTTGTAGAAAGAAATCAAGGGACATGAAGTTGACATGCTTCTTGAATATTTTGATTTTGGAAAGGAAAAGAACCCATCTTTTAATTTTGAAGTTGATAAAGATGACGAAAAAGGTTGAACCTTTGTTTGTTTGAAAAAACCCATGCTTACTTATGTTGAAAAAAATATTGTCTTCAATACTTTTTCTGAGAAAGCTTAGGACCAACAATGGCACCATTCATTGGAAGTGGCTTAAAGGCATGACTTGGTTATTAAATTTACAGTTAAGCTAACAAAGACAAAACCTCTGTTTGTTCACATAAAGAAAGAAAAAAGAAGACTTAGGAGCCAATTTAGGAAACTAAACTGAGCTGTTCAATTACTAATTTAGTGAGATTGAGAATCAAATGACTAACAAATGATTTGAGGTTGTAATCAAACCAATTTTTTTCATACTTACATAAAGATTGCTTATGTTTAATAAAAAGCTAGGCAAGCTTTTAGATCCTTTGCTAGATGATTACATTCACAATACATTACTCCAAATTAGTGCCTATATGCTACCTAAGGTAACTTCGTTTGTACTAGCTTTCACAACAATGCAATAGCAACATGTTGATGTTTGTTCATGTTATGCCATTGCAACTTACACTACTACATTTGCAATTACATTCTCACTTGGTTGAATGGGCGCGTCTCAGTACAATATGCCTCTTCTAACACTCCTTCGGCATGAAGTGAACAGATCACACCAAGAGCAGTACCATAACCAGCTGTTGCAAAACTACATTTACAAAATATATCACAGTCAGACAAAACCAATACGAAAACTTCATTCTATATGTGTAAAACCACCCTTTGTTTGTTCAATGTAAATAACCAAATCATCAAGAATGCATTTCTAGGAAAATTCCTGCCACTATTGCAATGGGTCAACATAGAAATGTTCTTAGAGTTTCCCAGTAAGTGTTGAATAAAACTTGCTCCATGAGATCCAATAATCCAATAATAACAATTAAACCAATTTATAATAGTGTTTGAACAAAATAACACAAACCCACATAACAATCAACCCCAGATTTACAATTCCTCAACATGATTCTATTATTTCCCAACTGCCAAACCATCACCACTCAAGCATGAAAATAATCTTTTTTTTTTCAACATTTTCTACCTTAACAAGAAACTTACAAGCTAATAAAAGTACAAGAACCAAATTTGTTAGGTCTTTAATTTTACACCCTATATGGTGAAAGGGTGGGAGGAGAGCGGTAGAGAGGGAGGATGAGCGTGAACCCTATTTCTCTTTTCAAAATGTTCTCACAAACCAAACAAAAACCAAAATTCAAAGATACCACCAAAGTTTGGAGACAAAAATTGAGCAGTGAAATGGAAATTACAAAGTTTCTGGATAAGAAATTACATCGGGGGCGATCCAGGCGTAGATCTCGAACTCTTTGAGACTAACTTCAAGGGATGGAGCAAAGCGGCACAGAGGGAGGATAAGCATGAGCCTATTTTTAATTTTCAGCATGTTTTGATTTTGTTTAGGTGTAAAAGGATTATATTAATAAATCAGTTTTTGTACCTTTAGATTAATCTGATGGCTCATATAAAAGAGTGTTGGAAGTATGCCCACAAAGCCACCCATTTGATGTAATAGCTTTTGGAATACTTATTGTGTTAAACTATTATATGTTTAATGAAGAGCAAAGCTTATGTTAATCACTATTTATTGTATTCTGTGTTTAAGCAATAAGGGAATCCAAGGAATGTATGTAATCTAAGAGAGAAGTGATCTAAGTAAGTTAGATTAATGAGACATTTCTCTTATGTTCATTCCTAAAACATTCCTAGCCATAGGATTGCCAATTAGACATTGATAATCCGCTAAGGTTAGTATGTGTTATGTTAACTCAAGCATGAGTATGACTAGTCTCAAGTCATTTAGTGTTGGACACTAAGACAAACACATAGGTGCTCAAAAAGGTAATCAAGTACACCAAACTACGATCAAAAGAAAGTTTGAACATACATGTCATGTAAGAACTCGTAAGTTCCAATGTGCAAAGTAGTCATTTGACCTAAGGCATCATAGATGTCTAATGGTTAGGTCATTGATCTTTGATCGTGTCAAAAGCATTCCATCAAGAGTGTCCACGACATTGTTGGGGTCAAGCTATCTAGTCATGTGGGCATATGAATGCACAACAAAGGATCTTTAACCTTCCATGGTGGAGGGAGAATACTCTGACATATGATTCGGGAGTCTTTGGCCAAAGCATACAAATATGACTTAGGAAGTTTGTTCCAAATCATATTCAATTGAATCATATAGAGAAGTTTTGCATTGGATAGTACACATGAAACAAACTATCACTCAAACAATGTAATTAAGAGTATTGTATTAGAGAAATACCGTATTGCATTGTAATTGTAACTGGATAGGTTTTCCAACCACTTCTACTTAGCTTGGGTAGCCATGACATACTGCTAGGTGTCACTCATGGTTTGTGGAAGCCCTGAAGATTAGCAAACACTAATCTTCATCAAAGGGAGAACTGAATGTAGTTTCAATTCACAATCGATTGTTAAGAGTAACAATTGCCCACTGCCTCGCTAATTGGAACCTAATGGATCATACACTGAGTAAGGATGAAAGTGAAGAAATATAAATGAGATGGATAAGCAATTAAATGGTTTAATTGAGAATGGTCAAGATTAATTATGTAGTTAATTAATTATACGAATGGTTCGTTTTGGGCTTTCAAGTTAGTTTCTGGTCTTGGGGCCCAAAAAGGTTTTGTTCCACAAGGCCCATTATGTTTAAGTTGTATGACAACTAAAACAAAATGGGCAATTAGCCCAATAACTAAAGGATGGCCGGCCATAGGGTGAGTGGTAGTGAACTTGGCATAATTACAAGTTTGCCACTTGGCACTCAAATGTGAGGTGCTATAAAAGGAACTTTATAGCTTTACCACATCAAGGGTTTTTTCTTTAGGCAAAAGAGCAAAAATCTTTCTCTCTTTGTCTTCCAAAGAGGCCGGCCACACTTAGAGAAAAATAGCTAGTAATCTTCCTTCCTCTAAGTCATCCATTTCATCTTCACACCTCATCCTTGGTGTGGAGACTTAAAGACACCAAATTTTTGGTGTTCTTGGAATTCCTCTCCTCAAATCCTCAATGAGCAAAGGAGAACTAAAGAAGCAACCATCGAAGGAGTAAAGAAGGTGACCTAAAAGCCCTCCACTTGGGTGAATCCCTTGCGTAAACAAGGATGAGCTTCAAGGGTAATGAAACTCAAACTCTCTCTTCTCTTTATTTTGTCAAAGAGTCTTTTGGTTCACCATTCACTAGGCTTTGAAAGTTTGTTTTAGAATTGTTTTTGAATGCATGCCTACTTTAAAGTGTTATTAGTTTGCTTATGTGTTCAAATGTTATCACATGTTCTTAGCTAGGACAAAAAAATTTCCTTCAAAGAGGTCATCACAAGGGCTCAAAGAAAGGAACTTAGGAAAGCATTCATGACAAGTGATGATATACTCCTGCACGGAGGCCTTTACTTTTTGAAACAAAAAAGGTTTATTGAAAAACAAAGTTAACCAGATTAGTCCTTGTTACACTTAAACTTACACATACATACATTCCCGACCATTAAAGACTTGGAAGTTGAAATCAAATATCACTGTCATGATAAAAATAATCTATGTTCTGGATATGATAACATCTCAGTTATGACCCACTTCATGCATGATATTTTTCAGGGCGCAGTGAAACTTTTTTAACATTCATAGGAAATTCCAGACAAGATAACATCCCCGGAATGACCTACTATGTGCTTGATATTTTAGGGCATAGTGAAACTTCAACATCCACCAGGGTATTCTAAACTAGATAACATCCCCATAATGGCCTACTTCGTGCCTAATGTTTTAGGGTAGAGTGAGACTTCTTCAAGATTCGACAGGCTATGCCGAACAAGATAACATCCCCGAAATGACCCACTTCATGCGTGATATTTCAGGGCAAAGTGAAACTTCAACATTCACCAGGGTATTCTGGACGGGGTAACATCCCTAGGATGGCCAACCATGTGCCTAATATTTCAAGGCAAACTGAGACTTCTTCAACAATGCCAAGTTAATGCCAAACAAAAGAACATCCCCGGAATGGTTCACTATATGCCTGATATTTCAGAGCAGAGTGAAACTTCAACATTTGTAAGGGTATTCTAGACATGATAATGCCCCTAGAATGATCCATTCCATGCTTGATATTTTAGGGCAGAGTGAAACTTCATCATTCACTAGGGTATTTCAGACATGATAACGTCCTTAGAACGACCCACTATGTGCCATATATTTTAGGGCAAAGTGAAACTTCTTCAACATTCGTCAAGCCATTTTGGGCAGTACATCATCCCTGGAATGTCCCACTATGTGCTTGATATTTCAGGGTGGAGCGAAACCTTTTCAGCATTCGTCATGGTTCCAGACAGGATAACATCCCCGGAATGACCCACTTTGCGCCTGATATTTTAGCAAGGAGTTGAACTTTTTAACATTCACTAGTGGAATCCGAATAGTATAACATCTTCAGAATGACCCACTGAAGATCTTAAGATGTCTTCGAGCCATCTAAATGAGGAAAGAATCCCTCTCGAACTTAATGACATAGACATCACTATGGTCGAGGTAATGTGTGGTCTTGTTTAACTATGCCCTCTACAACATTCTGTTGCATAAAAGGCATGTTTAAGGGTAATTTTGGGACCATATTTTCCAATTCTCTAGAATAATGATTCATATGTCAGTCCAGGTCCTCATATCAGTCCGAGTCTTCATCTCAGTTTGAGTCCTAGCCATTTCAGCAACCATTCCAGAATGAGTAAGGCGATCTAGACCATATAAGGACAATTTACTCTGACTTGGGGTGGTTAACAAAAGAACTCCTAATGGTAGTATGTGAGCTGCCATCCTATAAGGTCTGTCTGGAGTGGTAATGAGAGTATATGTGGTCTAACACCCTATAGGCTCTGACCAGAGTGCATACGCGTAGGTTCTCCACGTCATGTTCAACCACTCTCCACTCAAGTTCTATTTGGTCCCATTCGAATCCCAAGTGTTGATCTAATTGGCCTGATTGCTTTGGTACATGCTCCTGATTGCAATGGGCCATGCCTCTAACTCCAACTGCTCTAACACTTCAAATAGTTGGTAGAGTGCTCTGAAGATAGACTTTGGCTGGTTATAAATAGTCTCGTCGACTCTTCACAATTGGTTGGATACTTCTACCTTATTCTGAGCACGTTTTTTATCTTCTCTCTCAAATATTGGCTTCATCGTTAGAGAACTTCGTTCAGAACCATACATGGCACCTAGTTTCATGATCTATTCTTTGTTTCTATCCTTGTAAACTAATGGAATCAGTCACTCCGCCCAAAAGAACAACTTGCGTAAACATGATCCAACAACTGGTCAACCAGGTAAACAGGTGTAGATTTGAAACGCAACATTTAGAAAATAATAGTATCATATTATAAGGCATCATTTGGCATGCTATATAAAGTATTGGATATGACAAATAGTACGAAGTTAGTTATTTTGTACATTTTTGTATTAAATAGCCACCTGACTAATAATCCGAACTCACTTGTTTTAGCAGGTACACTCATGCTAACTCATACACCCCAAAAAGTAAGGATAATTAGTTAGCTTCGTCTCCTTTCGTTCTTCGTTCATCTTCCACCAACCCAAAGTCTTTCTTTCGACCCGACCAACCATGGCAGCAATAAGTGCCAATTCTGGCAGGCATTCCAAAGCCATTCGTCATTGACCTTGCTTTCCTGTCTCTCTTTTTTCTTTTTAGATCTTCGTCATACCCTACCCTTCTTGAATTGCACAACACCCATTTGCAATTAGTGGGGAAGAGGGTGGGATTTGATGCGTAGTGGGGAAAAAGGTGGGATTTGTATGGGAGGGTGGAATTTGATGTGTATTGAGGAAGGTGAAGAAAGAAAGATGACGATTGAAGATAAATCTTAGTTTTTTTTTCTTCATTTTTGTGTTCTTCTTTTTAATTTTTTCAGTGCAATGATTAATTCTTTTTTTTTTTCCCTTAGTTTTCTTTTTTATTTTTCATGTTAACATTGATTATTAGGTGGAAAAATTATTATAGTCCGATGTACTATCTCGTTTCTGCAATTTTTCATTTTTTTTTTCTTTTTCTCTCCATGTCTTGTATCCTTCAATTTATGATTTCTATTTGATGGATATGTGATTCTCAATAATTTGAGAGAATATTTATCTTCTATATTAATTTCCAAATCTCTGAGCACTTCGTTTTGGCATGGGTTTCAAAAGGATCCCAAATCTTTGAGAACTTCGTGTTCCCTGTTCGACTTTCTCTGGGTTTCTTTTGCTTTTCATTTTTTTTTCTAAATTTTTGTTCTAGAAACACATTTGTGATTTATTTTAACTTGAATTATCATTCAAAAATAGTATTAACAAGTAATTAAAACATAAAATATAGTCCACCTCTTAATACGGTCATTAGTTCGATATTGCACCAATCGCTCGACTAATTTAGTCAGTACTATCTGACGACTATATATCATATCTAATTGAAATATTCAGTACAGTTTAACCAACCAAACAAGACCTAAGTTTCTGCTTCATCGTATAATGTTATATATATATATATATATATATATATATATGGGTTAAACTCTGTTTTCTACCCTCATATTTCGTGATTTTCAACATTTGGTACATCAAGTTTTTTTGCTTTCTTTCTTTCTTCTCTTCAAAGGTGATGTGGAATTTTTTTTTTCTCTCTCTTTCTTCTTCTTCTTCTTCTTCTTCTTCTTCTTCTTCTTCTTCTCTTCCTTTCTCCCTAGAATCCCCACCTCCCACCAGCCGATTTGCCTTTCTGGACCAACCCATTTTCATCCTCGACCCTAAAAATGGGCAAGTGGACGTAGTCCTAGTGGTCAACGTCCTCCAGAAGATTGGCAGGACCTTGTTGGCCACCTCCACATCGAACTCGTACGCCACAGAATGCCCCACTTGCGCATCCCTCAAATTGAACCCCGACACCTTCAAATCTTCCACTTGAAACCTTCACACTTGGTTTTAAGAAGACAAAACCTAGAAAATTCGAAGCCAGCCCTAGATTTGCTAAAACCGTCGTTGCTTCAGCAGTTCAGGAACTCGGCCCTGTCCAACAGCCTAGCAACGACTGCCATGGAAATGCAGCGGTGTAATTCCGGGCACCGCGCAGACCGCCGACGATGGTGGGTGCTTGGTGTGCAACGGTGTTGTTTTGAACATTATGTTAGATCTAGGGGTGATAATCGGGTTATTGGGGACGATAGGAGGTGACATCAGCGACGGCCATGGAAAGAGAGGGATGAAGGGATAGAGGGAGAGTTAGGTGGTGCAGAGAAGAGTCAGGAGGGAAGGTTGGGTGGAAGCGTGGGTGAGTGTAGGCAAGGCCCATATTTAAAAATAAATATTATTTAACTGTGGATGATAGATGATGATGAATGCAGAAGAGATGGGTGAGGGTTGCAGAAGAGATGGGTGGGGGTTGCAGAGGAGATGAGGAAGGGTAGGGGTTGCAAAGGAAAGAAGGAAGGGAAGGGGTTGGGGGAAGGTAGGAGCTTGAGTGATGGTGAGGTGGAGGTGGAGTGATGGTGAGGTGGAGTGATGGTGCGTTGGTAGGGTTTCAGAAATGGGTTGGTCTAGAAAGGCAAATCGGCTGGTGGGAGGTGGGGATTCTGGGGAGAAAGGAATAGAAGAAAGGAAGAAGATGAAGAAGAAGAAGAAGAAGAGAGAGAGAGAGAGAGAGAGAGAGAGAGAGAGAGAGAGAGAGATAATTCCACATCACCTCTGAAGAGAAGAAAGAAAGAAAGAAAGAAAAAATAAAATAAAATGACACGTGGCGCCCAGTCACTGTCCACATGGGCGCCATGTCATCACTTAACGGGAGACTTAACAGTTTGACTCACGGATGTATGAGACTGTCCCAAAATTTATACTTTAGGTATGACTCTGGGACGAAAAAAACTTGATGTAGTAAATGTTAAAAACCATGAAACATGAGGGTAGTAAACATAATTTAACCATATATATATATATATATATATATATATTTCTAATTCAATCACCAGCCTACAACATACAAAATTAATTAATTACACAATTAAACAAAAAATATTAACAACTAAAAAAATCTTAAATTAATTGGGAGAGTGAGAGAGTGAGGTATGGGTGATGAGGTGGGTGGGTGAGAAAGAGAGAGAGAGAGCAGATATATGGAGCATAGATGAGAACTGGGAAAGAAAGAAGAAACGAGAAGGAGAAGGCCGCATGGCCTATTTTAATGAATTGGGGTTTGCTTGATGAAATGGTTCATCAGGCAAAGTCACTAAAGTAGTAGAACAAAAATGTATTGGTACGGTTAGGAGAAGTCATCGTGGGTTTTTAAAAGGTATTGGTACGGTTAGGACAAGTCATCGTGGGTTTTTGCCTAACAACCATACACTTAGTCCGACCAATATTTCGTCAGGCATTATTACATTTGTAGATTAACTTGTTTTCTATTGTTCAAAGGGTGGCTGATGTGAGAATTACTTGACACACAAATTAAACCCTCTTTTTGACAATTGTAGTATAGATGTAAGTAGGGTATCGTTCTAGGCCGGGGATTAGGAGGGATTGCTAATCTATTCTAAATTAATTTAAAAATATTAAACAAGACTCAAGGACACAAAACTAGACTAAAAATTCTAATAACTCGAAACACACTTAGAATGACTCAAAATAATGAAAACAAACAAATTAGACACTAGGAACTGAAATGGACGGAAATTAAATTAAAAGACTAACAACAATGAAAACTAACTAAATAATATAATTTAATAATGGGGGGGGTTTGGTTTTTACGAGAAGTAAATTAAACTTAAATAAATTACCGAATTGACAAAAGCATGAAATTAAGGTGAAAGGATAAATGACGGACTAGCTAGAGGGTTCTTCTCCACACATGACACATATGCAACCTAAATTGATTTTCAGTTGTTCTTTCAATAAATGGTGAATGACAATGTTCTAAGTTAATTAGGTCCGCTTAAATTAACTCTTAGATTTCCCTAGATTCATTGGATTGAATGGAATACGCATTACAACCAAATTATTCCTCATCAAAGTCCCTAACTATGGAATACGCATGATAGAGACATTCAACAAAGATCATTAAGTTCAACGGAAATCATAAACATTGACTAGGCATTCATAACTATGGAATACGCATGTTAATCCAGCCTAGAATTTACTTAACGTGATTGTGACTAGCAACCTTCACTACTTATGAATATAAGTTCATAACGATTAGGTGAAATTCACTTATATTCTAGCATCAAATTCATGCATGTAAATTAAGTATGCATTCTTAATCGACATACAAAAATAAGTTATCAATCAAACAGTTAAGCAAATTAAATCACAACTCAGAAATCACAACCGAAGGTAATCAATTCATATTACAAATATATTCATGGCTTTGAATTAACCTCTAGTCAAAATAAATTTAGTTACACATTATTCTCAAATTAAACCAAAAGTAAAACATGAGTTTGAGAAAATATACAACCCTTTTATTTTTCTTCTGCTGCTGTCTCCCTCTGACCTGCTTCTCCCTGCGAGCTGCTCTCTGTTCTCTGTCTTCTCACCTGACCTGCTTTGCTTTTCTCTTGACTTCCTTGCTTTTCTCCTGACTTCCTTGCGTCGGTCCTCCCTCTTCCACGCTGTCTTCTCTCGGTCTTCTCACATGCGTTGCCCACCTATTTCTGATCTCTGCCCGTCTCCCCCTCTCAAGCTGCCAAATGCAGCGCCTATCTCACTCTCCCTCCTGACTCCCTCGCTCAAGCTGCCAAATGGCAGCCTTTCTCTCCTCCCCCCGGTTTTTGCTGCCGCAAGGCAGCTGTCCTCTCTCCCTCTTATCTCAGCTGCAAAAGCAGCCTACCTCACTCCTTCTTATTTCTTTTTTTATCTGCTCCATTTTCCCAGTGCCGCACTTCCTCTTTTATTTTATTTCTTCTTTATCCCAACTAACTTCCCTCTCTCTCCTGCTTAAAAAAAAACAGCCATTTCAATTCCCAATTAGCGATCCACTTGCTCCATCTTTAATTCTTTTATTTGCTCCATTATTTTTCTAGTGGTCCACCCGTGTTCCACTTTCCTGTTTATTATTTAAACTTATTTGTGCTAATTTTATTTTCTTTGTATAACAAATCCTATAAACACAAAAATAACGTAAATAGCTCAAAAATATAAGGAACTAACTAAGAAAAGGCGAGTGAATTCGAAGTAAAAATATATATAAATATGATCCGATCAGTGGCATAATATGCGCCAATTTTTTCCCTTGCCGCGAAACTTTGCTCGTCGAAATTTTTCGTTGCTTAAAGTCTTTGAAAAAAAAAAAAACCATTGGCCATATTTTCCTAATCATTTTTTTTTTTGTCACTTAAAATTACTTTGCCTGACAAAATTTAGTTCGATAGGCAAACTATCGTCGGGCAAATGGTAATTTCAAATTGTATCATGACCATACAATGCATTCAAATGCAATTCATGAATTTATGATTTTTTTTTTCAATATTAAAATTACTTTCATAAAGAAATATAAAAATCAATATTTATATTTCTAGAATCTATTCCGTAATGTATAAAACAGTATGAGGAGTTCTAAAATAAACCACAAAAATTATGCAGTATGTTTCCATCAACAATTAGTTGGATAAGGTGCTACTTAGTGCTACGGTTTAGTGATATTATTCTTTATTTGTAAGCGAGATTTTAGGTTTAAATCTTGATAATGACGAGTTTACAATCAATTTATTCTATTACTTCCTTAAAGTATAAATATACATTGTCATATTAAAAAATAATTAGTAAAATAAAGTAGGGATAATATTTAAGTACTCACTAATAAATATTCTATGTATTCACTTTTTTATTTGATTCAATTAAATTGTTTTACACATTCCTTATTTTTTAAAGCTCGAGAAAAATAAATAATATCTCTTTTGAACAAAATAAAAAAGTAAATACTTGTAAATGGAGTACTCAAATTTTATCCGTAAGAAAGAGCTGGAATTTATGCGTCAAAGACGGCGAACCTACTGACAACTGTCCCACTAACTAAATAATTACCCAAATAAAAAAAAAAGTTTCATGGAGAAATTAAGAAAATAAAATAGGAGTAGGATTCTCTCTCCTCTTTTTTTTCTTCCATTTCCTCTCCTTCTATTTGAACGGTCAGGTTAAGCCACGTCAACATCTTATATTAATTTGTTATAGCAAAAGAAAGACAAAATAAAAGAATATAAGAAGAGGGGATGAAAGATGATGAAAAAAAGAAGAGAGAATTCTAGTCTAATAAAATAAAGGTTACCAAACTGCAGCTGGTGCAATTATCTTCGGGATGCCACTTTATTCAGGTAGCTGACACCCCTATTACCTTGATTCTAACAATCCACATACACCCATCTGCACACTTTTAAGAGCAATTCCAGCCTTGCATGTAGGCCGGGGGACAGGGGAGAAGAAAGGGCCCGAGGGCCTGTCAATCAGCTCCAGCCATGAAAGGCCCGAGCTTGTGGAGAAGGCCCGAGCAGAAGGCCTGTCAATTTGTGACAGCCCGTGAGCCCGAGCTCTTCACCCATTTTTTATTTTTTTCTGTCAGGCGCGTGCACCCCACTGGCGTGTGGGGGCGCGTCGCCCGACAGCTTTTCAGAAAATCAGGCGCCTTTTGCAGTGCTCTCAGTTACCGTTGGGAAGCCACGTGGCTTCCCACGATTCATTCGATCTCAACGGCTCCTTCATTTGGATCGTTGGATCTCAACGGTAAAAAAAATAAAACAAATCTTATTTAATATCAACCGTTCGATCTGAGATCAACGGTCGATATTAATATGCTTTATAAATAAAGAAAAAATAGTTTTAAAATTAAGAAAAGTTACCATTGTGACACGTGGCACAATCTGGAGTGTTGGAATTCAATTTTTTTTAAATCCAACGCAGAGATTAATTATTTGAATTTTTTTTTTTTAAAATGGAAAAAATCCAAAAAATTTGTAAAAAATTGTTTTTACTTTTCTATAAATACCACTTCTTCTCCATCTACCTTACACCACAATTTCATATTTTCTCAACCACTTTCAATCAAATTCCTATCTTTCTTTGGTTTGGAATTCTGAGCGAGAATTTCACAGTCTGCATTCTTCTCTGCTTGTTTCTTCAGCACGGCGGGCAGGCACAAGGTAGCTGTGTTGGTATGATTCTTTCTTCAATCTTTCCAAGTGCCCACCTCTTGCTTTCTTTCTCCTTGTCCCTAGCTGAGGATGAATCAGACACGTGGTGCAATTGTGAACGAGTTAAAATCTGATCGAAATCTATCGTAAAAAATTTTCAAAAGATAACGACACGTGGCACGATGACATTGGATAAAAATCTTATCGAAATCCATCGCTAAATAATTGTTTGTTTTTATAAAATGACACGTAGCGCAAAGAGAACGATTTAAAAAATCTTATCCGAAATTACAAATAATTTTATTTTGTATTATTTAAACAAACAAAAAAACTAATATTTTATTGCCTATTGCCAGGGGGGAGGGCTCCAAGGATGGAGATGCAAATGGCAATTATTATTCATTAATGGCAGTTACTATTCATTTAAGGCAGTTACTGTTCAAAAGGGTGGATTCAATAGTGGATTGCTAGGGGGGAAGGCTCCATGGTGAAGTTGCTCTAATACAAAAGGTCAAAAAATTATATTGGAAAAATCTAAATAAAAAAATAAATCATTTAAAAATTCATAAAATACTTTTGTAAGAATAAAAAATAAACATTTCGTTTTCTGCCAAGATTCTTGACCCAGGCAGACCCACCCAGTTGCTGCAACAATTCCTAAACCCCCTTTGGCTTCCTTGGCTACCGAACAAACACCCTTCATCACTGGAATCATTCATTCTGGAAACTCAAGCAATCGAAATTCGAATGGCAAGGGCAGCCCAAGTGGAGGGAAATATGTTACGATGGGGTATATCATGTATTATAATATAATTGGAGAGGCATCAAATTCACTGTCATGTGTCGTACATACTTTTTATTCAATAATACAATATTATATGTTGAAAACATACACATATCATTATTTTATTAGAACAAGATGTCATGATGTCAGTTTGCCAGTTTCATGTAAGACATTCTCCTATCAATTAGACATATCAATCATCACTTTACTTGTATTAGGGTACGCAATATGCCACGTGTTTTGTACA
Source organism: Malus baccata (assembly GCA_006547085.1). NCBI lineage: Eukaryota > Viridiplantae > Streptophyta > Magnoliopsida > Rosales > Rosaceae > Malus > Malus baccata. Next base: position 113,605 of record VIEB01000328.1, read on the forward strand.
CAAAAATTTTTCCCAAGTGGAAGTGGGTCTGGTTTTAGGATATTTCCAAGGTTTTATGTGTGTTGTTTTTGGACAAGGATTGTCTGGCCTCCACTTCTGATGCCCTCCCCGTGCCTTCCTGTTTGTGTGGTCACGGTTAAGGCACGTCAACATTTTATATTACTATTCATTTTTGTCTTATTATATCTAAAAAACAATATAAAATGTTGACGTGGCTTAACCGTGGCCACACAACACAGGAGGGCACGAAGAGGGCACCGAAAGTGTAGGGCAGACAATCCTTGTCCGTTGTTTTTGTGTCAGACACTGACAGCTCTTTGCAACTCAATCATGTATTAAGCCTGGCATCAATTATTTACCAATTTTTTTCTTTTGTTTCCTGCAAAGAAATTTCCAACACCTTTCCCTCCTTTTGGGTTTTATTTCGGTTGCATTACATATATTTTCTTTACCTAATAAATTATGTTGTTTGCTCTTCTGGGTGGGTTTGGTGTTGTTCTCTGTCATTAATGTCATTTGTTTAAACCTCCTTGTTAAATTATTTTTGTTGATGATTTGATATAATTTGAATATAAAACTTGGTGTGTGGGGTGCCCTCTAATTTTCTCCTTTTTTTATCTTTTCCTGAAAAAGATGTTCACCGTTATTACTGCCAAAAGCTCTCACATACCATTACCTCAATAATCTTGTGTTCTGCAATGCATTGCGTTTTCTGTGATTAACCCTTTCTTTGGTAACAAATTTCATTTACTTCTGACGTTTCCTCACGTTTTCGTACCCGTCAAAATCCTCAGATCAAATTCTTGGAACTAAGAAAAAAAATTAGGAAAAACCCTTTTTCTCCATCTGGGGATTGAGAAAAACCCTTATTTTTTTTCTTCCCTTTTAGTGATTTTCTCTTCTGGGTGTTGAAAATTGTTGAATTTTCCATCTGGGTTCTGGAAAAAAACCATTTATTGTGCAGTGTTCGTGTGTTAATGCGTGAAAGGTTGAAGCTTTTTCATCTGGGTTTGGAATTTTTACCTCTGATGCCAATTGGGGGCGTCCAAAATGGCGAATCTTGTCCCTGGCGTTCTCCTCAAGCTGCTACAGCATATGAACACGGATGTCAAAGTCGCCGGCGAGCACAGGTCGTCTCTGTTGCAAGTGGTGAGCATTGTTCCGGCGCTTGCAGGCGGTGAGCTTTTCCCAAACCAAGGTTTCTATCTTAAGGTATCAGATTCCTCTCATGCCACCTATGTATCTCTCCCTGATGAACATGATGATTTAATTCTCAGTGATAAGATTCAACTGGGTCAGTTTATTCATGTCGACCGGCTTCAGGCTGCCACCCCGGTCCCCATTCTCCAGGGGGTTAGGCCTGTGCCAGGGAGGCACTCTTGCGTAGGGAGCCCTGAAGACATCGTTCCAACTCATTCTCTTGGGTTTCTGAACAATAATTCGTCTTCGGGTTCGAAAACTTTAGAGAAAGTACAGTCTGAGTATAAGGTATTAGGAAATAGTCATGCCGGAGAAAGGGATAAACATGGACTAGTGAGGTCGAATAGTAGTGCTAAGGCGGATAAATTGGATAAGAAAATAGGGTCTTTTGACAGATCAAAGTCTCAGCCATCAAAACCTGCATTAACAATAGATATCAAGAGGGAACCTTTGCCGAGAATGAAGTCATTGAATTCACGGTCTACCCCGTCATCTCCATCAAGTTGTTATTCTTTGCCGACTTCTTTTGAGAAATTTGCAAATGGGATCAAGCATCATGCAAAAGTTAAGGGAACACCAAAGGTGGGAGTGGTGGAAAGGGCAAGTTCTGTACATGGGGCGAGTCCCGGGAGGAGATCAGTGGTGGGAAACCCAATAAAGAATTTTGTTCAGGGGTTTGAGCTGGGGGCCAAGGCCCTGAGGAAGAGCTGGGAAGGAAATATGGAGGTGAAGTCTAAAGAGATGTCTGTAAGTTCAATAATTCTTGAATCTTGAATTGGAATTTGTGTCAATTTAGGTTTTACTGGATGTTTTTTTGTGTATATGTAAGTTTGGTTGATTTTTTTTTTATTTGTTTGCTGTATTTGATAATGATTTCTTTGGAGGCCCCGTTTGGTATCCTTCTTGGATCCAATATTTTTCAAACTAATGATTACTAAGTACTTTAGGTGCATTCATCATTTTTTTTAAAACCATAAATCATTTTCAAATTGATATGAAACACCCCACATTTTCCCATTAGGTGGATCTTCAAAGAGAAAATTTTGATTTGGAGATAAGCAACTCAAAATTAAATGTGCCTGCATTTACGAATTGTATTTGAAAACTCTTTTGTCTTTTCTCACTGATTTTCATTTGATCTTGTTGTAGTTCCAAAAGATGTGGAAAGTAATTCAATGTTAGGTATTATTTGTCCTCTTATATCTAATATTAGAAAGAAAAAAAAACCATTTTGCCAGGCTCCTAGAAAAAGTATCTCAACTGAAAGGTTGCCATATAAAGAGGACAATAGGACCCAGATATCTGCAAAGTCATTGAAAGAGGAGAGTAAAGTTCAAACGTCAACAAAGAAATTTACAGCAAATGGAACTTTGAGTGATCTAGACAGGTCAAGTAAACTTAGAGTATCTGTTGGAAAGAAATCTTCAGATGTAGCCAGTAATGGATTTCCTGGAAACTTGTTCAAGGTTTCCTTAAATAACAGAAAATTGACTGATGGAGTACCATGGGCTTCGCTCCCATTGTCAGTTGCAAAGCTTGGTAAGGTATATCTTTTGTAACATCTTAGATCTTGGTAATTGTCTCTGCATAAATCGTTATTTTCCTGCCTATTCAATGTACTACAGTGTTTTCCTTCTGAAATTACATTACGTAGAGACTGCTGAAGTGAACTAGAGAATGAAGTGACCAGATATCTGTTGTCCCAAATTGTTCGTGCATATAGGGTTATGAGTTTGTGTTAATTTCTTAGTTTTTGTTCTGCTTTCTGTGCATTGTCTTTCTGACCCTAGTTTCTTAAATTAGGAGCCAAGTTAGTGAATGGGAATTTCCTTTTTCAGTCTGAGAAGGATATTAACTTTTACCTTAGGAATGAATTTTAGTGACATCTTTTCTTCGTTTTTCTTATTATATACTTTTGAATCTGTTATCACAGGAAGTTATGAGGCACAGGGATGCTGCACAAATGGCAGCAATAGAGGCGATGCAGGAGGCTTCTGCTGCAGAGAACTTACTACGATGTTTGAGGTATTAAGTTATAACTACATCGTATTGTGTTTGTCCATTCTTTTCCATAATATATCTGAGTACAACAAATGAGTCGAATTAAGGAAGTGAAGTTGTATATGATATAGTTATTGGACAATAAAAATGGTTGGACATTCAAACCTAGAAGATATGGAACAGTCAATAGAACTTTCTGAGTAGCGTAGTGTTATGTTTATTTTTTTAGTAGTTATTGACAGTATAATGCAAAGATATGATCCATAGGGAATCCATGAGTCGGCTAGATCGCTTCAATTGCGTTTTTGTTGATAGTATATAGACTGATTACTTTCGTAATATACTCTTATGAGATGCTTGCTTGCTCGTTAGGAGCCATCCATGGAGTTCTTTAACTCTTATAGGATCACTTATGTAGTAACTCTTACTGTATAGATGGCTCAAAATTGTAGTTTGTTTGATAACACTGAGAAAATACATGAATTGTGATATCAGTAATATACTCAAACTAGGTCCGGGAATGATGGATTATAATTTCGAATAATTAAAAGATACCCAGAAGTGACCATTTCAACACCTTGACATGATCAAGAAAAATGCAGCTTTATAAAACATGCTTTTGTTAAACTAGGTGGTCAGCACATAAGGGTAGAGTGTTTTACCCAATCTAATAAGTTTTCAATAACCTCTTATTCGGCCGTCCGTGCTTTATGGTTTAGAGAGAATTTGTTGTACAATCAAGAATAGCCTGTGCTTGAAATAGGACACTAGAACGTGGGTGAAAGTTTGATTTGTACTTTGGAATGAATGGCACAGATGCTTAGGTATCGAAAGCTTTTTAATAGGGAATTTGGGAACATCAAACTAGGGGAAAATGCAATCCTACATTATTTTCTAGACATTTTGTACTCAATTATGTGACTTCTTCGATAGCTCTCTCATGTTTCATTTATACTTCTAATTGTGACCAAGATTAATCTGTGTATCCGTGACTTTTTCTATTGGGTTTTTTTTTGTGGAGGCATAATGTTTCCAGAATTTTATATGATGTGAATTTTTCCATGGTTCTTGTCTAAGTACTCCAGTTCATTGTCTGACAATTTTTTTGTCCTTTTTTCCTCTGTCCTGCAGCATGTATTCAGAGCTAAGTACCTCTGCCAAGGAAGACAACCCTCAGCCTGCAGTAGAGCAGTTTTTTGCCCTCCATGCTAGTTTGAGTAATGCTCACGTAGTTGCTGATTCTCTATCCAAAATCATGCCGGCTGGTTCTTCCCCAGACCGTGAAGAAACCCCCCCATCTGAAGTACTGAAGGTAGCTTCGGACAGACGTAAACAGGCAGCATCTTGGGTACAAGCTGCATTAGCCACCAATCTGTCATCTTTTGCTGTATTTAATAAAGAGTCCAGTTTAATCTCTGTTCAAGCTTCAGCTTCCTCTCAAAACCAAAAGATTGTCTCTGCAAATCAACCCGTGTTAGTTCTAGAAAATTCTACAAAGAATGCTTCAACAAAATCCCAAGGCAAACTTCGCCAGACGGTGGGTTCCAAGCTTGGGACACCAGGGACCCCTCGCCGACTAGGGGATGGATCAGTCATCAATCAAAAGCCGCAGGCACGACCTCTGCCTGAATGGAATAAAGGAAATGGCCTGGACGAGGTTGTTGACTTGGCTGAAAAGTTGCGACTGCAGTCACAAGCTTGGTTTTTGGGATTTGTGGAGAGGTTCCTAGATGCTGACGTTGACATTTCAGCTCTTTCAGATAATGGACAAATAGCAGGAATGCTAACTCAGCTCAAGAGTGTGAATGATTGGTTGGATAACATTAGTTCTATTCAAGAAGGGGTTAAAACAACCGATGTTTCAGCGGAGACCATTGACAGGCTGAGGAAGAAGATCTATGAGTATCTTCTCACACATGTTGAATCTGCTGCCGCTGCACTTGGCGGTGGATCACAGTCATCACCTCGAATCCAAACACTAGATACAAAACTTAGAAAGTGAGTCGTTTAAAGTGTAGTTTGGCTGTGCGGGTTTCGGTGTCTGGCGTTGCATAAATGCAGCACCAAATGCCCTGAGAGCTGTGCCCTTTAACCACCTAGTGGTCCTAGGCGCTTTTTGTGTTAATCTGTGTACATAACTTCACATGGGGTTTGAGGTATAGATGGAAGGGTTGTTACTTTCGGAAAGGGATCCTCGCCGGATCCCTTCTCCCTAATCCATCAAATCAGGTGATTTGTGCCATTGAAATTTGATCAAACGGCTACAAATAGGTGCATACTTTAAAAGTTATAATAACTTAAGCCGTTGGATCAAATTTCAATGGCACGGATCTCTTGATTTGGTGAATTAGGAGAAAGGGATCTGAAGAGGATCCCCTTCCACTACTTTCAGGAGGGAATTTGATTTGAAGTGCGATGTCATTTTTTTCTTCTTCCGTCGTTTGATGCAGTTGTCCCTGAAACTTTATGAGATTGAAAAAATTGTAAAGAGGGAAATTTTTTGTTTCTTACAGCATCAATGCTTGTTTCCAGATTTTATGAAGCATTGAAGTTGTTTCTACACATTGGGGATTCTGTTTGGACTTCCAAAATCAATCGATTGGCCTCTTTCTACTTTTTGTTTCTTTTTTAGCGCAATCCTCTTCAATTGACCACCACGCTTCGTGTTCAAACCCTCTTCTTCTCCTTAGCGTAGATTAGCTTGTATCAAAAGGTTCCTTGAGAGAAGAAACTGAGAAACTTATGAATAGGGGAAGGAATTAGTTGTTCCCATTCCTGGATTTTAAAGGTATTCGATTATAGATTTAGTACCTTTTAGGGTGCATTTGATTGTACTCACTAGCATTCATTGGACTAGACTAGACGAAATATGTCACACCCAAAAAACGGGCACGTAACAGTGCCACGCTCTATTAGCAACACAATATTATAGTGTTAAAATTCAACACTATACATTACATTCCTAATAGAACGCAAGGCTATTTGAGGGGGATAAAATAATTTATTTTTAAGCAGTACGGAAGCGGAAATCATTTTGGTAAAACGAAGAATGAAAAGGCAGCGGAATTTGGATAAATTTTTTACATCAAAAACGAAGTTTACAGCAAAACCAAAGAGTTAAAGGTAATCATCATACTAAACCAACTCTTTAGGATGATTTGAAAAGTACAAAGTGCTAAGTTTGGCTACAAAAGATTTCTTCAAGACGGTAAGGGAATCAAGCATATGTACGAACCAAAAACCTGTGGAAAGTCAATGAGCGATTAAGAAGTTGACAAGTAACAAACAAGTTCGTCCTGACTTTAGTCCAAATTGTCTATTTGTAGGTGCACCGGTCTTGTAATAAAGTAGGGGTGAGCATCACAAACGTTCATTGCTCCTCCTTAGGGAATCCACCCAAACTAGGTTTGAAAATAGTATACGACACTATATATACTATAGGAAAATTATTGATGCACAAAAAAAACTTTGTTCAATTTTGAAAATACATTGTATGCTCACACAATTTCCTTTTAAAAAGAAAACAGGCATCCCAATAAATCGCTACATGCCTGATAACCGATCCAATGACCAACTACCCCCTTACCTGGACCAACTCCGAACGAACATACTTAAGGTAAGGTGTAGCGAGAGTGTCCTTTAATGCTCTACCCTTAGATATCATAGTACCTCTCCTAGAAAGGTAGTGGTACTAATCCCTTAGTAGTAGCCCCTCCGGAGGTTTAGGGGATCGAAACCCAAGGCGGTCACTATGCCCCTTTCACTCTCAAGTCATCACTTTAATTTGTAGCATAAAACATGCATATCATGATATAACACAAAACCATTTTTCCTCATGGTTCTATCATAGCAAAGATATGCAGCTTTCACAAGCATTCGTATATTTACATATACGTGCATTCACAAAATTCCATAACTAGGGTAAGTGAGGATTCCCCTACCTGGTCTCTGATAGGATTTTTACTACTCATGTGAACGGGCTTAAATTTCCTATTTTACTTGCAAGAATCACAATGTTATTATAGTATAAACAGATCTTGCAAGGTCGTCTCCACAGGGACTATTAAATAATTCGAAACTAATCAGATTCCATTTAATTATTGTAAAATAGAAGTTTAGGTGACTGATTTTATAACCTAATTAAAAAAACGAAATTAATGAATTAAAATAAACTATCTGCAATATTAGAGCTAGAGAGAAGAAAACAGTTTTGGGAGAATAAAATTAAGAAAGCACTAGGGTTCCACCATCACCTAGCAATCCTATGAATTTTTACCAATTACTTATGATCTACACATGCCACTTTGAAGGTTAGATTTTCCTAATTCATATTCTACTTGGAGCCTCCAACATAGAATGTATATCTAACATGCAACCCGTCCGGACGTTCGGATCAAATCTGAACATGAAAGATTCATTATGCTTTATGAAAATCCTTTGAAAAACCATGCAATCCTTAAGACTTGATATTCATCCTAAGTGAAATTACAATTATTAATCACAAGAAGCCAACGTCAATTTCAGGGAACCTTCCGACCAAAATTGCATCAAATTACTTTTCTAAAGATCCTAATGGTGATCAGGCATTAAGACATTTAGATAGTTTTTATCCCGGTGATTAACAATTCAAAGTATGCATGCAATAAATCATAAGCAATTAAATAAAAATCACATATTCATTCTAAGGCTCAAGGCTTCGCCCTAGCAAAAGAAATTAGTTCCGCATATTCATAATTGAAATCATATAAAATATATTCAAGAAAAGGATTGAAAACACATTCAAGTAGAAAATCTCCAAAACCCTAGCAAGTCTCTCTGTCTCCAAAATTGCATAAAAGAAAGCGTCACCAAATATGGTAGACAGCCAAGCAATATATCTGCTTAGCCTCCCACACAAACCCTAGGAAACTAAAATTAATAAAAACCCAATAAATTAGGAAACATAACCCTAAATTAAATGGTAAAATTTGTCTAAATTCTGAACAGCCACGTTTTGGACCCATAAGCTGCTCCAAAACTGGCCCAATATAGCTGGATTTAATGTTTGGAATATTCTGAACACTTCTCCAGAAGGCCACGAGTCCATCGGAGGTCATCTTGTGCTCCAAAACTGCAATTTAAGCCCAAAAACGTCATTTTCCAGCACTGCGCATTGCTTCTTTATTTTATCGCCAGAAAATAACCGCTTGGTGGAAAAATCCCAAATTTTGATACGATCAAGATAAGTGAGTCACGAACGTCCTCCAACTGGAATTACTCCAAAATTCGTCCATTTGATCCTGTGTTACTCCAGAGGAAGTCGAAAGTCCTATATTGAAAATACAATTCAAAGTATCAAAATTCTTCCAAAATATTAACCAAAATATACTAAGATTAGGGTAAAATATATAATATAAAATCTACTCATCAAAATACCCCCAAACTTAGCTTTTTGCTTGTCCTCAAGCAAAACAAGACTCAAACAAAAATAAAAACTTAACAAATTAAAGACTTAACTGAAACTAACTAACAAAAATTTTCACCTTCAAAGTTGCAATCCATAGAACATTTTAAAAACTAGAACATCTTTTCAAAAATTCCAACCAATCCCACCATAGAGTCTAAGCCATTTAGAGTCAATTAGAAAAGAATTCACAGACTTCCCTTGGTGTAAAGTGAACCAGTGAAAACAATTACTTTAGTACCAATTAAATATGATCTAAATTTATCTAAAGGAAAGACAATGGCAAGAAGTTCTTTTTCTGTAGTGGAATAGTTTAATTGGGCATTATTCAACGTCTGTGAGGCATAGTAGATGACGTGCAGCCTCTTGTCTTTCCTTTTTCATAAAACAACCCCTAAAGCATAGTTGGATGCATCACACATGAGCTCGAAAGGAGGGCTCCAATCAGGTGGGACTATAATTGGAGCCGTGGTCAACAACTCATTGAGTTGGTTGAATGATGCCGTGCACTCCCTATTGAAGTCAAATGCCACATCTTTTTGTAGGAGTCGGCAAAGAGGTTGGGCAACTTTTGAGAAATCTTTGATGAACCTACAATAGAAACCTGCATGTCCAAGAAAAGAACGAACCTCTCTAACCGAAGTAGGAGAGGATAACTGACGTACAAGATCTATCTTTGACTTATCAACCTTAATACCGTTTTCAGAGATGATATGACCTAAAACTATGCCTTGTTTAACCATGAAGTGACATTTTTCCCAATTGAGAACAAGGTTAGTTTCAACATATCGTTTTAAGATCAAACTAAGATTATGCAAACAACCATCAAAGGAATCACCAAAAACGCTGAAATAATCCATGAAAACTTCAATAATTTTCTCAACATAATTAGAAAATATGCTCATTATGCATCTTTGAAATGTGGCAGGTGCATTACATAAACCAAATGGCATGCAACAATATGCAAATGTGCCAAAAGGACATGTGAAAGTGGTTTTTTCTTGGTCCTCGGGTGCTAGGACAATTTGATTATAACCAGAATAACCATCAAGAAAGCAATAGAAAGCATAACCCGCTAACCTTTCAAGCATTTGATCAATGAATGGCAAAGGGAAGTGATCCTTCCTAGTGGTGGCATTGAGCTTCCTATAATCGATAACCTGTTTGGATTCGAGTAGACACAATCTCATTTTCAGCATTTGTCACCACAGTTACTCCGGATTTCTTTGGAACACATTGAACGGGTGAAACCCAACGACTATTGGAAATAGGATAGATCACTCCACAATCTAAAAGCTTGATTATTTCCTTCTTCACAACTTCTATCATCGGAGGGTTGAGTTGGCGTTGAGCCTCTCGAGATGTTTTAGACCCATCCTCCAAAAGTATGCAATGCATGCATGTGGTAGGGCTGATTCCTTTTATGTCGGCCAAAGTCCACCCAAGTGCCGTTTTGTACTCCTTTAGCACCCTCACCAACTTGTTCTCCTCTTGTGCCGTGAGTGTGCTTGAGATGATGACGGGCAACGTCTCATCATCTCCCAAGAAAACGTACTTTAAATGGCTTGGCAATGACTTAAGTTCAAGTGTAGGTGGCTGCACAACTGAGGGAAGTAACTAAAAGCCGAAACTGAATTTGAAATTAGGTCCAAAAACTTACCAGGTTGTGGTGGCAATGATTCAAGGGCAGCCACCATCTCAATGACATCCTCAGTAGGGGGCACGGCAAGGGAAAGATCATGCATGCTATGGGTGTGCATGGTTGCTGCTTCAATGTTTTGAATGTCTATTCCTCGTGCAATGACCAATTCAAGTGCATTGTCATTCAATTTGTCAAAATGGTCCGCGCCAAAGAATCAATTGCATCAATAGAAAAATATGAATGATTCTCACTAGGATACTTCATAGAATCAGAAAGATTGAAATTAATAACTTCCCCATCAAATTCCATCGTCAAAGTTCCATTAAACACATCAATTTTAGTTCGGGCAGTTTTCATGAATGACCTTCCAAGGAGGATGGGCAATGAAGGGGAATGGTCTGATTCATCCATTTCAAGCACATAAAAATCCGCCAGAAAGATTAAGTGATTAACCTGCACCAAAACATCTTCCAAAACTCCCTTTGGATAGGCATTAGATTGATCGGCCAATTGAATAATCACACCATCATTTTTCAACTCTCTTAAGTTCATAGATGCATAAATTGAATATGGCATGACATTTATAGATGCACCTAAGTCTAACATGGCAGATTCAAACCGAGTATTACCAATGACACAAGGAATTGTAAAACTACCCGGATCTTTGCATTTAGGGGGCAATTTGCGTTGCAAGATGGCGGAGACATTTTCACCTACCTTTACAACCTCCTTGGTCAAAATTCTCTTCCTAGTGGTACCAAGTTCTTTTAAAAACTTGGCATACCTCGGAACTTGCTTAATTGCATCCAAAAGTGGTATATTGACTTGAACTTTTCTAAACGTCTCCAAAATGTCCTTTTCAGCCTCCTCCTTCTTTGATTGCATAAACCTACAAGGAAAAGGTACATTTGGAGGAACAACGTTAGAATTAACCAAAATTGGAACTTCCTTACCCTTGTTGGCCAAATTGGAGTATTTGGGTGGCTGCGGCAAGGGTGGTTCTCCCCTTGCCGTGGGTATGCCTTGCTCCTCCTCTTCCATTATCAACTCTTCAACCTCGTTAGAACGTGATTTGGAAGGTTGGGGATCAGATCCAACTTGTTTTCCACTCCGCAAACTCATGCCTTTGGCAGATTCGAATCCTCCCTTTGGGTTGATAAAGGTTGAACTAGGCAACTTACCTTGCTATCTGAATTGCCCTACAAACTCCGTAATCTTCCCAATTTGTTTTTCCATTTGGTCCACCCTTTTGTCTTGGTTTTGCATTGCTTGAGCTTAATTCTTTTGCCCCTGAGACAAAGTGGTGAGTAACTTAAGAAGTGTGTCATTATCTAGAGATGTACCTGAAGCATTTGGGGCAGATTGTTGTGGGACTTGTGTGGGTGCGTATGACTTGGTGTAAAAGCCTGGGGGTTGCTGCCTAAAGCCTCCTTGTTGTTGGGTTTGTTGAGGCTCCTTCCACTTGAAATTTGGATGGTTTCTCCAACTAGGATTATATGTATTGGAATATGGATCGTTTCTTGGCTGATTTTGTCCTTGAAATCCAATCGCATTAGCGCTTTCCCATTCACCATTCTCAATTAGTTGAGGGCACTTTTCAAAGGCATGTCCTTGGACAGAACACACGCCACACACCATTGGTCTTTGGATCTTCATTCCTTCGGCCATCTGAGACACAATGGAAGTAAGATTAGCTAATTGAGATTGAATATCGGATGTGGAACTTACCTCATTCACTTGCTGCTGTGGGGTGTCCCTTTGCCTAATGCCTTCGTATTGTTGTGCATTCAATGCACTGTTTGCAATTAGTGTCTTTGCTGCCATAGGTGTTTTGTCCACCAAAGCTCCTCTCACCGAGGCATCTAGCATTTGACGTTTAATTGGTAGAAGGCCTTCACAGAAGTATTGAAGTAGCAACTCTTCTTTCATTTGATGATGTGGACATGAAGCAACAAAAGTTTTAAAATGTTCATAATAAGTTGGAAATGATTCACCTTGATTTTGTTGGATATCACTAATTCGTTTCCTCAAGAGAATGACTCTTGAAGTAGGGAAAAATTTCTCCAAGAACGTGCGTTTCATACTTTCCTTAGATGTAACCGTCCTAGGTGCAAGTTCATACAACCAATCTTTAGCTTTAGCCATTAGAGAGAATGGAAAAGCCTTCATCTTCAAGATGATGCCATCAACATTGATAGGGGTCATGCTCGAACAAACCATTTCAAATTCCTTCAAGTGCTTGTTAGGGTCCTCCATGGACAGCCCATGGAACTTCAGAATGTAATGCAACAAACTTGATTTCAATTCTAACTCGTTCGTCTTCCCTTAGGCAGCCATGGGGTATTAGATGCATAAGGGAGCGGCATTGTCCAATCCCGAAGCGGAAAGCTCCTTGATTGTTCGATTGTCCGCTGCCATGTTAGGATCTTCCTCTACAACCTGTGTCTTGGGCTCCTCTTCTTCTTCAAGTGGATGTTCTTCAAACTCAGGTTCTGGAATAAGTGGGTTATGATCTTGCTGATTCCTATTCCTTCTCAAAGTCCTCTCAAAATCGTCGTCGAAGTCAAAGATATGCTCACGAACCAGATGAGAACTCTGAGTCATAAACTAGTACCTAAAATAAGAAAACAAACAAGGTCAGTAACTAACACAAAAGACACAAAAAAGAAACAACGGGGGATTAGCAAAGTTGCTATTCCCCGGCAACGGCGCCAAAAATTTGATGCGAAAATTAACTTAACACACAAATTAAAGATTTCGCGGAAAACCAGCTATATTCGATCTTGGTTGGCCTTTCACCCCTCTTGTATCAATTGTAATAAAGAATGTAAGTAGGGATCATTCTGGACCGGAGATTATGAGGGCTTGCTAATAAACTGACTTAAAAACATATAAACAAAGTTAAAAACACTAAACTAGACTCAGAGAACTCAAAACAAACTCAAAAGACTCAAAACAAGCTAAAAACGCTCAAATCTGCCTACAAACACAAACTGGGCAGATTTGGACTCTAAACACACTTTTGGACAAATTTTGGTTTTAACTTGTTCGAAACACTTAAAAACAAAAACTAAATCAGTTTCAAACTAAAATGACTCAACAAAGTAAAGGGGGGGGTTTGGTTTTGACGAATTTGAAAACGAAACAAGAAAATTAAAGAACTAATGCAATCTGCATGAATTTGGGTAAAGCTATGGATGATAGGTTAGCTAGGAGGTTCTTCTCCACACATGACACACTTGCAAACAAAACGATTTCCAGTTGCTTTTCAATAAACCATGAATTCTCAACGCCCCAGATTAACCGTGAATTGCACTAATTAACCCTCAGATTTTCCTAATTTTATGAATTGAATGATTGCATACAACAACCCAAAGCATTCCCCACAAGTTCCCTACATGAATTGCATAATAGAGATACAAGCAAGAATCATTAAGTTATATAAAAATCATAAGCATTGATGAAGCACTTGTAACTTATGAATTGCATGAAACTTATGCCAAGAATTTACTTAACGTGATTGTGACTAACAACCTTCACTACTTATGAATATAAGTTCATAACGATTAGGTGAAACTCCCTTATATCCTAGCATCAGATTTACGCATGAAAATTAAGCGTGCAATCTCAACCAACACACACAAATCCGTTTTAATGCAAACGGATAAGTAAATTGAATTCACAACTTATGAATCACAACTGAAAGTAATCAAATCATATTGTAAGCATGAACATGGTTTTGAATTCCCCCTAGCTAAAAGGGGTTTAGTTCCTCATATTCACAAAGCAAAGATAAACAAATTTAGACATTGAAAACAAAAGAAAGAAAACACCTAGACACTCTAGCGATCCAAACTGAACAGCAAGCACGTTTACGAATTGCCCTCTTTCCTCTTTGTTACAGCACAAGGTTTAGGGTCAGGTTTTGGGGGTTATGAATGGGGTAGAAGGATGGGGGTAAGGCTAGGATAGGTGTATGGTGCGGCAAGAGGTGTTTTAGGTCAGAAACTATGGAGAATGGTGATGGATATATGCGGCAGAAAGGGAAGAATGATTTTTGGCGTGCATTGTGAATATGGGATGTCGTATTGCGGCAAAGAATGAAATATGAGTATATATAGGCACATAAAACCTTAGGGAAATCAAGTTAGGACTTGGACTTAGCAGAAAAGAAGGATTAGGGCCCAAACAATCAAAATCCAAAGGGGAAAAGGTATAAGAGGTGCGGCAGATATGTAGGAAAGGGATTGGGCTTCTAGAATGCCTTGCAAGGCAAGGAAAAAGGGTTTCTAGAAGGGGATAGGTGCGGCAAAGGCTCCTAGGTGTTCTAGAACCTTTGTTTTGTGTCTTCCAATGCTTAGGAACCTTCAAAGTTGCTGGAACTTAAGGCCATTTCGGTTTAGGAAAGATCAACCCAAAATAGGAAACTTTAGGCTTAACTTTCCTACTTCAAGTAGGAAACCTTGTTTGAGTAGGAATCTTCATTCTTCTAGGAATCCATCTTCAATTAGGAGTCCTTCATTGATTAGGAATCCTTCTTCGATTAGGACTCCTTCGTTGATTAGGAATCCTTCTTCAATTAGGATTCCTCACATCTTCAAATGTTCAATTTCGTCCATTCCTTTTGCTCCAAACACGTGCCATTCATTCCAAGCTTAATTTTGCTCCAAAAGGCTCTAAAATACGCCTCTTTGCATACTTTGCCCTTAAAACCTGAAAACACATGAAAGTGGCTTAAAAGACTAACTTAACTAAGAAAACACAATGTAAATGCATAAGAACAAGCTAACTAAGTCGCATAAATATGCTCCTATCATTGCTTAGCTTTGGGATTGAGTTTTTCAACTCCTTCACTACAACAATTTCTTTTTGGGCTTCACCCAAAGCATAAATAACTGGATGATGTTTTCATGGCATATTCATCCAAGTTTTCCTGGTATTGGCTTTCGCGTTGAGACTAGTCAAGTAGTGAAGCAGCCTTGCTTACCTTTGAGGCATTGCGATTCCTGGTAGTGTTTTTTCTAGATCTTAGAGCCGTTAAATCAAGATTGCAACCTGTCCCCAATGAAGTCGCCAATTGAAATTGGTACCAGGCAGAATATCCTATTTATAAAAATGATAATCTGATGGATTGACTAGCCAAGTCCGCTAGTCAACTAAGGTAGATTTGTTAGTCGATAAATCAAAGATTTAATAACCAATTTCAAATACCAAAAGCTATCCTAGTTAGCATGACCTCAGATCGTTCCAAGTTATTAATGTGTCAAGTGTTTAGGATTATGAGCGCTTACTAATTAAATACTCAAGTGATACATGTAGCACATAGGTATGTGAGATATGTGGCACACTATAAATAACTTTGAACACAAGATTTTTTTGGTAGGAAAAACCCACCTCACAATTAAAAAACTGGGGACTCTTAATGAAGTCCAATCCACTAATATAATCAAGGTTCTTACAAAGTACCACGCAAAGCTCAATTCCTAGACCTAGCCTACGGAGCAGCTTTACCTTTGTGCAATATTGCCTCACAGAAGATGGATTTCTTCGGTCAGTACGAAGTGGTAGCTCCTCCCGAGCTATTCACCTTGTGGCACTGAAATCAACACACAAGCTATGCATATGATGATATGACAATCAAATATCCAGTTAGTTTCTCCAGTCAAATAGTTGAAGGAAGAAACTAATGAGAATCCTAAAATGGGTCAGTTTTAAAGATTTGAAACTAGAAACACTTGACCACAAATTTAATGCAAAACCAAAGATAACGCAACACTATTCTTCAATGATTGGGTGTTTAATGCATGAAAGAAGGTTTTTCACCTAGGGTTTCATAAATGAGGAGGAAGAAGGTGGAAGCATAAATGCTTTATCTCTCTCTAACTTTTCTCTCTAAACAATATAATCTGACAACCCCAACCAAGAAAACAAACCCTAGCGAAAGATATAAGCAAAAAAAATGTTTCATTTCACACATGAGACACATGTCACACTACAAAACAATCTGGGAAGATCCACGACTAAAAGCTGGTAACTAGCAAAAAGGTGTTAGTGAACCCATGTGGGCAAGTCTTAATTTGCATGCCCAGCTTGTTGGAAATCCGCGCGCCTAACTAGACAACTAATCTAGTTAGAATGAAGCAGGAATGTAGACATGAAATGCACATTCATGATGTGAAAATTTAACTTAACACACAAGTTAAACCCTCTTGTGACAATTGTAGTATATATGTAAGTAGGGATCGTTCTTAAACCGGGGATTAGGAGGGATTGCTAAAACACTCTAAACTTACTCAAAGACACAAAAACAAACTAAAAACATTTGGATAGACTCAAAAGACTCAAAATAAGTTCACAAGACTCAAAACTGCCTAAAAACACAAACTAGGCAGTTTCTGACACTAAACACAATTTTGGACGAAAATTGGTTTTAACTTAACTCCAAACACTTAAAAACACAAACTAAAACAATTTCTAACTAATATGGCTCAACAAAGTAAAGGGGGAATTGGTTTTGACGAAATTGAAAGTTGAACTAGTAAATTAAAGACATAGAGAAATCTGCACGAAATTAGGAAAAAATATGGATGATTGGTTAGCTAGAGTTCCTTCACACATGACATACTTGCATACAAATTGATGTTCAGTTGTTCTTTCGATAAACCATAAAATGCCCCAGATTAACCGTGAATTGCACTAATTAACCCTCAGATTTTCCTATTTTCATTGAATTGGATGATTGCATGCGACAACCGAAATTATTCCTCACAAGTTCCTTACATGAATTGCATAATAAATATATGAGCAGAGATCATTAAGTTCTATGAAAATCAGAAGCATTGTCAAGGCACTTGTAACTATGAATTGCATGATACTTATGCCAGGAATTTACTTAACATGATCGTGACTAGCAACCTCCACTACTCGTGAATATAAGTTCATAACGATTAGGTGAAACTCCCTTATATTCTAGCATCAAATTCATGCATGCAAACTAAGTGTTAACCCTCAATCAACATACAAGAATAAGTTATCAATCAAGCCGTTAAGTAAATTGCGTTCAAGGTTTATGAAATCACAACTGAAAGTAATCAATTCATATTGCAAATATATTCTTAGCTTTGAATTCCCTCTAGCAAAATCGGGTTTAGCCACTCATGTTCACAGAACAAAGGTACATAAATTTATACATTGAAAACAAAAGAAAGAAAACACCTAAACGCTCCAGCAATCCAATCTGAATAGCAAGTACGTCCAAGAACTTTTCTTCCCTTCCTTTGCTGCGGCACAAGGGATGGGTGATGGTTTGGATGGTTATATGTACGGAAGAATGGCTTAAGGTTGCGTAGGAAGTGCGACTGGATGTGTAGAGATGGATGTATGGCTGAATGGTTGGTGTATGTAATGATGAGTGGTGAATGGGTGCGGATGGAAGTGGATAGATGTGTAGAATGGTGAATGATGATCCATAGATGCGGCTAGGGTGTGTATTTAAAGACTTTAGGGTATTAAGACTAAGAAATAATTTAGGTAACAAAAATTAAACCAAAACATAAAGGGAAATAGGAATTAAAGTCAAAATCCTAAGGAAAAGGTAAGGAGATATGCGACATGGATGTTGAGGGAAAGGGAAAGTGCTTTATGGCAGAAAATTGGAAAGGGAATGATCTCCTTTGTGCGGCAAGGAAGTGAAAGGGAAAGGAGAGGTGCGGCATTCCTCCTTGACTGAGATTAGGGTTTCTAGAACATGTAATTAAGTATCCCAAAGTATTGAGGACACCTCTTTGTAGCTGGAACTTAGGTGAATTAGGATTAGGAAAGGTTAGAACCAAATAAGGTAACTTGTCTAACATTCCTTCTTTCTTGCTTTAATCTTTGACTTTCTCTTCTTGAATTGATTTCTTCATAACTTTAGCATAATCCTAGCCTCTTTTGGTCATCAATTTCGTCCATCACCTTGCTCCATGCATGTGATATTCATTCCAAGCCCAAAACTGCTCCAAAAGGCACCAAAATGCACTTTCTTGCCACTTTAGCCCTTTAAACCTACAAACATACGAAAATGGCTTGAAATACTAAATTAACTAAGAAATAACAACATAAATGCATAAGAACAAGCTAACTAAGTCGCATAAATATGCTCCTATCAAATTCCTCCACACTTAGCTTTTGCTAGTCCTCGAGCAAAACTAACAAACAAAACAAACAAAACAAACAATCTACACCTTCCAACATTTGCCTCAGGGATTTCCAATGAAACATAACATGTCAAAGATCACCACTCTCGTAGATGTAAGCAATCCTTACCCTCGAGCATACTTAATCATTGTCACCATTCACTAGCCCACATTTAATCAATTAAAACAACATTTTGAATGTAGTAACATGCCTTAGAGAATTCCCTCAATTCCTTACTAGATATGCACTCAATTTTCACTTAGATTTTTTGACTACACACCCCACACTAGGTATATGTGAGAACATTGATGTAAACATGAAAACTAGTACTCACATATGTTTTAAACAAAGAAAGAAATTTCTGGAATTACTAGTGCATGTATATATATATGATCTCATGAACGGAATGCTACTACTTAGAAGCGAGAACCAGGGATTCCATAGGCTCATACCAATTTGAAACTCCACATATTGAAACACACAACACTCAAGATCGAAGTCAAGGGTTGAAACGGGGCTAAGGTATTGGCTAAGAAAGAAAGGTAAGGGGAAACAAATGTTCTTAAAGCAATATTGAGCAAAGTAATGATTTTGACACTTAGAATTCACTTTTGAATGCAAAAATCCACTCTAAACACAAAGGAAAGGTTCATGCAACACTTAGGGTCAAATTCAAACTTTTGGACCCTTTCATCAACTACCAACACTTGTGAGCTCATTCTCACTTATTTTCAACTCTTTTTCTTTCTTTTCACACATTTTGTTTTGTTTTGTTTTGTTTTTCTATTTATGCCGTGCCTTTTTACTTTGGTACACAAAACACACACTTTGAGAACCCTTTCCCCACACTTGTTTTCTGCAATAATGTCACTCAAAAGGAATTCCTTCTAAGTCATGCTCCACTATACTTCAAGAACAAGGGTATGGAAAGTCCTATTCTAGGCTAGGTAAGGATAATGTGGTTAACAAAGAAAATAGGCTAAACAAGGCTCAATGGGGTTTAAACCTACAAAACAAATGACAAAGATGGGTTCGGCTATTTGGCTTTGGTTCACTAAACAACTTCATCTTGAATATGTGTTATGCAAATCAATGTCATGCTTTGAATGGAACGGGCATGAGTTCTAGTATGTGGATCTATAGTGATGAAATGCATTCCAAGTAGCAACCAAGCGAAGAATAATGAGATCATGCAACGACTTTAGAAAACAAGAATGCATAGATTAATAACTCTCCAAATTAAACGTTTAAGCTCAAGTCTCTCAGGGATGTAGCGTTAGTTTGAGTTCCTTCCTTCAAGCATGTTACAAAAACTTATTTTTTTTCCTTTTGTAATTACATGTGAATTCGTAAACTATAACTACAACCAAGCATAAACCAAAGAGCATATCAAACTTCCACCCATTTTTGTAACTCTCCTGAACAGTCATGTAATTAAAAACCAAATCCTCATCATTGTGTTGGAAGGTACCCTAAGACACAACAAACACACAAAAAAACAACTCAAAAACAACTCTTTTTGGGTTTTTAAAACAATTTTTCCAGATTTTTTTTCAAATTTTCAGATTTTTACTTCAAAACACACCAAAACAGCTTAAAATGCACTAAAAACACTTAAAAACAATGAGAAACGACATTGTAAGTGATAGGTTAACAAAACCCACGAAATTGCATAAAAACACTTGTTTACCCCCCCCCCGCCCACACTTAAATCAAACATTGTCCTCAATGTTACAAGCATAAACTCACACAAAAAACAAACAAACAAACAACAAATTAAGCATGGAAAAATAAAACAACTAAGGTAAGAGTTTAGGAACGCAAATCTGAGTTTGGAGTGAAAGTTCCATCTTCTCCTTTGTTGAATGCAGGGGTTGCCTCCCAAGTGATAGGAGCATATTTATGCGACTGAGTTAGCTGGTTCTCATGCATTTATGGTGTTATTTCTTAGTTAATTATATAATTTAAGCTATTTTCGCGTGTTTGTAGGTCCATAGGCCTTTTGAAGCAATAAGATGCATTTTTGTGCCTTTTGGAGCAGTTTTAGGCTTGGAATGAATAGCACATGCATGGAGCAAGGTTGATGGACAAATTGAAGACTAAAGAGGCTAGCAATGTGTTAAAAAGAAAGAAGAATTAATGTAAAAATGACAAAGAGCTCAGCCACAAAGGGGTGTCACTCCACCATTCACCTTTCCATCATTGACGTGCACCACCATTGCACTCCCTCTGGATTCCTATGCCGTGCATCATCATCCATGGTCCCTCCATTGACTCATTTCTTGCATCATTCCACCTCCCTTTCCTTTGTCTACCATGTGCATAATCATTCATGTTCCCTAGCTGCAACACCACTCAATTTTACCCCCATGCTTTTCATCATCACTTCACTTTCACCTTTGAATCATTTCAAACACCACTCATTGCACTCAATTGCTACACCATTCCTTGTTCCCTCCATCATTTCAGATTTCATGCATCATTACATTGAATCATTGCACTCAATTGCTACATTCCTTGTTCCCTCCATCATTTCAGATTTTATGCATCATTACATTGAATCATTGCACTCAATTGCTACACCATTCCTTGTTCCCTCCATCATTTCATATTTCATGCATCATTGCACTCAATTGCTACACCACTCCATGTTCCCCTCCATTGCCATGCACTTCCTCTATAAAAGGAAGTGTGTGTAACATAAATTTAGTTCATACTTTGTTAGATCATTCACTCACATTTCAACACAACCTTCATCCAAACACATCCATTCCTCCATACAAACAAACCTTCAAACACTCACCAACACCTTGTGCCGTAGCAAAGGAAGGGAAGGAAAGTGCTTAGACGTGCTTGTTGTCCAACTTGGATCATTGGAGCGTGTAGGTGGTTTCTTTCTTTTGTTTCTAATGTTTAAATTCATTTCCTTTCGTTTTGTTGTAAATATGAGTGGCTAAACCCCTCTTGGCCATGGGTGATTTCAAAGCCATGATTATGTGTGCAATATAATTTGATAAATTCCAGTTATGAACTCTTGAATTGTGAATGCAATTGCCTTAACTATTTGATTGATAACTTATTTGTATTTGTTAATTAAGGGTCAACACTTAATTGGCATGCATAAATCCGTTGCTAGAATATAAGGAAGTTTCACATAATCGTTACAAACTTATATTCACATGTAGTGAAGGTCGCTTATAAATGATCGCGTTAAGTTCAATTCCTAGCATGAGTGACATGATGTCATAGTTGCAAGTGCTTTGTCAATGCTTATGAATTTTCATTAAACGTAATGATCTTTGATTGTATCTCTATTATGATGTCATGTAGGGAACTTTAGAAGAATGGTTTGGGTTGTCAAATGATGTCATCTAATCCAATAAAACAAGGAAAATCTGAGAGTTAACTAGTGATGTCACGGTTAATTTGGAGCATTGTCGTTCATAATTCAATGAAGTAGTAACTGGAAATCGAGTTATTTGCATACATGTCATGTATGGAGAAAAATCCTCTAGCTATCCCATCCATCATCTTATTTCTCACATTCGTTTTACAATCTGTCTAGTTTTTCATACTTGTTTGTTTGTTTCAACTTCATCCAAATCAAAACCCCCTTTTAGTTTCTTGTTTCAAAATGTTTCAAATCTGTTTTAGTTTGTGTTTTTAAGTGTTTTGATTCAAGTAAAAGTCAATTTTCATCTAAAGTCATTCCTAGTGTCTAGTTTAAGTTTATTTGTTGTTTTAAGTTGGTTTGAATATTTTAAGTTTGTTTTGAGTCTTGTGAGTCTTGTTAAGTGTTTTTAAGTTTAGTTTTATGTTTTTGAGTCTGTTTAGAGGTTATTAGCAAGCCCTTCTAATCCCTTGTCCAGAACGATCCCTACGTATACTTGTACTACAATTGTCAAAAGAGGGTTAATTTTGTGTGTTAAGATAATTTTCACATCACCAAGAAGCACTTGCTTTAACGTCTTGCAGCCAGACGATGCCACTTCAATTAAACTCCAGGAGACCCCACGGCATGGAAGGTGATATCATCTACTTCATGCTCCTCGAAATGCTCGTAGTATGGCTTCAATCGGTGTCTGTTCACTTAGAATTCATGGCCTGTTTTTAGACTTCGAATCTGGACTGCAACATAAGGAGATATGTTAGTAATAACAAATGGTCCTATCCACTTAGAACGTAACTTACTAGTAAAGGTCGCTTGTAAACGATCGCGTTAAGTTCAATTCCTAACATGAGTGACATGATGTCATAGTTGCAAGTTCTTTGTCAATGCTTATGATTTTCATTAAACGTAATGATCTTTGATTGTATCTCTATTATGATGTCATGTAGGGAACTTTAGAAGAATGTTTCGGGTTGTCGAATGATGTCTTCCAATCCAGTAAAATAAGGAAAATCTAAGAGTTAACTAGTGATGTCACGATTAATTTGGAGCATTGTCGTTCATAATTCAATGAAGTAGTAACTGGAAATTGAGTTATTTGCATACATGTCATGTGTGGAGAAAAAACCTTTTGCTATCCCATCCATCATCTTATTTCTCACATTCGTTTTACAATCTGTCTAGTTTTTCATACTTGTTTGTTTGTTTCAACTTCATCCAAATCAAAAACCCACTTTTAGTTTCCTATTTCAAAGTGTTTCAAATATGTTTTAGTTTGTCTTTTTAAGTGTTTTGATTCAAGTAAAAGTCAATTTTCATCCAAAGTCATTCCTAGTGTCTAGTTGAAGTTTATTTGTTGTTTTAAGTTGGTTTGAGTATTTTAAGTTTGCTTTGAGTCTTGTGAGTCTTGTTAAGTGTTTGTAAGTTTAGTTATATGTTTTTGAGTCAGTTTAGAGGTTATTAGCAAGCCCTCCTAATCCCAGGTCCAAAACGATCCCTACTTATACTTGTACTACAATTGTCAAAAGAGGCTTAAATTTGTGTGTTAAGATAATTTTCGCATCAAGTTTTTGGCGCCGTTGCCGGGGATTAGCAACTTTGCTAATCCCTCATTATTTCTTTTCTGTGTCTTTTGTTTTAGTTACTGACTTTGTTTCTGTTTGTGTCTTTTATTTTTAATTTTGGTAGTTGATTTAGTTTTGTTGATTTCAGGTACTAGAGAAGCAAGACATGAATTTTGCTGCCATTCAAGCTCAATTGGCGGAACTTACTTCTCAATTGTCACAATATGCCAAAAGAACCACAATGCAAAGTGTCCCTACATGTGGTGTGTCCTATGGGCAAGGATATCCAACTCAGCAATATTCTCAATTCGCTGCGAATGAAGATGCTTGGGGTTATCAAGGCCATAGCCAATCATGGGACAACATGTTTTCCAATGCTTACAATTCGGATTGGAGAGATTATTCAGATTACATAGAACCTCAACAATTCCAACAAGATGGATATTGGCAGCAAGAAGAGGAGTTATATTCAAGACCTATGCAGCCATCACAACCTCATATACAATATGCTCAATCAAACTTAGGTTCGTCAATAGATTATGATCATATTTTTGATGAAATAAATTCTTTGGTGCAGGGCTCACAAAATCAAGCCAAGAAGGCTCAGCAAGATGGATATTGGCAGCAATCTAAGCAGTTTTATTTAACACCTATGCAGCCACCACAGCTTCCCCTACAAAAATTCAAATCAAATTCAAATGTGCCCACGGATAGTGATCAAAATTTTCAATTACTAACCTCTTTGGTGCAGGGGCAAGAAAATCAAAATGAAACAATGCTCAATCAAGCTAAGGAGATGAGCGAATTGAAAAATCAACTTGGAGAGATTATGGAGTTCACAGCACAAATTCAAGAGCAAAGTGAACTCTCCAACTTAACTATTGAAAATTTGAAGGAAGATTTTGAAATCCATGATGCTATCACTTTGGGAAGTGCTATAGAGGTTGGATGTGAACCCAAGACGTGCAATCCAAGCCAAAACATGGAGGAACAACTGCTGCTCGAAGAAGAGGAGAATAACAAGGCCACGACAAGGGAATAACCACCCTTGCCGCAGCCCCATATGGCCTCTATGCCGTCCACTACAACCAAGGTAAGCCTAAATTCAATTCGTCCTGACCCAGTTTAACCAAATGTCTTTATTCCTTGCAGGATCATGCAATCCAAGGAAGAAGAGGGTGAGAAAGGCATCTTCGAAACCTTTCCAAATAATCAAGAGCAAGAAGTGGATGGGGAATGTCTAGAATTCATCAAAGAAGATACACTTGAGATGAAAATTCCCAAAGAAGTTGGATTTTATGACACATGACAAGTAATACCTCTCAAAACACCAAATCTGGCCAAGTCCCATATCCCTGCAACCTTCAAAGATGTGGTGCACCTACACTAGAATTTAAACCATTGCCAGATCACGTCAAGTATCACCTTCCATTCAAGGATCAATTCCATGCTATGGGCCCTATCCAAGCTTAGAAGGAAGTTTCGTCCGGCTGCAAGACGTTAAAGCAAGCGCTTCTTGGGAGGCAGGAAGATCTTTGAATTGCTCCACGATTAGTTTTGCGTTCCTAAAAACCTTCCCTTTTCTGCAGTTTTATTTTGCCATGATTGTCATGTTTATTTGTTGCTTGTTTAATTGTTTTTGGTGTGGGTTTATTTTTGAAACATTGATAGATATGCAAGGTATTTTTACATTCATTTTCATGAAAAAAAGGAAGATTAAGTAGAAAATACAAGAGGAAGCCTTCACAAAAGTTGCTTAGGAGAAGTCTCAGTAGTCGGCGGAGCCCCAAAAGGAGGAGGCATCGGAGGTTGATCATTTGGAGCTTCACTATGCGGTATAGCCCTAGAAGATGAAGGCAAATGCTGTTGGAACAAACCCACAAACCTCTGATGATCAAGTAAAATTTGACCATCAGATTCCTGCATCAGGCCAATCTTCATTTTCATGTTTGTAGCATAGTTATGTGCAAGCCTGTGCAACTGTTTATTCTCATGCTTGAGCCCTCTAATCTCCTGTTTGAGACTCATCACTTCAACCATCAATGATTCAACTTGACGGGTTCGAGCAAATAAGCGTTGGGCCATATTAGACACAGAACCTGCACACTGCACACAGAGAGCCAGAGAATCCTTAATAGCCAACTCATCAGACCGTTTGGAAAGTAGTCTGTTATCTTTGGGAGTGACAAGGTTCTGGGCCACCACCGTAGCAGTCATATTATTCTTCATCACCGAATCCCCAACGGTAAGATGACCAGTAGAGGATACGAAGGATGGGCGCCATATGTTGTCTAGAGAAGGCATGGCTGCCTTTTCTCCAAGGTTCAGATCAAAACGATGGTCAAAGGGGCCAGACATTTTCAAAGGTGTTGAAGAAAGAAGAGGTCGGACAAGTCAAGATCGTAGAAGTGCAAAAAGGGAGTTTCTACAGGCAGAAATTCAAGTGTGCTCTGAAACGTAATGCGTGCCTCTATAAAAACTAGCACTCGACGGGATTTCAGAGTTCGAAGAGGCAAGCTCAGAAATCGAAGAGGCCAATTAAAAAATCAAAGAGGCGCTAGCTTTCTCAAAAGTTGGGCTTGCTCATAAACCACGGGCCAATCTTCTTTTCCAGATTTGTCCGCACTTGTCACATGCAACCTCTGCACTTGACAGAGCTCAGAACTCGAAGAGGCAAGCTCAAAAATCGGAGAGGCATCTGCTTTTCTAGATATGTCAGCGTCTGTCACATGCACACTCAGCTTTGCGGAAATCACAGGCAGTTTGTTGAAGCACCGATTTCAGATATCAAAGAGGCACTTGCTTTTCCAGACGTGTTAGCGCCTGTCATATGCACACTCAACTTTACGGAAATCACGAGCATTTTGTCGAAGCGCCGATTCCAGATATCGAAGAGGCACTTGCTTTTCCAGACGTGTCAGCGCCTGTCACATGCATACTCAGCCTTGCGAAAATTACGGGCAATCTGTCGAAGATTTCTTGTGAAGTAGAAGGCACGTGAAGTTTACTATTAAATCATCCAACGGTTGCCGACAAGAGTGAAAGAATAGTACCGGTTATTAATTCCTATAAATGTCAACCTTCACCCTCCATTGCAAGGCAGACATACATAACCTTTCTTCATCTCCAAGAATGCCTTCCCAACGAAGCCTCTCGAGTCACTCAGTGTTCCTTATTCCTTGGGGTACCTCTGCAAACAACTCACCAAAGCAAAAGTATTTCATATCATGAAGGTTGAAAGCAAGAGTATCTCATATCATGCTTTCTCTCTGTCCTTCTCCTTGTCATTGTTTTCATCTGCGGGACAAGGAGAAAGAGGGCAATCAGCCAGCACTTGGTATCAATCTTCCGATGTGGAACCAACTACCTGAAACCCCTTCCTGATTGCTTACCTAGCCTTGCTCTCGAGTATTCATCTTCAACATCTTATGCTTCCTCTTCGTTTACCACATCTGCCTGGGGAACAGAAAAGGGAAGTGAAAATGATACCTCGAAGCATGTGGAGACAATGTGCTAATTCATCCTCAGCTAGGGACAAAGAGAAAGAAAGCAAATGGTGGGCACTTGGAAAGATTGAAGAAAGAAACAGACCATCACCTCTACCTCGTGCTTGCCTGCCGTGTAGAAGAAACAAGCAGAGAAGAATGCAGACTGCACAACCAAGGAACTCTAATATTCCAAACCAGTTCGACATCAAAGCTATGGAAAGTCAACAAGATCATCTATCTCCAAAACCAGATTTGCGTTCTTAAACTCTACTCTGTCTAGTTTTTACTTTGCTATACTTGTCATGTTTATTCGTTATTTGTTTATTTGCTTAATTTTGTGTGAGTTTATGCTTGAAACATTGAGGACAATGTTTGATTTAAGTGTGGAGGGGGGGTAACCAAGTTGTTTTGCATAAAATTAGTAGGAGTTTATCACCCATCACTTCTAGTGGTGTTCCTTGCTGTTTGTAAGTATTTTTAAGCTGTTTTGGAGTGTTTTAGTGTGTTTTGACATAAAAATCCGAAAATCTCAAAAAAAATTTGAAAAATTGTTTTGAAAAACCCAAAAAGAGTTGTTTTTGTGTGTTTATTTATGTCTTAGGGTACCCTCCACCACAATGATGAGGATTTGGTTTTTAATTACATGACTGTTAAAGAGAGTTATAAACATGGATGAAAATTTGATTTACTCATTGGTGTATGCTTGGTTGTGGTTATAATTTATGAATTCACATGCAATCATAAAGGAAAACTAAGTTTTTGTAACATGCTTGAAGGAAGGAACTCAAATGAACACTACAACCTTGTGAGACTTGAGCCTAAACGTTTATTTGGAGAGTTAATAATCTGTGCATCATTGTTTTCTAAAGTCATTGCATGATCTCATTATTCTTTGCTTGGTTGATACTTAGAAGGTGTTTCATCATTTAGTTCCAAATGCTAGAACTCATGCCTATTTCATTCAAAGCATGCTATTGATTTGCATAACACATATTCAAGATGAAGTTGTAGAGTGACCACCAAAGCCAAATTGCCGTGCCCCTATTTCATTATGTGTTTAAGTTTAACCCTGTTGAGCCTTGGCACGGGTAGAAAAAAAAAATGCGTGAAAAGAAAAAAGTTTGTTAAAAAAGGGTCCAAAACATTGAATTCGGCGGTAAGTGTTGCATGAATCTTCCCTTTGTATTTAAAAGTTGATTATGCATTCTAAAGTGAATTCCAAGTGTCTATTTCATTGCTTTGCTTGCTATCGCTTTAAGAACGTTTGTTATTCCTATCCTTTCTTTATTAGCCATTATCCTCAATCCCTATTACAACCCTTGACTCCAATCTTGAGTGTTGTGTGTTTCAATTTGTGGATTTCGAAATTAGTATGAGCATATGGTGTCACTGGTTCTCGCATCTAAGTAGTAGCATTCCATTCATGAGATCATATCTAAACATGCTTAATAACTCCAGAAAATTGCTTTCTTTGTTATAACATATGTGTGTCCTAGTCTTTTGTGTTTACATTAATCTTCTCACATATACTAGTGTAGGGTGTGTAGTCAGAAAATGTGTGTGAAAATAGAGAGTATCTTCTAAGAAATTGAGCAAATTCTCTAAGGCATGTTACTACATTCAAAACATCGTTTTAATTGGTTAATTGTGAACTAGTAAGTGGTGACTGTGATTAAGTATGTGCTCAAGTGTAAAGATGACCAAAATCTGTGGGAATGATGATTTTTAACATGTCATGTTTCATTAAAAATCCCTGAGGCAAATGTTGGAAGGTCTAGGTTGTGTTTTGTTTGTTTTGTTTGTTTTGTTTTGCTCGAGGACTAGCAAAAGCTAAGTGTGGGGGAATTTGATAGGAGCATATTTATGCGACTGAGTTAGCTTGTTCTCACGCATTTATGTTGTTATTTCTTAGTTAATTATGTATTTTAAGCTATTTTCGTGTGTTTGTACGTCCATAGGCCTTATGATGCATTTGGGTGCATTTTGGAGCAGTTATGGGCTTAGAATGAATAGCACATGCATGGAGCAAGGTTGATGGACGAAATTGAAGACTAAAGAGGCTAGGAATGTGTTAAAGAGAAAGAAGAATTAATGTAAAAAGGACAAAGAGCTCAGCCACAAAGGGGTGTCACTCCACCATTCACCTTTCCATCATTGCCGTGCACCACCATGGCACTCCCTTTGGATTCCTATGCCGTGCATCATCATCCATGTTCCCTCCATTGACTCATTTGTTGCATCGTTCCACCTCCATTTTCTTTTTCGACCATGTGCACAATCATTCATGTTCCCTAGCTGCAACACCATTCCATTTTACCCCCATGCTTTGCATCATCACTTCACTTTCACCTTTGAATCATTTCAAACACCACTATTGCACTCAATTGCTACACCATTCCTTGTTCCCTCCATCATTTCAAATTTCATGCATCATTACATTGAATCATTGCACTCAATTGCTACACCATTCCTTGTTCCGTCCATCATTTCAGATTCATACATCACTACATTGAATCATTGCACTCAATTGCTACACCATTCCTTGTTCCCTCCATGATTTTATCCATCATTACATTGAATCATTGCACTCAATTGCTACAGCATGCCTTGTTCCCTCCATCATTTCAGATTCATGCATCATTACATTGAATCATTGCACTCAATTGCTACACCATTCCTTGTTCCCTCCATCATTTCATATTTCACGCATCATTGCACTCAATTACTTCACCACTCCATGTTCCCCTCCATTGCCATGCACTTCCTCTATAAAAGTAAATGTGTGTAACATAAATTTAGTTCATACTTTGTTAGATCATTCACTCCCATTTCAACACAACTTTCATCCAAACACATCCATTAATCTTCACATCCATTCCTCCATACAAACAAACCTTCAAACACTCACCAACACCTTATGCCGAAGAAAAGGAAGGGAAAGAAAGTGCTTGGACGTGCTTGCTGTCCAACTTGGATCGTTGGAGCGTGTAGGTGTTTTCTTTCTTTTCTTTCTAATGTTTAAATTCATTTCCTTTCATTTTGTTGTAAATATGAGTGGCTAAACCCTTATTGGCTAGGGGTGATTTCAAAGCCATGATTATGTGTGCAATATAATTTGATAAATTCCAGTTATGAACTCTTGAATTGTGAATGCAATTGGCTTAACTATTTGATTGATAACTTATTTGTATTTGTTAATTAAGGGTCAACACTTAATTGGCATGCATAAATCCGTTGCTAGAATATAAGGAAGTTTCACATAATCGTTACAAACTTATATTCACATGTAGTGAAGGTCGCTTATAAATGATCGTGTTAAGTTCAATTCCTAGCATGAGTGACATGATGTCATAGTTGCAAGTGCTTTGTCAATGCTTATGAATTTTCATTAAACGTAATGATCTTTGATTGTATCTCTATTATGATGTCATGTAGGGAACTTTAGAAGAATGTTTTGGGTTGTCGATTGATATCATCCAATCCAATAAAACAAGGAAAATCTGAGAGTTAACTAGTGATGTCACGGTTAATTTGGAGCATTGTCGTTCATAATTCAATGAAGTAGTAACTGGAAATGGAGTTATTTGCATACATGTCATGTATGGAGAAAAATCCTCTAGCTATCCCATCCATCATCTTATTTCTCACATTCGTTTTACAATCTGTCTAGTTTTTCATACTTGTTTGTTTGTTTCAACTTCATCCAAATCAAAACCCCCCTTTTAGTTTCTTGTTTCAAAGTGTTTCAAATCTGTTTTAGTTTGTGTTTTAAGTGTTTTGATTCAAGTAAAAGTCAATTTTCATCTAAAGTCATTTTTAGTGTCTAGTTTAAGTTTATTTGTTGTTTTAAGTTGGTTTGAGTATTTTAAGTTTGCTTTAAGTCTTGTGAGTCTTGTTAAGTGTTTTTAAGTTTAGTTTTATGTTTTTGAGTCTGTTTAGAGGTTATTAGCAAGCCCTCGTAATCCCCCATCCAGAATGATCCATATTTATACTTGTACTACAATTATCAAAAGAGGGTTAAATTTGTGTGTTAAGATAATTTTCACATCACCAAGAAGCGCTTGCTTTAACATCTTGCAGCCAGATGATGCCAATTCAATTAAACTCCAAGAGACCACACGGCATGGAGGGTGATATCATCTACTTCATGCTCCTCGAAATGCTCGTAGTTTGGCTTCAACCGGTGTCCGTTCACTTGCAATTCATGGCCTATTTTTAGACTTCGAATCTAGACTGCACCATAAGGAGATATGTTAGAAATAAGAAACGGTCCTATCCACTTAGAACGTAACTTACTAGGGAACAACCGTAAACGGGAATTGAACAATAACAATTTCTGCCCTATGGAGAATGTTTTGCCACGAATCATCTTGTCATGGAAGCCTTGGTCTTCTTTTTGACATGTGAATAACAAACCTTGGCCTTCTCCTTGACATGGAAAGCCTTGGTCTTCTCCTTGTCATGGAAATCCTCTTGTCACGGACTGTCACATAATCGTTACAAACTTATATTCACATGGGAATTGAACAATAACAATCCACCTCTTCTGAGTAGCTTGGGTAACCATGACATACTGCTAGGTGTCACTCATGGTTTGTGGAAGCCATAAACGTGTATAATCACTAAAGGGAGAATTGAAAGTAAGTTTCAATTCACAATCGATTTGAAAGTGTTCTAATCGCCCACTGCCTCGCTAAAAGGAACCTAATGGATCGTACACCGTGTAAGGTTGAGATTGAAGAAACAATGGAGATGAGTAAGAATAATTAAATGGTTTAATTATTTATGGCAAGGATTAATTAATATGTTAATTAATCAAACGAATAAAGTTCGTTAAAAGACCACGGGTTAGTTTTGGGCCTTAAGGCCCAATGGGCTTCGAACGTCAAGCCCATTGACTTAAGTTGTATGACAACTTAATGGCAAATAATTCACAAAGGCCTTAAAAGCCCAATGAACCCCTATGGCCGGCCATTTAGAGGAAGGGTAGTGAATTTGCTTTAATTACAAGTTTGCCACTCCAATGAATAAAGGTATAAATATGACTTTATAGCCAAAATTCATTTAGGGTTTCTTTTAGAGAATTGGAAAGAACTTATCTCTCCCCTTTCTCTCTAAGAGGTCAGCCCCCTTGGAGGGGATTAGCTAGTAATCTTTCTCCTCCAAGGTCACTCATATCTTCATCAATCTTTCCTTGGTGTGGAGACTTATAGGTTCTCAATTTTGAGAACTTGGAGAAACCAATTCTTCCATCCAAATCCATGGATCTAAGAAGCAAGGAATGAAGGCCCTATCTCTTGGGTGATTATCCTTTGCTTATCAATTCTATAAACCAACTAACAAATGTTGTTTTGTTGGGTAGTTCATTGTAATCCTACAATATGATTTGCCTAAGATAGAGCAATGAACGAGAGATAGACTTCAAAGAATGGGTTCTTTGAGAAACAAGATGATAATCAACAAATATAACAACCTAGTTCCTATACCACAAGCTCCAAGGTAGTCAAGAAGGATTTATAAACCGTCTCAGTTGAATGGTTTGAATTTTATGACTATGTCATAGAGTTACACCTATTAATTCGAAAGAAATAAGAATGAAAATCCTTATGACTACATTGAGTGTATATGCGACATATACTCAAGGAAATGGTAAAGTACCATTTGACCCGAAATAATGAAACCTTTATAGCTAATTGGTAGCTTAAGGTGACTACAATCAAAGAGATTGGTTGACTTTAAAGAAACCATCTTTGACGTAGTCTTGGTTTCAATTAATTTGAAGATTACTAGCTACAACTAAATGGTGATTCAATGTTTGGACATTATATGGGTTTCCGAAACCATTATAAAGATAGTCTTGATAATATATGTCTAAAACTATGAATCACAAGACATGTAAGTTGTAGAGATCCATCCATCATGGATCTTAGCAAGCTAGTGGGAGCTATAAGCGTCTTATGAGAGAAAGGTCAAATCGTTTGATTTCTCATAAAGATGTAAAAGAATCTTTTGTTTACTAGGTTTACAAAAGATTAGTGGGAGTTAATCATATTCCTAAATTTGTATATATATATAATAGAAGGACGATTCTAGTGAGACTAGCAAGTTGCCCTTCTCAAAGGGAACGTGCCCTTTGACTCCCAAAGAAATAATGCATAAATAGAATCCTTTATGCATACGCAGAAAGGTGATTTATGTATTTCATGTTGTATGAAAAACATTGATATGAGTTGTACCTAGAACGGTACAAGACGATATCAGTGCAAGCCCAGGATCAGAATCATGGCAACTGTCAAGTGAATCCTTAAGTATTTAAGAAATACTAAAGGATAGATTCCTCAAAGAATGAGGAAGAATTAGAGTAACGTAAAGGAAGCGTAAATGTATTAGATTATGAATCTAATCCATCATTGGATATTTCTTCATTATGAATGAAGAGATAATCAGATATCTCTTTATTATGACTAAAAGAGATATTTGGATGGAAACATTAAAAGTAATGACTTTAGTGTGTTCCATTATGAATGCAAAATATATTGCCATATAGAAGCTTACAACAATGTTGTTTGGATGGGAAAGTTCATTTATGAACTTTCTATTCGATTCCAACCAGAAAGTGTCTCTAGTGTACTAACACTATGACACTAATGGGGCGATAGCTCAAGCCAGGGAATCAAGGTCTCATCGCGATCCGAACTCAATTGAGAGACTAAACCACATGATTAAGAATCATGTATAATG
Organism: Malus baccata; assembly: GCA_006547085.1. Classification (NCBI taxonomy): domain Eukaryota; kingdom Viridiplantae; phylum Streptophyta; class Magnoliopsida; order Rosales; family Rosaceae; genus Malus; species Malus baccata. The sequence goes on from VIEB01000328.1 coordinate 147,251, forward strand.
GTGACGTCGTTATTCTCAAGGTTGCTTCTATGGATGACATATAGATATCCATTGCCTAGGCCTACTACTCAGGCATTTTTGAAATGACTACATAAGAGGTATCATCACTGATGACCAAGCTGATTGGCTCTAGTGCAAGTGGGAGATTGTTGGAAATGTTCCCTAAAACCAATCATATGATGATACTTTATGGACATTTCACATGTTAAACTAATCTAGTTTAATATCAAGGGAAAAGATTATTGTTTTAAGCCGTCTCATATAAATGTTATATGCTTAAACGATAAGTCCAAGGAATATGTAATTAGGAGAATGTAATTTAAACAAGTTAGATTAATGAGACCATTCTCTTTCGTATACATATCCTAAACGTTCCTGATCATAGGATTGCCAATTGGGCATTGACAGTCCGTTAAGATCAGTACGTGCTATGTCTTCTCTTAGGGAGAGTGACTGGTCTCGAGTCATTGGTGTGACTGACACCAAGACAAGCATGTCGGTGCTCAATAGAGAATGAGTCCACTGAACACGATCAACGAGGAGTTCTCATACTCATGTCACATGAGAACTCATGGTTGGGATAATGCAAAGTAGTCCTTTGACCTGAGGCATCATAGTTGTCTTGTGGTTAGGTCCTTGATCTTTGATTATGTCAAAGTCACTCCATTAGATTAACTTGAGTAACCATGACATACTGCTAGGTGTCACTCATGGTTTTTGGAAGCCCTAAACGTGTATAATCACTAAAGGGAGAATTGAAAGATTAAGAATCTCTGGCTAGAGTATGAATGAGATTTAGGAAGTCATTCCAAATTACATTCAAGGTAATCATATAAGTAAATGCATCACATTGGATAGTCGACATGAATAAACTAAACTATCAAACCACACACTGTGGTCAAAAGTAATGTATTAGAGAAATACCGTATTGCATTGTAATCCTAAACTGAATAGGTACTCCACCTCTTCTGATTAACTTGAGTAACCATGACATACTGCTAGGTGTCACTCATGGTTTTTGGAAGCCCTAAACGTGTATAATCACTAAAGGGAGAATTGAAAGTAAGTTTCAATTCACAATCGATGTAAAATGGTTTTAATCGCCCACTGCCTCGCTAAAAGGAACCTAATGGATCGTACACCGTGTAAGGTAGAGATTGAAGAAACAATGGAGATGAGTAAGAATAATTAAATGGTTTAATTATTTATGACAAGGATTAATTAATATGTTAATTAATCAAACAAATAAAGTTTGTTAAAAGACCACGGGTTAGTTTTGGGCCTTAAGGCCCAATGGGCTTCGAACGTCAAACCCATTGACTTAAGTTGTATGACAACTTAATGACAAATAATTCACAAAGGCCTTAAAAGCCCAATGAAACCCTATGCCCGGCCATTTAGAGGAAGGGTAGTGAATTTGCTTTAATTACAAGCTTGCCACTCCAATGAATAAAGGTATAAATATGACTTTATAGCCAAAATTCATTTAGGGTTTCTTTTAGAGAATTGGAGAGAACTTATCTCTCCCTTTTCTCTCTAAGAGGCCAGCCCTCTTGGAGGGGATTAGCTAGTAATCTTTCTCCTCCAAGGTCACTCATATCTTCATCAATCTTTCGTTGGTGTGGAGACTTAGAGGTTCTCAATTTTGAGAACTTGGAGAAACCAATTCTTCCATCCAAATCCATGGATCTAAGAAGCAAGGAATGAAAGCCTTATCTCTTGGGTGATTATCCTTTGCTTATGCAAAGAGGAATCAACAAAGGTATAAATTTCTCAACTCACTTTATTTTGAGTTGATTCTTGGTTCACCAATCTACTAGGCTTTGAATTTCATGGTTAATGTTTTGTTTTTAAGTGCATACAAGCATGATTCCGCCTTTAATTTGTTAATTGCATGCTATAGATGTTGCTTAAATGAACATGTTTTTCACAAAATTTCCTTTAGGCATGACATTAATCGATGCACCTAAGTCTAGCATGGCATGTTCAAAACGATTATTGCCAATAACACAAGGAATTGTAAAACTACCCAGATCCTTGCATTTAGGGGGTATTTTACGTTGTAAGATGGCTTTTCACTTGCTTTGACAACTTCCTTGTTCAAAATTCTCTTCCTAGTGGTGGAAAGTTCTTTCAAAAACTTGGCATACCTTGGAACTTTCTTAATTGCATCCAAAAGTGGTATATTGACTTGGACTTTTCTAAATGTTTCCAAAATGTCCTTTTCAACCTCCTCCTTCTTTAAATGCATGAATCTGCAAGGAAAGGGTACATTTAGAGGAATAACATTAGAAATAATCGAATTTGGAACCTCCTTACCTTTGGAAGACGAATGGGAGTGTTAGGGTGACTGCGGCATGGGTGGTTCTACCCTTGCCGTGGCTTGTTCTAGTTCCTCCTCCTCGAATTGCAACTTCTCGTCCTCTATTGCGGCTGGTTTAGAAGGTGGTGGGGTTGCTCCAACTTGTTTTCCACTTCGCAAAATGATTGCTTTTGTAGATTCGAATCTTCCTTTCGGGTTGACAACGGTTGAACTAGGCAACTTGCCTTGCTCTCTGAATTGGCCTATGAACTCCGCAATCTGCCCTACTTGCTTCTCCAATTCATCCACCTTTTTGTCTCTATTTTTCATTCCTTGCACCATAGAAGTTAATAATTGAAAATTTTGATCATTATCTATGGAGGAACCTGATTTGGATTAAGCAGGTTATGCTTGGGGTTGTGTGGGTGCGTATGGTCTTTGGTAGAATCCTGAAGGTTGCTACCTATATGTACTTTGTTGTTGGTTTTGTTGGGGCTCCTTGGTTGGTTTTGGCTCCTAAAACCCACGACATTGGCAAATTCCCACCCTCCATTCTCGATCAATTGAGGGCACTTATCTGTAAGATGTCCATTCATTGAGCACACGCCACAAGCAGCCACACTTTGAACCTTTGGTATTTCAACCATCTGTGAAAGAAGAGTAGTAAGGTTAGCCATTTGATTTTGAAGTTCAAAAATAGCACTGACCTCATTAACATGTTGTTGTCGTGGGTTGTCTCTTTGACCAATGCCTTTATCTTGTTGAGCACTCAAAGCTCGGTTAGCAATTAAGGTCTTGGCAGCCATGGATGTTTTGTCCACCAAAGCTCCTTCTGTTGAGGCATCTAGCATTTGGCGTTCAATTGGTAGAAGCCCTTTGTAGAAATATTGAAGAAGAAGCTCCTCCTTCATTTGGTGTTGTGGACATGAAGCAACTAGAGTTTTAAAACGTTCATAATAAGTTGGAAATGATTCACCTTGGTTTTGCTGAATGCCACTAATCCTTTTGCGTAGAAGAATGACTCGAGAAGTTGGGGAAAACTTCTCCAAAAATGCCCGTTTCATACTCTCCCATGATGTGACAGTTCCGGGGGCTAGTTCATACAACCAATCTTTAGCCTTTTCCAAGAGAGAAAAAGGAAAAGCCTTCATTTTCAGAATGCTCCCATCAACATTCACAGAGGTCATGCTCGAACAAACAACCTCGAACACCTTCAAATGTTTATTAAGATCTTCCATGGACAACCCATGGAACTTAGGAATGTGGTGCAATAAACTGGACTTTAATTTGAACTTGTCGATCTTGTCATGGGCCGCCTTAGATGTTCAATGCATAAGGGCATAGCATTGTCTAATCCCGAAGCGGAAAGCTGCTTTATTGTTCGATTATCTGCTGCCATATCTTGGACTTCTTAAAAAATCTGAGTCGTGGCCTCCCATTCCACTTGTACTTTGTATTCTTCAAAATTTGGTGCATGTTGAGGTGGTTGGGGCTCTTGTTGATTCCTCTTCCTTCTCAAAGTCTGCTCGAAATCGTCGTCAAAGTCTAAGATATGCTCACGAACCGGTTGAGAACTTCGAGTCATAAACCAGTACCTAAAAACAAGAAAACAAAACAAGGTCAGAAGGTAAAACAAAAACATACGAGAATAAACAAAAAGAAATAACAAGGGATTAGCAAAGTTGCTAATCCCCGGCAACGACGCCAAAATTTGATGCCAAAATTTAACTTAACACACAAATTAAACCCTCTTGTGACAATTGTAGTATATATGTAAGTAGGGATCGTTCTTAAACCGGGGATTATGAGGAAACTGACTCAAAGAAACAAAAACAAACTAAAAACGTTTGGATAGACTCAAAAGACTCAAAACAAGTTCACAAGACTCAAAATAAGCTAAAAACACTCAAAACTGCCTAAAAACACAAACTAGGCAGTTTCTGACACTAAACACAATTTTGGATGAAAATTGTCACAGCCCGTCCCGGAGGTACCGTTGGCGGGAAAGTGAAATGACAGAATTGCCCTTATTGGACATTAAGGTACGTAGGTATGTGTGTGTTACGTTTTGTAAATGTTTGGTCCCTAAACTTTTGAGAAAATTGTTTAAGTTAGATATATTGAAAGTTGGTTTTGTATTTTGTGGTTAGGGACTTAAGAAAGGATTTGGATGTTGTGGTTTAGTTTGGACCACACAAGCACAAGACCTCTCTCCCTCTCTCTCCCTCCCCGTACCTTCTCTGTCTCTCTCTCCCTCGCGATCTCTCACTCCCTCACACCCAATACGTACGGCTTTCACCCAAACCCTCCAAAACTCGACGGATCGAGGCAAATAAGGTATGTATCTTCATCGTTTTGACGTCCTGAGTTCATTGGTACTAGTTTTAGGAAGTGAAACCTTCGATTTCACGTGGAACCCGAACCTCCATTTTTGGGTACTGTTCATGCGAACGTAAAATGTTGTGTTTCAGCGGAATTCAAGCTTATAGCAAGCTTAGTGAGGTCCTAAGGAAGCTCGGGGACGTTCGTTTGAAGGATTTGGACGTCGGGATCGTGGGTTTCAAAGTTGGCCGAATTCTTGGATTTTGCTCGGTGAGATTTCTTGGTTTTTAGGCCCTAAAACTAGTCCAACGTGATAGTACTCTCTTAGGGCTTCAATTTGGTATAAAATACGAAGAAAATGGGTGAAAAACGAAGGAGAACAAGGAGTTTGAAAACTGGCCGGAATTTGGCCGGAGTCCGGCCGCCGGAAAAACCAGTCCGGCGAGCCCTGCAAAGGGGATGACACGTGCCGCACGTGCTGCGCGTGGACCCGTGCCACGTGTGGCGCATGGGGGCTCGTGAGCCTTCCAAAAATTTTTCTAAAAATATCCCGACGCTCGTGACGTCGAGTACGTCGATGTGGTATATTCATATACCAAAATTGAGCATCGTATGAGAAGTTATTTCGAATTATTGGTGATGTGTTTAAAATTAACGTTTTTATAGTTGTTTCGCATATAGGTGAGACGTATCCCGAGGACGACCGCATCCAGGGACGCCACGGGGGTTACGACCCGTCGACATATCAGTGAGTGGGCAGTTTTGATTTCGTATTTACCTATATACATTTAATTTCCCAGAAAATACGCGTTTTATGGAAATTATGCATATAAATTGCCATGTTTGAAATATTGAAATGTTGGATATGTTAATTGATATATATGTGCGTGAAACAACGCGGTGGACGCTCAGGTGAGTTTACTTACTTCCAGCTGAGTTATTTATGTTGAATTGCATTGAAGGCTCATAACCTGCACCTAGGTGATAGTGCTTATATTGTTATTCACCACACCGCACGCTCGTCTTGGATCCAAGTAGGTGGATGTCGTACAGACCATGTGAGGGTTCCGACATGGCAGTCGTATAGACCATTAGAGGGGTTCCGACTGGTGGGTGACCTTAGATATGCGCGCTGATGATTGATGTGAGAAGCACTAGAGCGTATCTATACACCTGTCATCGTACAGACTACCTTAGGTAGTTCCGAGTGACGTGCAGAGTTAGACCGTACAGGTCACTGAGGTGACTCCGGTTGGATGAGTTGTTGAGCTTTAGAATCAGCCGTACAGGATCATTAGGGTCTCCGGTTGACTTATTATTCACCTTATTGATATTGAGATATTCTGATTATATTGTTGATCTTGGCTTATCATTTCTGAGATATTGATGATGAATATGTGTTGAGTTGAGGTTGAGTATATATATATATGTTGTATATGATATTCTGGGAAAGTATAAAGGTTTTTACGGCGAGGGGATAGAATTGTTTTGAGGAACTGTTTTCAAAAACTATTTTGTTTTACTGACCCACTCATTTTGTTTTGCGCCCCTCCAGGTTCTAGTTTAACGGTTTGGTGGCTTTCGAGGCTGTATTCCGGCTTTCTGATAGACCTTCCACATGTAGGACTCACCCGAGGGTGATGTATTCTTATTTTAGTCCTACTTGATTGCAGTTACCTATGCTCTGAACTTATGTATTCTTAGTATAACTCGTCCGGTTATGTTTTTGGATCGATAAGTTTGAGTTCGGTTTGATTGTAGTGGATTTATCTTATTGTTTGCTTCCGTGTCGCAACTATGGTTACGTCACGCCCACGTGACGGCCAGCACGCCTGGATCCTCCGGATCGGGGAACTCAAACTTATGTATTCTTAGTATAACTCGTCCGGTTACGTTTTTGGATCGATAAGTTTGAGTTCGGTTTGATTGTAGTGGATTTATCTTATTGTTTGCTTCCGTGTCGCACCTATGGTTACGTCACGCCCACGTGACGGCCAGCACGCCTGGATCCTCCGGATCGGGGTGTGTTAAAAATTGTTTTTAACTTAACTCCAAACATTTAAAAACACAAACTAAAACAATTTCTAACTAATATGACTCAACAAAGTAAAGGGGGAATTGGTTTTGACGAAATTGAAAGTAGAACAAGTAAATTAAAGACTTAGAGAAATCTGCACGAAATTAGGAAAAAATATGGATGATTGGTTAGCTAGAGTTCCTTCTCCACACATGACATACTTGCATACAAATTGATGTTCAATTATTCTTTTGATAAACCATAAACCTCAATGCCCCAAATTAACCGTGAATTGCACTAATTAACCCTTAGATTTTCCTATTTTCATTGAATTGGATGATTGCATGCGACAACCCAAATTATTCCTCACAAGTTCCTTACATGAATTGCATAATAAAGATACGAGCAAAGATCATTATGTTCTATGAAAATCATAAGCATTGACAAGGCACTTGTAACTATGAATTGGATGATACTTATGTCAGGAATTTACTTAACACGATCGTGACTAGCAACCTCCACTACTTTTGAATATAAGTTCATAAAGATTAGGTGAAACTCCCTTATATTCTAGCATCATGCATGCAAACTAAGTGTTAACCCTTAATCAACATACAAGAATAAGTTATCAATCAAGCCGTTAAGTAAATTGAGTTCAAGGTTTATGAAATCACAACTGAAAGCAATCAATTCATATTGTAAATATATTCATGGCTTTGAATTCCCTCTAGCAAAAACTGGTTTAGCCACTCATGTTCATATAACAAAGGTAAATAAATTTATACATTGAAAACAAAAGAAAGAAAACACCTAAACGCTCTAGCAATCCAATCTAAACAGCAAGTACGTCCGAGAACTTTTCTTCCCTTCCTTTGTTGTGGCACAAGGGATGGGTGATGGTTTGGATGGTTATATGTACGGAAGAATGGCTTAAGTTTGTGTAGGAAGTGCGACTGGATGTGTAGAGATGGATGTATGGCTGAATGGTTGGTGTATGGCGTGATGAGTGGTGAATGGGTGCGGATGGAAGTGGATAGATGTGTAGAATGGTGAATGATGATCCATAGATGCAGCTATGGTGTGTATTTAAAGACTTTAAGGTATTAAGACTAAGAAATAATTTAGGTAACAGAAATTAAACCAAAACATAATGGGAAATAGGAATTAAAGTCAAAATCCTAAGGAACAGGTACAGATATATGCGGCATGGATGTTGAGGGAAAGGGAAAGTGCTTTATGGCAGAAAATAGGAAAAGGAATGATCTCCTTTGTGCGACAAGGAAGTGAAAGGGAAAGGAGAGGTGCGGCATTCCTCCTTGACTGAGATTAGGGTTTCTAGAACATGTAATTAAGTGTCCCAAAGTATTTAGGACACCTCTTTGCAGCTGGAACTTAGGTGAATTGGGATTAGGAAAGGTTAGAACCAAATAAGATAACTTGGTTAACATTCCTTCTTTCTTGCTTTGATCTTTGACTTTCTCTTCTTGAATTGATTTCTTCATAACTTTAGCATAATCCTAGTCTCTTTTGGTCTTTAATTTCGTCCATCACCTTGCTCCATGCATGTGATATTCATTCGAACCCCAAAACTGCTCCAAAAGGCACCAAAAATTCACTTTCTTACCACTTTAGCCCTTTAAACCTACAAACATACGAAAATGGCTTGAAATACTAAATTAACTAAGAAATAACAACATAAATGCATAAGAAAAAGCTAACTAAGTCGCTTAAATATGCTCCTATCAATGCATGAACAAACCCATTGAAGTGAGTGAAGGAAAAATTTTGTCCTAGCTAAGAACATGTGAGAACATTTGAAAACATATGCAAACTAATAACACATTAAAGTAGGCATGCATTAAAAAACAATTCTAAAACCCATGACTTTCAAAGTCTAGTGAATGGTGAACCACAAGACTCTTTAACAATATTAAAGAGAAGGAAGGATTTAGAGATTCATTACCCTTGAAGCTCATCCTTGTTTACACAAGGGATTCGCCCAAGTGGAGGGTCTTCAAGTCACCTCCTAGCTCCTTGGATCTTCCTTGTGTTTTTCTTCCTTTTGATGCTCCTTTGCTCCTTGAGGATGTGAGGAAATGATCTCCAAGAACACCAAAGATTTGGTGTCTCTAAGTCTCCACACCAAGGATGAGGTGTGAAGATGAAATGGATGACTTAGAGAAGAAAAGATTGCTAGCTAATTCTTCCCTAAGTGGCCGGCCTCCTTTTAGAAAAAGAGGGAAAGTGTTTCTCTTCTTTGCCTCAAGAAAACCCTAATGAGAAAAAGCTATAAAGTTGACTTTATACTACATCACATGTGAGTGGCAAACTTGTAATTAATTCAAGTTTGCATCCACTCACCCTTATGGCCGGCCTTATCTTTGTTATTAGGCTAATTGCCCATTTTGTTTTAGTTGTCATATAACTTAAAGATAATGGGCCTTGTGGACCAAAACACTTTTGGGCCCCGAAACCCAAAACCAACTTAAAAGCCCAATACGAACCTTTCGTAAAATTAATTAACTAATTAATTAATCTTGACCATTATCAATTAAACCATTTAATCGCTTATCCATCTCATTTATGTTTCTTCACTTTCATCCTTACTCGATATACGATCCATTAGGTTCCAATTAGCGAGGCAGTGGGCGATTGTTACTTTTAACGATCTATTGTGAATTGAAACGACATTTCAATTGTCCTTTTGTTGAAGTTAGTGTTTGCTAATCTTCAAGGCTTCCACAAATCATGAGTGACACCTAGCAGTATGTCACGGCTACCTAAGCTAAGTAGAAGTGGTTGGAGAACCTATCCAGTTACAATTACAATGCAATATGGTCCTTCTCTAATTCAATACTCTTAATCACATTGTTTGAGTGATAGTTTGTTTCATGTCTACTATCCAATGTGATACTTCTTTATATGATTCAATTGAATATGATTTGGAACAAACTTCCTAAGTCATATTCATATGCTTTGTCCAAAGACTCCCGAATCATATCTTAGAGTATTCTCCCTCCATCATGGAAGGTTAGAGATCCCTTATTGTGCATTCATATGCTTACATGACTAGATATCTTGACCCCAACAATGCCATGGACACTCTTGATGGAATGCCTTTGACATGATCAAAGATCAAAGACCTAACCATTAGACATCTATAATGCCTCAGGTCAAAGGACTACTTTGCATATTGCAACTAACGAGTTCTTACATGACATGTATGTTCGAACTCTTTTTTTTATCGTTGTTCAGTCTACTCGATTACCCTTTCGAGCACCTATGTGTTTGTCTTAGGGTCCAACACTAAATGACTTAAGACTAGTCATACTCACGCTTGAGTTGACATAACACATACTAACCTTAGCGGATTGTCAATGCCCAATTGGCAATCCTATGGCTAGGAACATTTTAGGAATAAACATAAGAGAAAGGTCTCATTAATCTAACTTACTTAGATCACTTCTCTCTCAGATTAAATATTTTCCTTAGATTCCCTTATTGCTTAAACACATGATACAATAAATAATGATTAACAATAAGCTTTGCCCTTCATTAAACATATAATAGTTTAATACAATAAGTATTCCAAAAGCTATTACATTAAGTGAGTGGCTTTGTGGGCATACTTTCAACAATCTCCCACTTGCACTCAAGGCCACCTTCCCATGTATCTAATACCCATCTTTTCCATATGGCGATCAAGTTGGATTTGAGACATTGGCATTGTCAGTGGATTTGCTACGTTATCGGCTGAGGCAACCTTGAGGATGATGACTTTCCCCACGGCAGCAAAATGATATTAAAACGCCTGTCAAAATTCTTGTTCTTTTGATGAGCCCTGGGTTCCTTGGCTTGAGCTATCGCCCCACTATTACAAAAGTACAAAGTTACTAGTGATGTAATGGTTGGAACCACTCCAAGTTCAGTAATGAACTTCTTCATCCAAAACGCTTCTTTGCTGGCTTCAACTGCAGCGACATATTCTGCCTCCGTCGTGGAATCAGCAATTACATCTTGTTTCTTGCTTTTCCCAGCCCCACCATTTAGAGTGAATACATATCCGAAGTTGGAACTTTTATCATCGACGTCATATTGGAAATCTGCGTCTGTATACGCTTCCACTCGTAACTCTGTCGCTCCTCTATAAATGAGGAACATGTCCTTAGTTCTTCTTAAGTACTTAAGGACCATCTTGACAGCTGCCCAGTGTTCTGATCCTGGGTTAGATTGATATCGACTAGTAATGCTCACAACATATGCGATATTAGGCCTTTTGCATATCATGGCATACATGAGACTTCCTATGGCGGAAGCATAAGGAATGGCACTCATCTGCCGTATCTCTTAAAGAGTCTTAGGTCCCATGGACTTAGAAAGGTGAATTCCATGTCTTACAGGAAGAAGACCTTTCTTAGATTGTTCCATCTGGAACCTACTTAGCACCTTATCTATGTACATAGATTGGGATAATCCAATTAATTTTCTAGATCTATCACGATAGAGCTTTATCCCAAGTACATAAGATGCATCTCCCAAATCTTTCATGGGGAAGGTTTTGAACAACCACACTTTTACAAAAGAAAGTACTGCAGTGTCATTCCCGAATAGTAATACGTCATCTACATATAACATTAGGAATACAACTGCATCCCCAACGACCTTTCGATAAACACAATTGTCGTCTTCGTTTTGAGTAAAACCAAACGATTTGATTTCAGTATAAAAAGAATGTTCCAACTCCTAGAGGCTTGCTTAAGTCCATAAATGGACCTCTAAAACATGCATACCCTAGTCCTTTCAGACTTGGACACGAAACCTTCGGGTTGAGTCATATAGAGCTCTTCCTATAGGTAGCCGTTCATAAAGGCCGTCTTCACATCCATTTGCCATATCTCATAATCATGGTACGCAGCTATAGCAAGCAAAATCCGGATGGACTTAATCATGGCTACAGGAGAGAAGGTTTCTTCATAGTCAATCCTTTTTCGTTGCCTGTAACCCTTAGTTACTAGTCTAGCCTTATAAGTCTCCACGTTCCCATTAGCGCCTAGCTTCCTCTTGTGGACCCATTTGTTTCCAACAGGTACTATACCTTCTGGAGGGTCTACAAGAGTCCAGACCTGATTTTGATACATGAAATGCATCTCAGATTTCATGGCCTCTTGCCATCTCTTTGAGTCAATGTCGGACATTGCTTCAGTGTAGTCCCTAGGGTCCTCTTTTGTGTCATTGTCACCTAGAAGGTGCAATTCCCCAAAGTCATTATCTAAGCCATACCTCTTAGGTGGCTTGCTAACCCTTTCAGATCTACGTGGAGCTAAGGGTTCAGGAACAGGGTTATCAACTTATCGAGTGCTTGTTTGTGGTTTATCATTAATCTCATTAATTTCCATCGTTTTACTTATAGTTCCTTTGAGAACAAATTCATCCTCTAAAACCTTAGCAGTTCTAGCGACAAAGACTTTTTGGTCGTCAGGATGGTAGAACTCATATCCCATAGTTTCTCTAGGATATCCCACAAAATAGCACCTAACTGATCTCGCTTCAAGCTTAGTAGCTTTAAGGTTCTTGACATATGCTTCACAACCCCAAATCTTAATGTGATTAAGACTTGGCTTTCTTCCATGCCATATCTCATAGGGCGTCTGTGAACTGACTTGGAAGGTACTCTATTAAGCAAGTAAGTTGTTCTATATAGAGCATATCCCCAGAATGTTATTGGTAGATCGGCGGAACTCATCATAGAATGAACCATGTTCATCATGGTTCGATTTCTCCTTTCAGAAACTCCATCAAGTTGTGGAGTTCCCGATGGAGTCCACTGTGATATTATTCCACACTCTTTGAGAAAATCTAGGAACTCGTTACTTAGATACTTTCCCTCTCAATCTGATCTTAGGATCTTTATCTGTTTCCCAGTTTGCTTCTCAACTTCATTTTTGAATTCTTTGAACCTTTCAAAAGATTCTGACTTGTACTTCATAAGATACACATAGCCAAAACGAGAGTGATCGTCGGTGAATGTTATATGGTAGGAGAAGCCTCCTCTCGACGTAGTAAACATAGGTCTACATACGTCAGTGTGGATTAACCCTAGAATTTCAGTGGCACGCTTTCCTTTTTCAGTGAATGGAGATTTGGTCATCTTCCCTTTTAAGCAACATTCACAAGTACCTATTTGGTCATTACCTAATGGGCGGAAATATCCGTCTTTCGACATCTTGCGAATCTTATCAAGGTTCACATATCCAAGTTTAAGATTCCACATCTTTTCTTGGTTAACTTCTTCTCTAGCCCTTTTGGGTTTTGAGGTATTCCCGCTTTCAATACAGTGTATCCCACTACTTGTCTCTAGGTGAAAAAGTCCCTCTATCATATTACCATGAAAGATAATACGACCGTTCAAGTATAAAGTGCAACTCATTTTGTCAAACAATAATGAGTGCCCATCTCGTAAAAGCATAGAGATAGAAATCAAATTCTTTATACATGAAGGAAAATATAAACAATATTTAAGTTCCAGGACTTCCCCAGAGGGTAGTTTAAGCATGTAGGTGCCTATTACTTTTGCAGAGATCTTAGTGCCATTCCCAACTTGCACACTCATCTCCCCTTTGCACAGTGTCCTGGTCCCTGTTAGTCCCTGCAATGAATTACAGATATGTTGACTAGCGCCATAATCAAATATCCAGGAATTGGAGCTCACTGTAAAAACACTCTCTATGACAGAAATAATCCCTTCAAAAGGTCGTGTCATAAGGCTCGTAAAGCGCACCCTGTATTTCTTCTTCCAACGTTCATCCTTTCCATAATGAAAACATGTTCCTTTGGATTTTATTGCCTTCTTCTTATGTGACCTTTTCCTTGTGATTGCATTCTCACTCTCACTATCCTTTTTGAAACCTTGTTCAAACTTACAGCGCATGTCAATCATCTCGGTAAAAGTATGATCGAATCTATTCACTTTATAGTTTACAATAAACTTAGTGAAATCATCTGAGAGAGATGCAAGGAAAAAGTCTTGGGCCATTTTCCCATCGATGGAAGTTCCTAAACTCTCAAGATCTTGAAAGATCCTTTCCATCTTTTGTCCATGTTTATGAACCGATGTCCACTTTGCCATTTTGGCATTCAATAGACTACAAACATTTGAGAATCATACATTACTAGTCTCAATGTTATGCATCTTACGCAAACTTTCAACCATGGCACAAGAAGTGTCCATGTTCTTATGTAGCTTCATAAGCTCCTCACTAAGTGAAGTGAGGATTAAGCATTTGTCTTGTAAGTCATCCTCATAGTGTCTAGCATAATTTTGACACTCCTCCTTTGAAGCTAGTTTCGTAGGAGGTACATGAGGAGGGGATTGCTTAAGCACATACAATATGTCTTTCACCTTTGAGACATTCTCAATGTGGCGATACCAAGCAAGGAAATGCTGGCCCCTAAGGCCCTTTTTGTCAAGTATAATGGTGGGTGCAATTTTAGGCATGTCGTTAACTACATAACATAACAGAAATCGTATTAAATTGTTGATTTTAAAACTACTTGATTGGGTCTTAAATCAAATAGTACCACCCACTATTTTTGGCAAATTCCACATCCCTCAATGGAATTCGAGAGTTATATTGAACTCTTAGTGGGGCATGGGAGGCTGACCATTACCAAGCCCAACTCACGATGATACGATGTTGGTTAGCAAAAATAATGATGAGAGAATAAAGCTTTAGTCATTTACAACTCTTGTAATTACCCATCTAGTTTAGCCTCTAGAGAATGATGCCTTACAATGATATGATGTTGGCACTATTGCACTTAGTTAAGTTATTCCCACCATGCTAGTTCGTGTAGGGGTTCAAGAATAGCCTCACAATGATATGATGTCGGCCATCAGCGTTGCCTACCTCACCACATCATGTATGTACATATGGACTCCTCCTGAATGTAAGCACATACTTTGAACTTCCCCATGATAGGGTGAAGCCGGTGTAGGAGTCACAAACGATTGGAGCCCACCATGGTGGAAGGCCTACGAAGAGATGTTCAAAGCATCTCTCGCTTATCAACTTAATATTCATTTTGTTGAGGGAGTAGTGTTGGGCTACATCAATTTTATTTTTATCTTATTAAAAGAACTTGGGCGTATCACAACCATTGGTCCAAGTTAATATGAATTAGTAGTATATAATACTCCTACTATTTCGATGAAACAAGCGAGACTATATGGAACTACTAATGAATGCTTTGCATCCTCATATGGACTATATAGTCATATTAGGTCTTAGGATGATTATGAACCGTTTAATTTGATCCAACATGAGCCTTGTGTTGGACCTTGGGTCTAAGGTAGGTAGTTGTTGATTTTAGTTACGCGTTTAATCTAATTAAACCGTTATTTCTTATTGGGCGTTGGACCCAACTATTCCAATTTGCATACAAATAAACAAATAGGAATACTTGAAATAAAGAGAAGGGCTTATGCCCTTTTACAACACATTTGATGGACTTATGTCCATTTACAACAAATTTGAACTAATCAAATTACATTCAAATCTAAACTACTTAACCCAAGCATTCATAATGTAAAGCGGCCAATCACATAGCTCAATTATCGAGGCCTTTGGTTCATAATCACCATTTTCTTAATCAATCATATTAACTAAGAAAACAACTTAAACAATTGGTTTTCGGATTCATAGAATTGATTTAAATGGAACTAAATGAAATAAAAATCCAATTGTCATTAAAGAGACAAAACCATTTTGTTCTCATCGTCTTTTGGGCCGAAAAACAATGACCATAACTATTGGGCCACAATGTTAAAACATAAACTTTTGGGGTCACTTTGTAAAAACATAAGAGTCCACAACTTCATGTAATTACAACTAGAACCCAAAAAAATTCAACAATAACAAAAACTTCATTAAAGGAGCAAAACAATTTGTCCTTTAGTGATTTTGGGCCTTTACGTAAAAACGTAAACTTTTGGGCCAAAGTATAAATACACAAAAGTATCAAAACTTTATGTAATTTAATAAAGGCCCCAAAAGTACCCTACTTTGTAGGGTGGCCGGTTTTGGTAGTGAAAAAGGAGGGAATGGTTTTGGCGAAAATTCAAAATTTTAAAGAGTGTTGAAAAAGGTGAAGGGGATGGGTGGAAAAGGACAAATCATGTCATACCAATTATTACAATAAAGTTACACCAATCACCATAAAAAAAACTTTATGAAAAACATCAAACACTTTGAATCAAAACACCAAACCTTTTTGTTCTTGGTAAGAACTTCAAGAACTTTGAAGAACACAGATGAAAACTCATAAGAGCTCCATGAATGTTTTCACTCAATAAAACTCAAATTTTCACTACACAAAAGAGGGTTAACATCCAAGGGCACTTAGGGGTTCCTAAAGTCACTTTAAAACTCTTTTAACAAGACAAACATGAACCCAAAAATCCACCCTTTGGATTTGGCCGAATATCCCCACATACATGGCACCAAATTTTAGTTCCAATATTCATGCTTAAATGAACTACATCTACAACATTTGAGATGCTAAATTTTCAAGCAAAATTTATATTCAAAAGCAAGAACAAAGCTTGTAACATTTACAACATTTAAATCACAAACCATGAAAAAACACAAAGCCCAAAAGGATTCACCATAAACTAGACCAAGGCTTTTGATACCACTTGAAGGAAAAATTTTGTCCTAGCTAAGAACATGTGAGAACATTTGAACACATATGCAAACTAATAAAACATTAAAGTAGGCATGCATTAAAAAACAATTCTAAAACCCATGACTTTCAAAGCCTAGTGAATGGTGAACCACAAGACTCTTTAACAATATTAAAGAGAATGAAGGATTTAGAGATTCATTACCCTTGAAGCTCATCCTTGTTTACATAAGGGATTCACCCAAGTGGAAGGCCTTCAAGTCACCTCCTAGCTCCTTGGATCTTCCTTGTGTTTTTCTTCCTTTTGATGCTCCTTTGCTCCTTGAGGATGTGAGGAAAGGATCTCCAAGAACACCAAAGATTTGGTGTCTCTAAGTCTCCACACCAAGGATGAGGTGTGAAGATGAAATGGATGACTTAGAGAATAAACGATTGCTAGCTAATTCTTCCTTAAGTGGCCAGCCTCCTTTTAGAAAAAGAGAGAAAGTGTTTCTCTTCTTTGCCTCAAGAAAACCCTAATGAGAAAAAGCTATAAAGTTGATTTTATACTACATCACATGTGAGTGGCAAACTTGTAATTAATTAATTCAAGTTTGCATCCACTCACCCTTATGGCCGACCTTGTTTTTGTTATTGGGCTAATTGCCTATTTTGTTTTAGTTGTCATACAACTTAAAGATAATGGGCCTTGTGGACCAAAACACTTTTGGGCCCCGAAACCCAAAACCAACTCAAAAGCCCAATACGAACCTTTCATAAAATTAATTAACTAATTAATTAATCTTGACCATTCTCAATTAAACCATTTAATCGCTTATCCATCTCATTTATGTTTCTTCACTTTCATCCTTACTCGATATATGATCCATTAGGTTCCAATTAGCGAGGCAGTGGGCGATTGTTACTCTTAACGATCGATTGTGAATTGAAACAACATTTCAATTCTTCTTTGTTGAAGATTAATGTTTGCTAATCTTCAGGGCTTCTACAAATCATGAGTGACACCTAATTGTATGTCATGGCTACCCAAGCTAAGTAGAAGTGGTTGGAGAACCTATCCAGTTACAATTACAATGCAATACAATCATTCTCTAATACAATACTGTTAATCACATTGTTTGAGAGATAGTTTGTTTCATGTCTACTATCCAATGTGATACTTCTTTATATGATTCAATTGAATATGATTTGGAACAAACTTCCTAAGTCATATTCATATGCTTTGGCCAAAGACTCCTGAATCATATCTTAGAGTATTCTCCATCCATCATGGAAGGTTAGAGATCCCTTATTGTGCATTCATATGCCTACATGACTAGATATCTTGACCCCAACAATGTCGTGGACACTCTCGATGGAATGCCTTTGACATGATCAAAAATCAAGGACCTAACCATTAGACATTTATGATGCCTCATGTCAAAGGACTACTTTGCATATTGCAACTAACGAGTTCTTACATGACATGGATGTTCGAATTCTCTTTTGATCGTTGTTCAGTGTACTCGATTACCCTTTCGAGCACCTACTTGTTTGTCTTAGTGTCCAACACTAAATGACTTGAGACTAGTCATACTCACGCTTGAGTTGACATAACACATACTAACCTTAGCGGATTGTCAATGCCCAATTGGGAATCCTATAGCTAGGAACGTTTTAGGAATGAACATAAGAGAAAGGTCTCGTTAATCTAACTTACTTAGATCACTTCTCTCTCAGATTAAATACTTTCCTTGGATTCCCTTATTGCTTAAACACATGATACAATAAATAATGATTAAGAATAAGCTTTGCACTTCATTAAACATTTAATCGTTTAATACAATAAGTATTCCAAAAGCTATTACATCAAATGAGTGGCTTTGTGGGCATACTTCCAACCGTGAGATGTGTCCCATCCTTGTACATTTCTTCACAGCAGACACCACCCATAAACAGAGAACATCCTAAAGCTAGATTGCGCTTGTGGTACATTTACAATGTTAACAATGAAAGCCAAACCTAAATGTCTAGAATTCGCAGTCTCCCCCTTTGGCTTTCCTTGGCAAAATACCCCAAATTAGCTAATTTCACTTACCCATCCTCAATAAATGAACAAAGGAATGGATCCTGCAAAACAACAAATCTTGACAAAAACAAGTGAAGTTTTTATGGGTGACTGACTTTCAAGGTATTAAAACACAACTAAAAAGTTTCTCCCCCATTTTTTCATGGTAAGATAAAGTCAGGGCAGAATATCATATGCAATTTGAAATTTGGAGCAAATTACAATGCAAGAACAACAAAAGCATAACGGATAAGGAATTAGCAATATATCATATGAGCATGTCCAAGCAAATTGAAGCAACAAGAAAGAGCAGGTACGTGACCCAACTCTCCTAGAAATGATGCATGCAATGAAATTGAACTCTCCCATAATTGATGCTCTTCATGAAAACACACTCCCTTATAAACCTAAATCATGACTTCATGTTTCTGACGAGGGACAGTGACTCAATAGAAAAAGAAGAGGTCCACTGATATACAAAGTTGAGCATAAACATAAACAAATGTACCCAAACAACCAAAAGCATCTCATTAAGATTATAAAGATCTATATAACAATTGAATCTTTGCACCAATAAACTACAGCAAAAGCACAATTCATGAAAGGGATTAGAAAAAGTAGTTTGAATATCGATGCTTCCAATAGATATTGATAAGACAAGTGTTTGACAAAATAATATGCAATGCAATTCTCAAGAGACAACTCTTCAAGGGCATACAAAGACAGTACTCATGATGCAACTGTCATATGACAGGGTAAGGGTATAGGATTGGTGATAGCCATCTTGAAATCATAAAAACAAGCATTTAATCTCAAAAGCATTTTCAAAGTTATCAAACTTTTAATAATCCATTGACCTTAAGAAACAACACTTTGTACATAATATGGACAAATGACAAGACTAGCAAAAGGTAAGGTATAAGCCTTGGAAGAAAAGCTAACTTTGGTGAAGAACTTTGAGTGAGGCACCAATGTGAGAAATGCCAAGGCCATTTGAATAAAGCTGAAATTTTGATGAATCACCATTGATTTTTCAGATAATTTGATTCATGACCTACGGAGGGGGATCTTGAAGCACTACACATTACATTGCATGGAATGCCAAAATGAGGGGATTTTCCCATTTGTTAATATATCCTTTCATTTGAAGACGCCCCTATCTTATAACATTCTCCCATTTGAATTTTTGTTTTGATTTTGGGGAGAGGACAAAAAAAAAAAAAGAGAATTGGCACATGGCCCAGATTATAGAGTAAATAAGAAAGGTGGATTGAGAGGTACCATAGTCATTGAGCATTTGCTTCATCCATATTAATTGAGTGCAATAACTTCCAGCAGCAACATATTCAACCTCAATTATAGACAAGGAGCCACAATCTTTCTTCTTGATGTGCCAAGCTACCAGATTGTTCACAACATAGAAAACTCCCCTGGATGTACTCTTTCGAACATCAATGCACCCATCCCAATCGAAATCACTATATCCAACCAAGTTGGTATTGGTGTCATGCGTATATTATAGACCAAAATCAGTAGTTCCACTTACATATTTGATAATCCTCTTAACTACCAATAGGTGAAACTCCTTAGGGCAACTTTGAAACCGAGCACACACCCCAATTGCAGTTAAATAGAGTAGGCTTCCAATCATGCTTCTATACAATGTTTGGTCAACATCCTTGCCACTCAAGTCCTTGTGAATTTTGGCACATGTACTCATTGGCGACCTAGCAGCTTTAGATAATTCAAGATCAAAATTCTTCCCTAAATTATTGGCATACTTGGCTTGAGAGATGAAAATGTCATCCTTTTTTTTTAGTTTGACTTGAAGTCCAAAAAAATAGTCTAGTTCTCCAACAAGGCTCATTTTGAAATCACTGGTCATCATATCAATAAACCGCTTCACAAGAGAATCAGAGGTGGAGCTAACGACAATATCATCTGCATACACTTGAGCAATCACAACATAAGACTTCACCTTATTTACAAACAGTGTTTTGTCAACTGAGCCACGTATGTAACCATGAGTAAGAAGATGAGAAGATAACATGTCATACCAAGCACATGGAGCTTGCTTGAGACCATTAAAAGCCTTCCTCAGCTTGTATACACCGTTAGGATTATGAGGATCTTCAAAGCCTTTAGGTTGTTCCGACGTAAACTTCCTCATTAAGATATCTGTTAAGGAATGCGGTTTTGACATCCATTTGAAATATCTTGAACTTTAAATGGCATGCAATAGCACAAAGAAGTCTGAAAGATTCAAGACGAGCAACAGGAGCGAATGTTTCATCAAAATCAACATCTTCGAGTTGAGAGTATCTTTGAGCCATAAGCCTGGCCTTATTTTTTATCACATTTCCTGACTCATCTGACTCGTTCTTGTAAATTCATTTTCTACCAATAACATTAGTGTTTGATAGATGATCAATAAGGGACCAGACTTCATTCCTCTCAAACTGATTCAGCTCTTCTTGCATAGCCAAGATCTATTCTTAATCAGTTAAAGCATCTTTAATATTCTTGTGCTCAATCAGGGAGATATAACAAATATTTGCAACTTCATCAGCTATTTGTCTTTGAGTTCTGAAGCCTATATCAATCGAACCCATAATTCGTTCATCACGATGACCTCTAGCCCACTTCAGTTTATCATTGAATAGAACAGGAGAATATTGATCAATGCTTGATTCACTCTCATTGTCACTTTTTGACACGACATTTGACTCAACAGAAGCATCATTATTATCCTTAGAAGGAAATAACACATCATCATTTCTAGCTACCAAAGAAGGGAACATCAGTGTCATCAATCTTGACATTTATGCACTCCATGATGGTTTTTGTTCTCAGATTGTAAACTTTATAAGCTTGACTTGTGTTGGAGTACCCCAAGAAGATTCCTTCATCACTCTTAGTATCAAACTTTACTAGATGTTCTCGATCACGTAAAATGTGGCAACACACTCCCAAAGACTTTGAAATACTTTAGCATTGGTTTCTTACCCCTCCAGAGTTCATAAGGTGTCACATTAGTGCCAATTTTGAGAAACATTCGATTTGAGATGTAGCAAGTAGTGTTCATGGCCTCGGCCCAAAAGTGTTTTGCCATGTTTTTGCTATAAAGTAGCACCTTAGTTATCTCTATCAAAACATGATTTTTTTTTTCTTTCCACTACACCATTTTGTTGAGGGGTGATTGGAGCATAAAATTCATCCTTGACGCCATTTGATAAACAACAATCATAAGCATTCTCAAATTCGGTTCCATGATCAATTCTGATTCTAACTAGAAAAGGATGGCTAGATAGAGATTCATTCAATATTACTCTATACACAGTGAGGAACTATTGAAAGGTATCAAAATTTTCCCTTAAAAAGCATACCGAAGTGCATCTAGAGTAGTCATCCACAATTACCAAGATGTACTTCTTGCCACCAAGAGATAAAGTTTGAATTGGTCCAACGAGATCTATATGAATCAATTGAAGAGGCTTAGTTGTTCCAATGTCAGTCACTTTCTTATGAGCCACACGAGATTACTTTCCTAATTGATACGATCCACAAACATATGAGTCAGAAACAAAAAGAGATGGTAGCCCTCTCACAACCTCATGTTTGGACAGTTTCTTGTGGTCTTTGAAGTTCACATGCCCAAGTCTCTTATGCCATAATACACTAGCTTCATCAATAGCTTGGTTGCACTTAAAGTATTCAGAAACTTTAGAGACATTAAGAATGTAGTAATTGTCTCCAGATCTCGGGAGAACAAGCAAGTTCTTTCCATGTTCATCCACAATTCGACAACCTTTGTTTTTTAAAGTACATTTCATCAACCACATCATCACACAACTGGCTAATGCTAATGAGATTTGACTTTAACCCATCAACATAGCAAACATTTTCAAGCTTAGGTAATCCAGGGATCTTAACATCACATTTTCCTGTAACTTGAGACTTGTCCCTACTACCAAACACAACACCCCCACCAATAAAAAGAGCAAGAGATGAGAAAGCCTCTTTGTCTCCAGTCATGTGACAAGAGCACCCACTGTCAATATACCACACATTTGGTTTGGTAGCAGATAGAGCATTTAGAACAACAAGGCACCTATTGGATACTTTCTGAACTCATTTGGAGCGAGTCCTTATGGGACAACTCGTCCCTAACTCTACTTTTTTTTTTTTTTTAATCGAGGGAATTGACGAAAATGCCCTAGAGGCAAGGACTTGGACTTCCATTGACCATCGTTAAAGAAACGTATGACTTATTCTTTTAGCGTATTTAAGTAGTACTCGTTGGTACGAACACATAGGTGAAAGTCGTTTGCGAGTCCAGAGTATATCGGTACAGTTACGAACGTTTGAAATTGGCTATTTTAAGTTTAGTTTTGATTAAATTGAACTCCCATCTTGTGGGAATATAACCAATCAGTTTTTAAGTTTAGTGGAGGAAAAAAGAAAGGAGGGGGAGCTGCGGGAGAGAGAGAAAGAAACAGGGGACGAATCAGAGAAGGGAAAGATGGACCAATCAGAAGGGAGGGGAAAGTGACAGCCAACCAGGGGAGGAGAGATAGAAGGGCTCCAGCCTTTCCCGTCGACCCCTACACCTTCGACGACCCGGTTTTCAACCCGGCCAAGTTCCGGCCACTTCCACTATTTTGAGGTGATTTCACCCATCCATTACATGTAACCAAACTCAACGACCTACCATCTACCATTTCTGCCCAAGATCAAAGGATTTTAGGTCCAAATTCGTGAAGAACATCACCGGAGGGACCAAGAGTTCTTGGCGGCGATCCATCGAATCCGAAGGTCCCAACCACCACCATCACTTCCAAATCACTCCTTGGGGTGCCAAGAACAAACCCCAAACAACTGTAGGAGTGGCGGAGCACCGAAGAAGTCCAATCGAACACACCTATTTCTAGGGTTTCCGACTGGTTTGAGTGAAATTGGAGCCTTTCTAGGCCAAATTAGACTTAGCTACAGGTATAAAATTTGCTCTACTCTTTGAGATCTTCATTTTTGGAATTTTGAGAATTTTTATAAGTAGTTGAATTTTCCGGTGAGTAAGGGTGGCCAACCGCCACCCACAGCGGCACGTGGTCAGGGGGTCATCGATGCTATTCTTAGGCTAAATTAGATGCCTTGAATTCAGTTCTGACAATAGTATGACGCATGCTGATCGTTAGAACCTAAATTCTCTACAATACGTGATTAGGTCATTATATGAATCGACGATCCAACCGTTGGATCGTCATCAAACTTTAACAAGTTATTGTTCATAATATTTGAGGATTATAAGAACTTACGGATTGGGAATCCGACACACATATCTTTTTGAATTTGATTTGTAAGTTAGTAAAATAAAACGTTAACCGCCACTTGGTTTTGGTAATTGGCAAAGATCCGACCGTTGGATCGTCCCGAAACTTTAGGATATTGTTCTAGAATTAAAATGTGGATCTTCCGGATCGAATTACGTAGGGATCAAGACCTTGGCATTCCCCCTTAAGAAGCGACTTTGGCTTTTGTAAGACTCGATTACTTTCGCTTGTGAACTTTGCAATAACGAGTCTAAACCTAGAAAAATATTACATGTTAGGTGCCCAATTATTCATTTCACCAAAAATTTTATGCGCTGAATGGCATTATCTATATTTACTGGCCACCTCAATGGCCGTCTAACGTAGATAACCTTTATCGGCTGTGTGAATTGAGAAGCAATCTAAAACACTGGGCTCGGCCATTAAGCTCTCTAGGTTCGAGCAACGAACCAGGAAACATAGTCGAAGTCTCTTCTCAGTATGTCTAAAAACAAATTCTCTCTGCTATACTCTTTTACATTTTCCCTTTCCCTAAATTCTTTTCATGTGTAGCGTTCATGGGAAGTTGAGTTCGAAGTTCTTTTTTTGAATACTTCGGGAGTGGCTGGCCTTTTGGCAGCTACAACCGACTCCTTCGTATCAACGGCCGAATCAAATGCTTTTGTTAAGATACAGGAGCTCTTGTCTCTCTCATCTTCACAAGTTCTTGAATGCCAGGGCCTCAACTCAGTGGGTGCATGTCTGAACGATCTCGCAGCTGATGGTTAATTGAGCACTAAAGCTATCACTCAAGCATCTTCTTCCCTGGAACAAACCCGAGAATATTTTGGTATTTTTGAGAAAGCTCTTCGGGCTGATGACGACTTGAAAGCTGCAACAGCTGTTCGAGAAGCTGATGTGAGAATTACTTGACACACAAATTAAACCCTCTTTTTGACAATTGTAGTATAGATGTAAGTAGGGTATCGTTCTAGGCCGGGGATTAGGAGGGATTGCTAATCTATTCTAAATGAATTTAAAAATATTAAACAAGACTCAAAGACACAAAATTGGGCTAAAAACTCTAATAACTCGAAACACACTTAGAATGACTCAAAATAATGAAAACAATCAAATTAAACACTAGGAACTGAAATGGACGGAAATTTAATTAAAAGACTAACAATAATGAAAACTAACTAAATAATATAATTTAATAATGGATGGGTGTTTGGTTTTAACAAGAAGTAAATTAAACTTAAATAAATTACAGAATTTACAAAAACATGAAATTAAGATGAAAAGATAAATGACGGACTAGCTAGAGGGTTCTTCTCCACACAGGACACATATGCAACCTAAATTGATTTTCAGTTGTTCTTTCAATAAATTGTAAATCTCAACGCCCCAAATTAACCGTGAATTGCACTAATTAACTCTCAGTTTTTCCACAAGTTATTGGGTTGGATGATTGCATACAACAACCCAAAACATTCCCTACAAGTTCCCTACATGAATTGCATAATAGAGATACAAGCAAGAATCATTAAGTTCTATGAAAAACATAAGCATTGACGAGGCACTCGTTACTATGATTTGCATGAAACTTATGCCAAGAATTTACTTAACGCGATTGTGACTAGCAACCTTCACTACTTGTGAATATAAGTTCATAACGATTAGGTGAAATTCACTTATATTCTAGCATCAAATTCATGCATGTAAATTAAGTATGCATCCTTAATCGACATACAAAAATAAGTTATCAATCAAGCAGTTAAGCAAATTAAATCACAACTCAGAAATCACAACTGAAGGTAATCAATTCATATTACAAATATATTCATGGCTTTGAATTAACCTCTAGCCAAAATAAATTAGTTACACATTATTAAAAGCAGAAATAAAATATAAGTTTGGAAAGATTTAACCGAGAGAAATGGAATGAAACTTTGCTCTCTGCCGTGCTTCTTGTCCCTGCCTCGCACCTCGCCAGTCTGCCCGTGCCTTCTCATGCGCCAGTTTCTGTCAGTCTCTCTCTCCTCACTGGTCTCCCTCTGACCTCTCACTCTTCCTTTTTATTTTCCGCGCCTTCTGCGCTGTATCTCTCCTCTCTATGCTGCCAAAGGCAGCTATTCTTTTCCGCCCTCCTGGTTCCAACACGCTACTTTCTTCTCTCTGGCAGCCTTGCTGCCCTTTCCTCCTTTCTGCGTCTGTCTCTCCTCTGCGTGCTGCCAAAGGCAGCCCTCAATTCCCTGTTTCCACCTCTCTGACCTCTCCTCTGCAAAGCCCCTGCGCCAGCTGTCTTCACCTCCGAGGCTCTCCTCTCTCTTTTCAAAGCTGCCCAAGGCAGCTTGCTGTTAGTCCCTCACTGCTCCTCTCTCGTCTAACCTCTCTGACCTCCCTCTATTTTCTTTCTATTTTCTGTCCCTCAAGCTGCCCAAAGGCAGCTTTCTGCTCTCCAATTGCCGCGCCCCTTCTCCCCCCGCATGTCCCCCGTGTTCCCTGTCCTTCTTTTTCCACCTTGGATTCCTCTTTCACTGTACGTTTTCTTTTCTGGCATCCCACTCGTCTTCCACTAGCTGCAAAGGCTTATTTCTTTTTGTTTCTTTTCTTTACTCACCAACTGCAAACACTTCAATTTTAGATATATCATATAATTTCTAATGCCATATAATTTCTAATGCCATATAATTTTTAATGCATACCTAATAAATTTAGCCTAACTTCCATGACCTATAATCCGTGACATAATTCTACCAATAACCCATGACAGAATGAGAACGACTAAAGCAATTTTCGACGAATTTATTATTTAAAACTCAGTTGTGCCATTTTTATTTTCTTTGCATAAACAAATCCTATAAACACAAAAATAACGTAAATAGCTAAAAAATATAAGGAACTAACTAAGAAAAGACGAGTGAATTTGAAGTAAAAATATATATAAATATGATCCGATCAGAAGCTCTTCGTCCAAAGGACAAAGTTTTGAAGGCGAAAAAAAAAAACATTGGTTGACGTTGACCGTCAAATTGCTGAACTCCAAAATCAAAGGTAAGCTATTGCTTCCGAGCTTGCAAAAGATTTTGAGTTGAGCAGCAAATCTTGCTTAACCAAATAAGCGGCTAGCATGAAGCGGGTCGAACAGCTAAAGATGGATAAGAGGAATCAGCAAGTTAAGGTCATTATGGTTGGAGTTGAAGGTCGTTCTTGAATATTTCCTTCCTTCATCACCCTAGAGTTATTTAATTGTAAACTGATTGACCAACTCCATTTGTACACCCTTTTGCAAACTTAATGAAATGAACTTTTATTCCCGCATTTCCCTTGTGACTCGATAATATTTCTTTAAAAACTTCCCATTGATTGGCAACTTATGAATCACACCAGTTCGATCCTTAAGATGGTATGCCCCCTTGCTGAGAACTTTATGAATAACGAATGGCCCTTCCCAATTCGGCGACCACTTGCCGAACCTAGGGTCTTTAAATCCTACGGGTAGTACGGTTTGCCAAACAAACTCCCCTTCGTCGAACATTTTTTGTTTGACTCGTTGATTATAAGCTCGCTCGGCGATCTTGTTTTATGCCACTAATAAGTTATAAGCATCAAGCCGAGCTTCTTCTAAATCTTCTAACTCTTGTCTCATGGCTCAACTGTATTCGGTACTAAACAAACTACTTTGTTCGATTACTCACAACGAGTTTATATTTAGCTCAACCGTCAACATTGCGTTGTGTCCATAAGTCAATGCATATGGAGTTGTTCCAGTGGCTGACCGGAGAGAAGTTCGATAGGCCCATAATGCTTCGTTTAGCTTTAGATGCCATATGCCAGGCCTTTTCTTTCACCATTTTTTCAAGAATACCAATCAAAACTTTCTTTCACCTTAAACCTGTCGGACGTAAAGATCGTACCATTATCTATTATGATTGCTTCTGGTATGCCGAATCTAGTCACGATGTTTTCTTCTACAAAATTACAAACTTCTTTAGACGTTAACTCAGCATATGACTTTGCTTCGACCCATTTGGTGGAGTAGTCCGTCACGACAAGTATCCATGCATGCTTTGTGGACCCGGAAGATGGCGTAATTTTTCCAATTACATCCATGGCCCATCCTTTGAATGGCCATGGCTTAGTAACCGAATGTAGTGATTTGGCCAGGACTCTCTATATAGGACCATGAATTTGGCACTGTACACATCCTCGTGCGAACTCAATACAATCCTTCAGTATACTTGGCCAGAAATAGCCATGTTAGCGAAGCAACCATCACATCTTACGGCCAAACTGATAAGCCCCGCAAATTCCTTCATGAACTTCTGTGATTGCTTGGGCAACCTCTTACGGTCCAAGGCATAACAGTAATAAACCATCCTCACCTTTTTAGTATAATTCATTTTGGTATAATACGTAGTTTGTGGCATGGACCCTTGTCCGTCGGTCGTGTTTTTCGTTGGGGTTATCAATATATCACATAATCGTCCTTCTCCAATCGTCTGGTAATGCCTTGATAGCATAAACCTCAATAGTGTCATTCCATTCTAACAATGAAGGTAAAGACATGACCCGGGTACGGATCACGCAATCGCTTTGGAGAGCTTGCTAATTAATCAAGGCCGAGTGTGCTTGTCGTAACATAGGTATTTCTCGGCCTAATTTGCCCCCTAAGAGTTGTGCTCCGGAGGCTATTTAAGCTAATTCGTCGGCATCGGTGTTATGAACTCGTGAAATGTGTTTGAAAGTAACACCATCAAAAGACTCGATCAAATAGCTGGCAACCATGTGGTAGGGCGGTAGAGTACAACTCATGCAACAAAAAGTCCCATTGAGTTGATTAATTACAAGTTCAAAGTCACCAAGAACAAGGACACGAGTCGCCCGTAAATTGTGTAGTACACCGAGGCCAATGACAAGGGCTTCATATTCGGCTTGATTATTTGTACAATCGAAATCAAGCTTGAGAGAAAAATACCAACGGTTATGAGTGGGGGATTTAATAACAATCCTAACGCCAGCTAAGACTGAAGTACTAGAACCATCAAAGTACATTGTCCAGTAATTATCTCGTGTTTCTACCATGCCGATTTCAACGTCATTGCCCCCGAACTTGTACTGGGAATGGTGTTGAGCTAAGAAATCAGCCAACGCTTAGCCTTTGACAACTTTCTAGGGCATATATTGCAAGCTGAACTTATAGAGGGCCATCGTCCACTTACCGATTCGACCCTTTATGATCGGCCGAGTGAGCATGTAACGAATGACATCGATCTGGGTAATGACCTGAGTGACGGACAGGAGCATGTAATGTCTGAGTTTTGATGCAACGAAAAATAGGGAGAGACAAAGCTTCTCGACAACAGAGTAATTAATCTTTGGTCAGTTGAGATTTCAACGAAGGTAAAAAATGGCATGTTCTCGCCCAGTGTCATTGTCTTGTGTAATAAGGCATCGGATGGATTCTTCGGCCGCCGAGATATATAGCTTAAGAGGTCTGCCATGTCGTGGTGGGACAAGGACGGGTGGAGTTGTTAGAGACACCTTGATCTGCGTAAATGCCTCTTGATGTTCTCCACACCATTTGAAGATGTCAGAATCCTAAGTTTCAAAAGCGTGGAGAAGGCTTTCATTTTCCCAGCCAAATTGGCAATAAATCAACGGAGAAAGTTAATCTTGTCGAACAATGATTGTAGTTGTTTCTTAGTCGTTGGGGATGGAGCATTGATGATTACGCGAGCCTTGTTGTCGTCTACCTCAATACCACGATGATGTACGAGGAATCCTAAAAAATTGCCAGCTGATAAGCCGAAAGGAGGTCGTCCAAATGTGTCTGCCGACATTCTGATTACAACATGGTCGATGTAAACTTCAACGATGGTACCAATCAAATCATGGAAAATAGTGTTCATGGCTCGTTAGTATATGGTATCAGGGTTCTTGAGGCCGAGTGGCATGACGACCCATTCGTATGTGCCAAGTGCCCTGAGGCAACGAAAAGTGGTTTTATGGACATCAGCTTAGGCAATGAAAATTTGGTTATAACCAGCATGTCCATCCATAAATGATAAGATCTCGTGGTGTGCCGCTACATCAATTAACAAATCTAAAATTGGCATTGGATACTAGCCTTTAGGCATTGCCAAGTTCAAATTTTGAAAATCAATACAGATGCGCAGGGCACCACTTTTCTTTAAAACGGGGACGATGTTCACTAGCCATTTGACATATCGAGTTGTCCGAATAAACCCAGCTTTTAAAAGTCGAACAAGTTCATCTTTTATGCCGAATTGTACTTCGATTAAGAATCGTCGAGGTGGTTGGCAGAATGATTTACACCTAGGTTTAATGCGCAATTCATGTTCAACTAGTGTGCGATCTAGACTAGGCATCTCATGGTAACTCCAAGCTAAACAATCCTTAAATTCTTTAAGCAAATTACAAAGCTCAATTTTTACATGTTGGGGTAACAAAGCACTAATGAACAAAGGTTGTGGCTCTTCGACTATTCCAACATTTATTTCCTCTAATATATCTTTAACTTGAGGTTGATTATCCTTGAGCTCGGCCGATGCAGCCTGAACTTTGTCTAGTGATAGTATGGGGCCGTTGTCTCATTCGGGCAAAAATTCGACTAAGTTGACACCCGAATTTGTGTGTTTGGAAACAGCGTACCAGTGGGTCAGCAGTCATTCCATGGTAGATGAAATCGTGGCTCGGCGTTGATCCTGTCTTTCTTTAGGCATCAATGTTGGCGATCAGATCGACCAACCCAAGTCTTGCCGAATTCTGATGGACAGTCTCGACGCCTACCTGGATCGCTTTTTGGACCAAAATTTGAGTCGGTCACCCTTCCTCGTTCAAACCCTGTAGGGTAATATAACCGACATGGTCATCGTAATACCGTGCTTGAATCATATTGGCTTTGAATGGCTGATTGTTAGCCGAATGAACCACAACTAATTTACCGTCCCAAAAAATGAGAACTTGATATAAAGAAGAGGGAATGCAATTCGTTTGATGAATCCAATCCCGACCGAGCAATGCATTATACTCGATCTTAGAGTCGACAATAAAAAATACGGTCATATGAATGTGACCTGCAATGTTTACCTCTAAAGAGAGCACTTATTTGGTTTAGGATTTGTCACTGACGAAGCTGCGCATGGTTATTCCTGATGGGATGAGTTCGTCGTTGGACCGTTGTAATGTTTTCATGACGGATATAGGCATGATATTGACAGATGCCCTACAATCGACGAAAATTTTGGAGATTGGATAACCTTCGATGTGAATCGTGACATACAACGACTTTAAATGTTAGAGATTAATCAACGATGAACGAGGAAACAATATGGTTAGAGTTGCTTTAAGTTTATCGTCGTTATTTGCTTGCCCATTTACAGCTGTGGCGACGAAATCGACTTGTGTTGCTTCCTCGACGACCACATCATTATCCTGGAAATTTCGTTGGTGTGCGGTTAGCTGGAATTTAACAGGTAGAACATGAACCATGCTAATTTCCATGTTCTCAATGACTGAAAGGGCCCATCGGATCCTGGTAGTCATTTTCCTAGTTATCAAAGACTGCAGTATCGTGCGTTAGAGCATCCTCAGCTTGATCATCGTGTGCCTCAACATGTACTTACTCTTATGACATGTAACCCGACCTTGCTTCCTTTTGACTGTCGTTTTCGAGCCCATTCGTTTCTGGTGTCTGACTTTACCCCTGCAGTACTTTACAGGCACGTTCTTCATAAGCGATCCGGGCATCCCTTGTGTCTAGGTAGGCGTCCAGACGTGCCAATGGATCATTTTCATCGACCGTAAGACCGAAGAGATACAGTCGAGAAGACTTTAAAGTGGTGTCGTAAGTATTGAAGGTCGTCAAGAGAAAAATAAAGCTCGACCATATCAATGTCCGTGTATGGATCGACTTCAAAGCCAAGGACCCTAGCTTCTCGTATGTGCTTGAACCTGGACTTCATTCTTGGATTAGTGGTTTTTTGGATAATCTATTCAGCATCAGGAGAAGTTAATGCTAGGTCGAGAGCTTCTTGACACGCCTTGGGTTGGCCGTACAAATTGTTGGCAGAATATTTCTTATGAAACTCTCTCATGTACTCTAATGATTCACCGAGGAATGGAGGGTGTAGATTTCATCGAACAATTATTAAAAGCTCTTGCAGGGGTAACGAGGGAAGTTTACGTTCGACGTCTTTCCCAAAATGCTCGAAATGAACTTTCATCTCCCCAAGCCAAATGAGAAGTTTGATGCACTTCTCGGATTCTTCAATGGTGGTTTCGAAGTCGTGGCCGGTTCCCTTTCACCCTTGTAATTCAACCATGATTGTTGGTGTTTGTTGATCATCTCCGCTTCTTATCGCTTTTTTAAACTGCCATTTAGCAGCTGAAATGGTCTGGGCTGCCCGTTGTTGAGCCATGCAATCTATCCGCTGGCGTCAACATTTTTAAGATTTTGATAATGCAGTATACATGCCTGTGATAGAGTTATAATTGTACCAACGTTGGTCGCATGGCTTAGGTGTCTTGAAGGTTTTTTTATTCGTCGATGAATCTGAACTGCTGGAATTACGTGAGTAATAATCCTCGTTATAAGACGACACGTTGAAATCAAGATACCGTTTGGCTGAGGTAGGGCCGTTTGTCTGTTCCTGAGGGTCGAGCCTATCAAACACTTTCTAGTGCTGGCCTTCGCTAAGTTCATTTGAAGGTGTTGCCGCAGCCTTGGATGGTTGCCGTGGTGTTGGTCTCTCCTTCGGTTTGGTTAATACGACGCGTGCCTTACAATTGCTGCACCAAACCATCAACCCGTCAGTTTCTTCTGCACTGGAGTCTGACATAGATTCGGCTACGACCGGTCTTGAAAACTCGGGGGTGGTTCATTGGAAAATAGATCAATTTTGAGTTGTGGCCGAGAGTTTTGCTTTGGGACGTGTTGTATTGGGACAAAAGCGGCCTTCCTTTTCCCTTTGCTCTTGGGCAAATGGGCATCTACCATGCCTACTGTTGCCGAAGGGAATGGATCAACGTCAACCGCCATTTGTTTTTCGGGAAACTTTAGCTTGCCTTTATCAATCAAACCTTGAATATCGTCCCGGAACACGACGCAATTGTTCGTGGTATGCCTAGTCGAGTTATGGTACTTGCAATACGTCTTTCCTTTAAGCTCTTCGGCCTTGGGAATGTTATGTCTTGGCCGAAGTTTGATAATCTTTGCTAACAACAACTAGTCGAAAATTTCATCGGCCTTGGTGATATCAAAAGTGTAAACTTTTGATGTTTTCGCCGTCTCTTCAGTGGCTGAGCGGGTTTTGGCATCCTTGAAATTAATTTGAGTCAATGCCTTGTAGACATATGGCTTATCTATTACTATCTAGGTCGCGTCCACACTGACGTATTGGGAATCTTCGCCTTCGGCCGATTCGTAGTTGACCGTGGGATTTTTGTAAATCATTCCTCGGGATAGGGACTTCGAGATCTTTTCCTCTCAGAGTAAATAATCATATTGCTCGACATGTTAGGCTAATTCGTACGTATCTCGGAAGCTTGCCCCTAAGAATTTCTTTTTGTACTCCATATCTAGCCCATTCAAAGTAAGCCTAACAAATTCAACTTCAGGTAGAGGTACTCGGCATGAATTCCTGGCCGATTTAAAACTTGTAAGATAGTCCCTTGGTGACTCATCAGATGCTTGAGCCATCCTGGCCAATGAAGAAACTGACATTTCCATCCCCGGCCGATAAAATTGCTCGTGAAATTTCTCGACCAGCTCATCCTAACTTTGGATGGAATTAGGTGGGAAGTTGATATAGCATGCGAATGCTGAGCCTATCAACAAAAAGTTGAACAATCGTAGTTTATGGAAATCACTATTGACGTCTCCGCATTGGGCAGTGAACTGGGCCACATGTTCTAACGAGGACAAGGATGATTCTCCAGCAAAAAGGCTGAAATCTGGGATCTTGAAGCCTTTAGGATATTCGAATTTTTCCCCATAAGCTAGATATGGATGGATGAATTTTGGAAACTTCAGCCCCTTTTTCATGGCCGAATCGATCATGCTTTGGACCTCGATCATATCGACGGATGCTACTTCCACTTTCTGGTCGGATCCATCTGACCTATTACCTGATCCTCCCTTTTTTTTCCAAGTCAATTGTTTTGAGCCAAGTAGATTGGCCTATAGCAGATTACTTTTGAGTGGAAATTGTCGAGACTGATTAGCAGGTCCCCCTGCGAAAACTCTGCTAACTAATAATTCGAGCAATTGGGTGTATGTCTCACCATTACTTCGTATTACCTTGAGCAAACTGTTCATTTTTTAGATATCTGTCTGTTCAACCTGCCAAGATTGCTCGTTAAGTCGTCTTCGAAGAAACGACCTAGTTGGAGGGTCAGACCCTTCACCACCATCTTCGTCGCAGTCCTTCACTATTCCTTCAATGAAAACGCCTGCGATTCGGTTGGGTACTTCTGTGTTTCGGGGCCGGGTGTCGAGAAAAACTTCCTTTTCTCGATGTGTCACACTTGCAGCCTCAAGGGTCACTGTAACGAAGGGATTTCGCGCATGTGACAATTCTTGTCTAAGACTCTAAACTAGAAGATCAGTCGTTAAGTTTCCCATAATTATTTTTTTTTAACCGATCGTGTCACAATGGTCATGAACTTCGTA
Source organism: Malus baccata (assembly GCA_006547085.1). Taxonomy (NCBI): domain Eukaryota; kingdom Viridiplantae; phylum Streptophyta; class Magnoliopsida; order Rosales; family Rosaceae; genus Malus; species Malus baccata. The sequence goes on from VIEB01000328.1 coordinate 181,628, forward strand.
GTTTTAGCACTTGGTGCCACCAGGCGTGCCAAAATGTTAACACTAATAACTACCAAGCCTAAGTGGCGAGCATGCCGAGTAACTAATAAGCCAACTACGTTATTCGGTTGATGCAGGGCGTGCCAACTCATCAGCCGAGCTCGGCCGAGGAGTAAAATATGTGATGTTGCGTTGGGTGCGCTGCTAACTTCTTGATCTTGTGGTTACGACCGAGGAAGGAACACTCTCGACCTTTGGGTTTTAAAGCCTGAAGACAAGGCTGCTAGTTCTACGAAGTTCACAAATCATCGGCGTCAGATTCAGTCATGATGATTATATTCGTAAGAGTATAAGCACACCGAATCAACACCAGACTATATGGACACAATTATTCAAACCAGATGTACATTTTAATCGTAAATGTGGTTCGACCATCAGAATGCCGAACTCTAAATCTAACATGTGAATATCCAATCATAAAATAACTCAACGTTCAACGCTCCAAGTCTGGTGATTTGTAACACCTCACTTCGTCAAGAAGGTTCATGAGATGACCTCTGCCAATAAGGATTTGAAAACCCTTCTCGACCGAGACTTGGATAGATAACTAGTCGGCTTTGACGTAATGCTGTTTATCCAAATTGAAGGTATTTCGTGGTCGGCTGATTCTGCAGCGACAGTGCTGTTTATCCATACTGAAGATGTTCGTCGATTGCCTTCATAGTGCTGTTTATCCAAACAGAAGATGTGTCAACGAAAATCAAAATCAAAATCTCAAGGTTGTTGAGAGGTTTCGCGTAGAGCAAAAGTTTGCGCAGGGGCAGTTTGTGTGTTGAAATGGAAGTGTTTGAATGATGCACTCCTCCCTCTATTTATAGTAGCAAACCTGCTTCTAATCGAATCAAAATTATACTCAGATTAGGACTCCTTATCTCAGCCAGTCCTACTCCTATTAGGACTTTGAACTCAACCCCTTATCAGGCCGCATTCATTCATAAGTTTCAGCATCCTCATCCTGCCGAGACTCCTCATTGTATCAAGATTCAACTACCCCATCCTGATAGGACATGGCCGGCCTTTGAGCAACGCTTCCAGGCCGAGAACAATTCTAAACTCAACCCAAACCAGTATTTTGGGCCCAAACAATCAGTCAATCAAATAAGCCTACAACAAATATAGTATTATACTATTTTTGGTCATTTCACACAGTCACAGCTGTTTTACATAAAAGTTTACCAATCACTATCCTACTGTTTTTTTTCCAAAAGCACTTTTATAAAAAATTTACTAAACACTCTGCTGCTTTATTTCACAGCTTCGTATTCTCAGGAGAAGCAATTTTTTTTTTCAAATAATAGTAAAATACCAAACCAACCCTTAAAAGAACGGTTTTTCAGTGTTTAGGCTGGATCTGGACCTTGAGTCGGGGAGAGAGAGGGATGGGAGACAGAAGGGTTGATGGGTTGGAAGGGGAGGTTTACCAGGATTTAAGGGAGAGGGGAGACTTTCGGCAGGGAGGTATGGGTTTAGGGAGAAGGTTGTAGGGATTTCTTTTCACGCCTTCACTCACCACGAACCCACCTTTCCACTCTCTCTCTCCCTTCGACAAAGAGTAAGGGAACAGCTTCCGATCACTTCCCTCTGGGCTGGTTTGGTATTGTTGTGCTTTGAAAAAAAGCTGTTATGAGAATAAGCGGTTGTGCTGTGAGAATAAGCAGCTGTGAAATAAATCAACAGAGTGTTTGGTAAACTTTTTTGTAAAAGTGCTTTTGTAAAAAAAAGCAGTCTGATAATGGGTATTTTCATTAAAGGAGCACTGTAGCTCCATGTGCTTTGAAAAAAAGCCAATTTTCCAAAGCTGCAAATAGCAGCTTCAGCTTTTTCCTTTGATTTCAGCTTATTTTCACAGCAGCTTCCAAAATAAGCTCTTTTTTTTTAGTTTACCAAACACCTAAAACCCTCACAGCTTTTTTTCATGGGTGCTTTTTTTTTAAGCACCTCACTCTCAAACCACCCCTCTCTCCCTTCGAAACAATCAGTAAGTCCTTCTCTCTCTCTCTCCCTCACTCAGTTCAATCAATTCAATTACACAATCTGTATACTTAACAATTCTGAGCTGATATACATATACTCTTAAATTCTTGATTTAATATCAAATTTGCTTTCGAAAAATGATTTCTTCTTTTGTTCGACACAGACTTTGCATTGTTGGATTGGGAAGATAATGTGAAGGCTTTTGATGTGAGAATTACTTGACACACAAATTAAACCCTCTTGTTGACAATTGTAGTATATGTATAAGTAGGGATCGTTCTGGACCGGGGATTAGGAGGGCTTGCTAATAACCTCTCACTTGACTCAAAAATATAAGAAGAAACTTAAAAACACAAAAGTAGGCTTTAAAACACTAAACTAGACTCAAAGAGTTCAAAACAAACTTAAGCACACTTTGATACAAGAAAATAAATGGGGGGTATTGGTTTTGGTTGTGATTGAGATAAAAAGTAAAACTAAATATATGGTTGATGGATTAGCTAGAGATCCATTCTTCACACATGACACATATGCAACCTAAATTGATTTTCAGTTGTTCTTTCAATAAATTGTAAATTTCAATGTTCCAAGTTAATTAGGTCCGCTTAAATTAACTCTTAGATTTCCCTAGATTCATTGGATTGAATGGAATACGCATTACAACCAAATTATTCCTCATCAAAGTCCCTAACTATGGAATACGCATGATAGAGACATTCAACAAAGATCATTAAGTTCAACGGAAATCATAAACATTGACTAGGCATTCATAACTATGGAATACGCATGTTAATCCAGCCTAGAATTCACATAACACGATTGTGGATAACAACCTTCACTACTTGTGAATATAAGTTCATAACGATTAGGTGAAATTCACTTATATTCTAGCATCAAATTCATGCATGTAAATTAAGTATGCATCCTTAATCAACATACAAAAATAAGTTATCAATCAAGCAGTTAAGCAAATTAAATCACAACTCAGAAATCACAACTGAAGGTAATCAATTCATATTACAAATATATTCATGGTTTTGAATTAACCTCTAGCCAAAATAAATTTAATTACACATTATTAAAATAAAAATAAAATATGAGTTTGGAAAGATTAAACCGAAGGAGAGAGCAGCTTGCTGCTTTCTTTACTGGCGTCCTCCCTAGCTCCGCTGGTCTCTGCCCTTGCTGCACTTTTGTTTCTGTGCTCTCTGATCTCCAGTTCACCCCAGCTTTCTGACAGTCCTCAATTTCCTGCCCGTGTCTCTCCTTCCTCACGTTTCTTCTGCTGCCAAAGGGCAGCCTTTGCCCTTCTCCTTCGTCAGTCCCCCTGACTCTCCCTCTATCCCCCCCACTCTCTCTTCTTTTTCTATCCCTTTTATTCTTCTCCCCCGCGCCTCTCGCCTCGTCACACTCTCACTTATCCTTACAGCTGCCAAAGGCAGCCCACTCCTTTTTATTTTATTCTTCTTCTGCTCACCGTCCCTCTTTCTTCTATTTATTTCATTTTTCTGCTGCTGCGCACGTCTCTGCCCTCCTAGCTGTCTCTCACTCATCTCTTACATGCTTTTCAGCTTTTCTTTAGTGGACATTCTGTCCATTACCCGTGTAATCATCCTTTCCACTGCCTTTGTTTATTTTGTTTTCTTTCTGTTTCATTTTCTTCTCCTACAAACACAATAAATCACAAGTATCATAAATACTTAAAGCTTCCAACTAAATTAGACAAGGATGAAATATATAGTTTAAATATTGGTTTATCATTTAGCGTCACAATGGATTAGCAATATTGTAATTTAAATTTTCTTTTGACGAATTTATTACATAAAATTTCACTTGTTCTATTTTTATTTTCTTTGCATAACAAATCCTATAAACACAAAAATAACGTAAATAGCTCAAAAATATAAGGAACTAACTAAGAAAAGACGAGTGAATTCGAAGTAAAAATATATATAAATATGATCCGATCAGCTTTGTTTCGCCAATGCCTGGTAATAATCTTTAATTTACATTTTTTTTTTGCACGGCATAGAAACGGACTCAAATGTGCGTAAGAACTCTGAATCTCTAATCCTCTTCCTCTGATATAAACAGGCATCCTGTTGGTATTTAGACAATCTTTCATCATTAATAAAACTTGAATAAAATGATAAAGATTGAAAATCAAAGAAACAGAGTGCAGAGAGCTTTGGAAACAGAGGGCTGATGCTTTTTATAAAAACAGAGATCTGATATTTTCATTCAGATATTTCTTATATATATGGCTCAATATATAAGCCGACTAAAGTAATTGGGTCGACTGATAAGGAGAATGGGTCGACTGATAAAGGCAACAGTCAGCCCTTTTACACAGAATCAGTTTAAGTAAAGCATTAACTTTTAACACTCCCTCTTAATGCTTTGCTGCTTCACTCCCAAAAGTTCTCTTAGGTAGATGAATCTGTCCTTTGGTAATGCCTTGGTGAAGATATCAGCAACTTGATCTTCTGTCTTGCAGTAGACCACATCCACTTCCTTGTCTTCCACAGCACCTCTGATGTAGTGATGCTTCAGAGCAATATGCTTTGATTTACCATGACAGACAGGATTCTTGCTCATGGCAATAGCTGACTTATTGTCACAAAGGATATGAGTTGTTGATTCTTGTTTCTCACCAAAATCTTGCATAATTCTTCTCAGCCACACTGCTTGAGAAGTTGCAATTGAAGCCGACACATACTCAGCCTCTGCCGTTGATAGTGCAACTGATTTCTGTTTCTTAGATGCCCAAGAGAATACACCAGTTCTTAATGTAAAAGTATAGCCAGATGTGCTCTTCAAGTCATCCACACTACCTCCCCAGTCACTATCACAGAACCCATACAATTTGGGCTTAACATTCCTTTCATACATAATACCAAAGTCAACTGTACCTTGTATGCATCTTAGGATCCTCTTTGCAGCTCCATAGTGAATGCAAGTAGGCTTGTGCATAAATCTGGACAACAAGCTTGCAGCACACATAATATCGGGTCTAGTCGCTGTCAAATACAACAAACTCCCAACCAGGCTTCTATACACAGATTCATCAGCATCACCACTACCATCTTCTCTGTGAAACTTTTCATTCACAACTAGAGGAGTTGCAACAGGCTTGCAACCAACCATTTTGAACTTTTCTAGAAGGGTTTTTGCATATTTCTCTTGAGTAATAAAGATACCGTCATTTGGTTGAATTGTACTAATTCCCAAAAAATAATGCAACATGCTTAGATCACTCATCTCATATTTCCTCATCATGTCATTCTTGAAATTCAAGATCATATTATGACTACTTCCAGTATAAACCAAATCATCAACATATAAGGAAACAATAAGGATATCTGAAATACCTTCTGTTTTGACATAGAGGGCAGGTTCATTCTCACTTCTTTGAAAACCTCTTTCATTGAAATATGAGTCGATCTCTCCATACCATGCTATCGGAGCTTGTTTCAGGCCATAAAGTGCCTTTTTAAGCTTATACACCTTGTGCTTTTGTCCTTTAAGAACAAATCCTTGAGGTTGGTCAATGAACACCTCTTCTTTTAGGACTCCATTTAGGAAAGCCGACTTGACATCAAGTTGGTGTAGAAACCACCCCTTCTGAGAAGCTACGGAAATAAGGCCTCTGATTGTTTCATGCCTAGCTACCGGTGCAAATGTTTCTTGGAAATCAATCCCGGGTTTCTGAGAATAACCCTTTGCTACCAATCTAGCTTTGTTCCTTTGAACGGAACCATCTTGATTGAGCTTAGTCTTATAAATCCACTTCACTCCAATGACGGAGTTGTCACAAGGTCTGTCCACTAGTTCACATGTCTTGTTTTTCACAATGACATTGATCTCCTCTTGCATTGCAGCCTTCCAAGTCTCTTCTTTCACTGCATCATCAAAGTTTTCTGGTTCTTCAACACAAAAATTGCTGCTTTCATATACTTCATTTAAGCTCTTTAACCGAACCGGCGTTGAACTTGGACTTGAAAGTGTAGGAGAGTGAGCTTGAGGACTGTTTTCAGGTGATAATTGTGGAATTTCCGGCTCAATTTCCTCTTCATTTGGTTGATTTTCTTCTTCAATTCTGATCTTTGCAGATCCCTCTCGGATGGTTGCTTGATTCCAATCCCACGAAGAGTTCTCACTAAAAAGGACATCTCTACAAACCACACCTTTCTTCCTTTTTAAATTGTAGAGTCTGTCCCCTTTTGTGTATGAAGCATAGCCTACGAAAATGCATCCTTCACTTGACTCATCAAGTTTTTGGCTTAGTTCTTTTGGAACATAAGCAAAGCAGATTGTCCCAAACACTCTCAAATGATTCACGGAAGGCTTTCTTCCACTCCATGCCTCAAATGGTGTCTTATCTTCAACTGCCTCACCCCACAAATATTGAGGTATTCCCTTGTCATGTAACATTGCCTTAGCCATTTCGACTCTGGTTCTGTTTTTTCTCTCAGCTACTCCATTTTGTTGTGGAGTGTAGCTGACAGTAAGTTGTCTTTCCAAGCCAATATCTTGACAACACTTATCAAATTCTATGGATGTATACTCTCCTCCTCTGTCACTTCTAAGAACTTTGATTAGATACCCAGATTGTCGCTCAACCATAGCTTGAAACTTCTTGAAGATTGATAACACTTCTGATTTCTGTCTTAGAAAGTATACCCAAGTCATTTTGGAATAATCATCCACGAAGATTAGGAAATACTTGTTTCCCACTTGAGTAGAGGTCTTCATGGGTCCGCAAACATCTGTATGAATCAATTCCAATGGAACTTTTGCTCTCCAAGCTTTACCATGTGGAAATGAATCTCTATGATGCTTCCCAAATGCACACCCTTCACAGATTTCTTCATTTTCTTGGATACTCGGCAACCCATGCACCATTTCTTTTTCTCGTAGCTTCTTGAGACTTTGAAAATTCAAGTGGCCAAGCCCTTTATGCCATAGCTTTGAATCTTCTTGCACTTCCATCTTGAATGCAGATTGAGTTGCATACTCAATTGTGAGAGGAAAACTTCTACTCTTCCTCATCTCAATCTTAGCCAAGAGTTGTTGACGATTCCTCCTATCATATATCTTGCAAGTATTGTCTCCAAAATATAAGTAGTAGCCATGCTCAATGAGTTGTCCAAGACTTAGCAAATTTTGCTTCAAATCAGGAACTAACATGATATCCTTGATGAACATCTTTCCATTCTTCGTATGCACGGCAATAGTACCTCTTCCCAATCTATCGACTAGCTGCCCATTTCCCATCTTCACTCGGGTTAGGTTTGTAGTATCAACATTATGGAGAATGTTCTTATTCGCCGTCATATGATTGCTACAGCCGCTGTCCACAAACCAAACTTTAGCTTCTTCTTGGACGGTTGTATCATGACCAACATAAAACATATTGGTCTCTTCATCTTCTGCTTTGGTGTAGTGAGCTAGCTGATTATCTTTGTAGGTACAATCCTTTTTCATATGCCCGAATTTGCTACACTTGTGGCATTTCACTTTTCCTTTGAACCAACATTCACCGAAATGAGCTTTGTCACAAATTTTGCACTTCGAAACATACAAACTCTTCTCAACCTTCTTCTTGTCTTCAAAATTACCCTTTCTTTCCCACGCTTTGTTTTTGCCTTTCCAATTCTTGTTGGAGTTGGCTTTGCTTTGACTTGAACTAGCTTGAGTTTTTGGATTCACTGTAAGTGTTTGGAAAGCATTTTCTACATCATTGTTGTCATGCCTAGATAATCTCTGGGCAAAACCTTTGAGAGAACCAATCAATTCTTCAACACTCAAAGTTGACAAATCCTTAGTCTCCTCTATGATTGAAACTATGTTGTCATACTTTCTTGGCAAGCTAATTAGATACTTCTGAACTATTCTCTCATCAGACAAGATTTCACCATAGCTTTTCATTTGATTAATAATCTCAGACAATCTACTCAGGTAATCATCTAGCAATTCATCATCTTTCATTCTTATATACTCAAAATCTCTTCTCAAAGATTGGAGTTTGATAGCCCTTACCTTAGTAGAACCTCTGTAGACTTTCTCCAGCACATCCCAAGTTGATTTGGCACTTGTCTCATTTGAGATTCTCGGAAAAATTTCATCTGAGATAGCATTTTGGATGACCCCAAGAGCTTTTGCATCTCTCTTGATGTTTACCTTCAACTCCCTTGTTTGAGTCTATGTCAAAACCACAGTGCTTGGAGGTACAACATAGCCATCTTCAATCAAGCTCCACAAATCATGAGATACAAAAATTGTTCTCAACTTTGTCCTCCAGAAGTCGTAGTTTACTCCACTGAAGATAGGAGTTCGAATCTCACCACTGCTACTTGAACCAGCCATGAATTTGAAAAAAATCTGATATTTTCATTCAGATATTTCTGATATATATGGCTCAATACATAAGCCGACTAAAGTAATTGGGTCGACTAATAAGGAGAATGGGTCGACTGATAAAGGCAACAGTCAGCCCTTTTACACAGAATCAGTTTCAGTAAAGCAGAATCAGTTTAAGTAAAGCATTAACTTTTAACACATCCTGCATCTTTCTGCAGTTTTTCACCAAATAAACATATTATAAGCAACTTATTTTCCAAGTTTTTCTTGCTTTTAATGATCATGAGGTTTGTAGATTGAAGGTATAAGAGTATTGCTCTTTCGTAACATATAAAATTACTAAGTCGTGTAACATTTTCCCTTCTATTTTTTTTTTCATCAATTTGCTTCTGATTCATGTTTTAACACATGTTGAATAATTTCCAAATTAACGACTGGTTCTTGCAGCCGCGTGAAGAGACTGACCATTCAAGCTTTGCAAGTTAATTCAAGGGCCTTAATCACTATATAAGGTTTCCATTTCTAATGCTTATTATTTCCGCCTTTCCCCTTATTAAGAAAATTTTACTAATTGCAATTGTTAAATGTTATTAAGGTGAGAAAGGGATCATCAATCTGAAATGAGTTTTTATGTAAGCAATTTATCCACTCATTCACCTCAAATTCTTTTTCTTAATAGATTGTTCTGGTACCTGCTCTCTCATTTTTCTTTTCATAGGCACAACTCTTTAATTCTTCTACTTCTTCATCATACTTTGAACTTCATTTCGTTTTCAGCTTTGAATTCTGGATGACAAGCTATACGCAAGAAGGTAAGCTATTTTAGTGTTTTGTCCAAATTTGGAATATCCCCTCTTTTGGAATTTTAGGGATTTGATTCATTTTCGTGTTGCATGTTTAACGTTGGTCTGGGTGATGATCATTTGAGGATGTACGAACTTGAATGGTTGTCAGTATACTTGAATGTGGCCAAATTTGGGTAAGAACCGTGACACTCCAATCCTAATTTTGTCCTCTTTTGAATTTAAGAGCGAAAATTGGTGTATTTATACCCTTTTTGTGGTGAGTCATGCAAATTAAGTGTCTTTAGTGGTATTATGGGTATTTTCTCGGAATTAGGGTTTAGGGTTGATGAATTTGTGCTATGAAACTTGATTGTGCCTTCTTTTTAGTGCTTGCTGTAATTTTTTTTTTCATATCTCAAATAAAAATTGTATTTGCTTATTTTGTTTTTCAAGTTCAAACGAAAACATAAGTTTTGTCGGTGTTAGTCCAACTGGGTCGTTAATTGACACAGTGGCCTATTACACAATGGCCACAAAGGTAATGATGTCACTCAACGACAAGCTATTAGTGATAGGCCAATCTGGAAGTGTATTTGCTTAAAAGGATATTAATCATACACAGAAATATAGATTGTATGTTTTATACCGTACTGTATCTACATTACAGTATTATACACTGCAAGTCTGTTTGTATAAAAGTCATTCAACTGGTGATTCAAGTAGTATATTGCTTATTTTATTTTGTTTGTATATATGTTTGAATAGATAAATCTTTAGTTTAGTATATATGTTTTTCTCCAGTGAATTTTTTCATGATTCTGCATCTGTACAGAAAATAGTTGAGTCTTAGTTTGTCTGCTTCATGAGATCTTTCTACATAGTAATCTTTTGTACTCATTAATTTTTTTTTTTTGTTTGAAAATGTGTTGAGCCCTTACATGACGATATGGGTTCAAACCCTGTTGGTGGCTAATTTAACAAAATATATTTTTTACAGAGGTCGCACTTGGTGCGATGGCAAGTGCCTTCGCCCATGAGCGGTAGGTCTCGAGTTCGAGACTTGGAAGCAGCCTCTCCATGAATAGGGGTAAGGCTAGCCGATATTCACCTCTCCCAAACCCTGCGTAAAGCGAAAGCCTTGTGCACTGGGTACGACCTTGTTTGAGTTCATATGATGTGTTTTTAGGATCCTGAGGTTTTAAATAAAATAAATATTTGACTTCAAGTTTTCTATATGGATATGGTTTGATCTTCACAGCTGATATCATGAGCAGGCACACACAGAGAAGGAAAAGGTAGAAAAAAACTATTCAGATCTTTTCTTTACTGTTGAGTTAGGTTAGAGAACAGGCTTTTGTGGTTTCTAGAGTTGATTTTCTTTCTTTTATGCCAAACTGACTGACTTATTTGCGCTCTCTCTCTCTCTCTCTCTCTCGCCTTTTCACGTTTTTCTCATCGATTGCTCAAGACTTTCAACTCCCTCTCTCTCTCTCTCTCTAAGTTCGAACCAGCTCTCGCCTTTTCACGTTTTTCTCACCGATTGCTCAAGACTTTCAACTCTCTCTCTCTCTCAATCTCTCTCTCTCTCTCTCTAAGTTCGAACCAGCTCTCGCCTTTTCACGCTTTTCTCACCGATTGCTCAAGACTTTCAACTCTCAAACATCTCAGATCACACACATGGAATAATGATGGATTTTTCTTTTTCATTGTTTCCTCTTTTGAAATTTGTCTCTGTTAGATTATTGTTTTTCAATTTAAATTTTACTCTTTTCCAACTTAGGGTGCTTCACTGAAGAAATGATAGAAATTTTTCTTGAAGTCATTTCGTTGTTTGTTTTCGTTTGTAGGATTGTTGTGATTCAGTTGGTACCATGTGTCAGTTGGCCGTTTTCTTTTTAGTGTTTTTCAATTTGTTCCTTTTATTCTGTCTGCACCTTTTTAATCTGTGGTTATGCATCAGTTTCTCTGCTTCTTCGTAAAATCTTGCAGGTCAGGACGACATACCTATAGGGGCAATGTCAGGATGTTCAGGCTCGAGTGTAGACGTGGACTTATGGAAGAGGTGAAGTAGCTTTCTCTGTCATCAGCTTTATCTGTTCTATGCATCTCTACAATCTTACAATGCTCTTTTATTAAATTGCAAGATGTTGGGACAGGTTACTGGAATACAAGATTTGGAACAAAGGTGGTTGACAATGCAAGAGTCAAAACCAAGTGTGAAATTCACATTGAAAATGACAGGTGAGAATGCTAATCATATTCTAAAACAATGTTGGGTTTCCTGATGAGTTCTCTTGCCGAATTCAGGAGCCTAATTTAGTGATTTAGAGTTAATTTTGTAAATTTATTGAATGAAGTCATTTGTTATTTAGCTTATCTTGCGTTTGGTTTGGTTTTAGGAGAGGGTTGCGCATGATCTGTAGGTTCAATCAACCTCGCTGTTTTTGTTAGAATCACTATTAAAGGTCAATTTTTCTAAATATTTTTTTTTCTTTTTGCTGCATGTTTGTGCATTTTGGTCTTTCCATTGCAACACTCTACGTTTCCTACCCAACGAATTTTTTTAATAACGATGTAGTTAAAGCAATTACATCCTCTATCAAGTATGTTTGCAAGGAAATGAAATATTTGTGCTGATAATTGGTAGTTTAAATATATTGAAATAGAGAATAATTATAAATGGAGCACCTAGGATAACATTGTTTTCTTTTCCATGTAATTTTTCTCATGTTTAAAATCTGCTTTTATTTATGCATTTGATTCAAGTGCTATTTTTATTAGTGTTAATTTTGGGTTGAATATCCACAAACTAACTCAGTTAATTTTGCTTAGTGTTGATCTATAAGGAGAATTCTCATTGCATCAACTTGAACAAACATTCTTCTACTTAGTTACTTAGCTGCTGAAACAAGAACAAAACACTTTTTTTATGTTTTTTTGTTTAAATGCTAATACAGGTGGCTGACCAGCATGACATATATTTTACCATCTTAACTTCAAGGGCAATATATGTGTAAAATGCATGCTGCTTCTATTTCTTAGGGAAACAGAGCATTTTTTGCAACCACATCTTTTGTAATCAGCTAGGTTGAATGTATATAAAAGCCAAGCTGCTTATCTTACTGACATCACTCACTCATCTATCCTTTTTGTTTGTTCATAATTATGTTGAATTTTTTTTTCAGGTTAAATGTGTCTTATTCATGTAGTTAAGGCTGATGCATTCAAGTTCCAACATCAACGTGTGAACATATTACTAGTTTCACTCTAAAAACAAAGTAAAATTCATCCTTTTCAATCAAACTATTTTATGTTATCAGCAAATAACAAGAATTGATAGCCACTACTGCTTTCCAAACATCAAACCAAATGAAATTGATCCTTAATAAAAAGTATTAATTGAAACTTTAGTCTCAAAATAGAGTAAATTCCTTGAGCATTCTTCTCATTGCATCTTGCACTTTCATATCATTATCACGAGTCTTCGTGGTGCTTGTCATTTGAGAGCTCATCAAAGCCTAATCCTTCTTTGGTGCTTGTCATATGCTTCACGAGATTCGAAACAGAGTAATACAATGAGAGTTAAATTTATATATGAATAAGAAGCAAGAAAATTATGAATGATTCAAAATATACAGAAGAGTGTCAAAATATTAGTAAGGAGACATAAAGGAGACACACAGAAAGGAACAGTAGACTTGGAGCCCCTTAACTCTCTATTAGTACTTCTTGCTACATAGCAGTTTGAGCGACAAACACCGTCCATGGAAACGTGTCACGTTTTATAAGAGTTTAATTTGATTTATAATTAAAATTCTACAACACGAAACAATATTTGCTCTGGTCCATTAACCAAATGTGGATCTATGTTGGTCCTGGCACTGTTGATGCGACCCTTAATTACTTGCAAGAAAAAAACCAATTGAACATTAGTTTCTATTTTTCTGAATTTCTTTTCGGATCAAAAGTGATAATAGTAAGTAAAAAAATTGCGACTGTTGGGTTCAGATGCAGACATTGCTCCCACCTTGATACTGCTAGTACTTATGTGCTACGTGGCAGGTCGAGCGACTAACACTGTCTATCAAAACATGTCACGATTTATAAGGTAAGTTGATTTATAATTAAACAACTTAATCTGTCACGTGGTAAAGAAGTCCCTACCAAAAAAAAAAAAAAATTCCACAAATGCGATGGCATAATATTCCGCATAATCCCATTTTTAATTTGTGGTTCTTTTATTAGTTAATAGTACCAATAATTAAAATTGCTTGATTTATACCAATATTGAATGCACTTGACACTCGTTTTTTCTTCAATTCTAGTACAATATAATACTCCATTTCGTTCTTGGATCACTAAAAAACACTTTTGAGGGTAAGCAAAATTGGGAAACATAATTTTGGAGTTCCCTTGACATTTTTTGGGTTGCTTGAAATTCAAGTATATATGGCGTGAGCATTGAAGCCGATGGATACCGTGTACATGCAAGAATACCTAATTACGAAAAGTTGACCAAAATCACTTTTCCTCATGTGCAAGTGCAATTTCAACCTAAAGATTCATGGAAAGCGACTGATGCTAATTTTAGGCTCAACTCCACCATCCTGCTCGGTGCCAAATGACCATATTTATTACTAAATTTCCTCGATGCCAGCCTTCCATTTGGGAACTACAAAGCCAACCAAGAAAGACCAAAGCACCATAAGTGGTGGGTTGCCGAGTTTAAACCCTCTCTTTTTCATAGTATAGACAAATTTATTTATTTATTTATATTTTTTGAACAAACAATATTATTTATACTAAAGAGGAGGGAGATGGGCTAAGACTCACAATGGGTCAACAATAACGTGGTTCAAATTCGCCTTTAACGAGAATTAAACCTAAGATCTCTCACTTACAAGTGAAGAAGAATAGACAAATTTAGTCTAGATTACTTTATCAATTTGTCATATAAAAAAAAGACTAAAAAAACCCCTCCACTCCCAAGATGAAACACACCATGTTGCTTCTATGTGAAGGACCAAAATCGTAAACTAGTTATTATAACCCTTTTGCCTCTTATCACGATTCACGTTCCTTGCAGCCAGTAAAGTCAAAGTTTTAGTCTCAATTGCACGAAAAATGACAAGTCATGCGTTTCATCTAAGAAAACTTTGAATTTATTAGTACAACTTTCCATTGAGAACCTCTCCATACATGCATTACAACCCTCCATCACAGGCTTCAACACCATCTCTCTGCCCTCCGAAAGGACAATGAAGACCTCGAGGCCGGACCGGCGTCGTTTCATCATTTATTCCTTCTTCTTCATTTGTTTCCTCTGTGCCCTAGCTTCCATCAACGAGGTTCGATTTGATAGTCTTTTGAAATTCGGTCGCTGTGCTCTTTCCAACATCAACGCTCCCAATAGTACTTCAACAGCAAATGTTCTGCTCGCCCCGAACTCTTCCTCGGACGATGAGATTCGTATACTTTTCGGCATTCTAACACTTCCTGACCAATACCACCGCCGCCACTTCCTGCGTATGATCTACGGCACGCAAACTCCAGTGGGGGCATCAGTGGACGTGAAGTTTGTGTTCTGCAACCTCACGAAGGAAGACCAGAAAGTACTTGTTGCATTAGAAATAATGCGTTACGATGACATTATCATTCTCAATTGCAAAGAGAATATGAACAAGGGTAAGACTTACACCTATTTTTCGAGCTTGCCAGAGATGTTCAACGATACGAAGGGGCCAAATCGGCCTTACCATTATGTAATGAAAACAGATGATGATGCGTATTTTAGGCTGCAAAGCTTGGTGGACTCGTTGAAGCCGTTACCAAGACAAGACTTGTACTATGGTTATGTTATTCCATGCCCAAGTATGGATCCATTTGTGCATTACATGTCTGGAATGGGGTATTTGATTTCTTGGGATATAGTGCAGTGGATTAGAGAGTCCGACATCCCCAAGAACCATTTGGAAGGGCCGGAGGATAAAATTTTCGGGGATTGGATTAGAGAAGGGCATCGCGCGAAAAACAGGTACAATGCTAAGTGGTCTATGTACAATTTTCCGGAGCCGCCCACAAGATGCACACATGAGCTTTGGCCAGACACGATCGCAGTTCATTTGTTGAAGAATCAAGAAAAATGGATTACGACGTTGAAGTATTTCAATGTCACTGATAATCTCAAGCCTTCGAAATTGTACCATATACCTTAATTAGGTAATATATATATATATCTGAACACTTTTCATTTTAATTATTTTCCAATCATTTGCTGAATTCAGAAGATCCAATCTGATTTTGATCATTCATTCTTGCTGTAATCTTGTGTTTTTTTTATCCTGATGTGCTCTGTACTACTTAATTGATTTGAAATTCAAATGGGTGATTGACCTCCTATGAAATTGAGTGCATGCCTACTGCCTTCAAAATTATTCAGTTGATCAATCAATGTTGCAACTTTTTCCCAGCTTCTACTTTAGAGGAGTGATAGAAATGGGAAGCTATTGTAATTTTTTTAATTGCTAATAATTTAATTACCTTAAAAGGTTTATATCACAAATCGTCCCTGAAATCGACCTCCATCATCAAGATAGTTCCTGAAATTGAAAATCGATTAATGTCGTCCCTGAAAATAGGTGTCACAAATCAATGTGGTCATTCCGTCACAATTATATCAAAAATTTTGTTATGTGTTGATGTGGCACATAAATGGAGCCCACAAGATGTAAGAGTTTTTATCACAAATGGTCCGTGAAATTAACCCACACGATCAAAATGGTTCCTAAAATTGAAAATCAATCAGCGTAGTCCCTGAAAATAGGTGTCACAAATTAATGTGGTCATTCTGTCACAAACTGTCAAAAATTTTGTTTTGTTTTGATGTGGGCTTAATAATTATTAAAAATGTTGTCAAAACAACCTTTTGCAAAGTGAGATTATCTCAGGGCAGAGCTTGCCATTCTTTGAGTCACCAAGATCACCAGGGGAGCGCCCAACAATCTTTCCAATATTAAGGTTGTGAGGCTTTTGATCGCCCAAATATTGACGGTGGAGTCACAAAAGTTGTCACCAATCCAAGTCGTCACCAAAGGTAGTCTTGATCCTGGTCCAATTCGATGAAGTTTCGAAGTGTGTAAAGATGGGTGTCTTGAGAAATTTTTTTATTTTTTATTTTTTATTTTTTTTCCAGAGAAGAAACGATGAAGGCTACCATAGATGGAGGTAGAAGAGTATGGGTTGGGATCAAAGGTAATTGCAGGACTAGTTTCTGGGTTGACAATTTTTTAATTAATTATTAAATTATTAGACCTATTGCAAATTCATTTGTTGTTTAGTTTGACTTGTGGGTCCATTTATGTGCACATTTATGTGCACATCAGTAACAAATTTTTTTATAGAATTACAATAGAGGAACCATATTGATTTGAGAAATCTATTTTAGGACTACATTAATCGATTTTCAATTTCATGGACCATCTTGATGGTGTGGGTCAATTTTAGGGACCACCATTTCTGTACCACATCAACAAATAACAGAAATTTTGATAGAATTGTAACAAAATGACCACATTGATTTGCGACATCTATTTTCAAGAACTACATTGATCGATTTCAATTTCAGGGATCATCTTGATAGTATGAGTCAATTTCAATGACCATTTGTTATATAAACCCTTACTTTAATTGTTAATAAGACAATGTTTAGTAGAGCATTAAATTAGGATCAAATAGTTGGAATCGGGCAGAATGAGAAGGCTTGGAATCAATCTAGATGTAAGGTTCAATCAGAGAACTCACTTTGTAATTTGTTCTAGAATGTCATGAATCAGTTTAAGAATTGTGTTTCTAGTTTAATCCATCTTTTCTGGTGCTCAAAGTTCTTCAAATCTATCCAGCAAGCAGTTAGTAGCTTAGTTGAATAAGGGCATTTACCTTTTTTATCGTAGGGCAAGTCTCAACAAGCCTTATCACGTGTGGCAACATTTTAACATGTACTACTGGCTCAACAACCAGAGTCTGCTCTCCTAATAATAATTGGTAATGTGTATGAGGGAGATGCCGAATTTTGTTTGAACTTGCTTTTCCAATGTATCAACTCAATACATCCATCTAACTCGGTCTTGTCTGATAAATTCGGCGGACTGTTTTAAAGGGGCCTCACGCGAACAATCTGTAATTTTGTTTATTAAACTAAACCTTTAGGTCGGTTTGTTTCGTTTCTTCCTATAACTCGTTTCGGTTGGCAGCATTGTATTTTTCTGTTCAATAATATTTTGGTATATGTATTCAAATTATCCTTTCGCTTGGCAGTCTTGAATATTTCTGTTCAATACCAACATGTTGTGTGTGTATATATATATATATGTTCAAATTATCCTTTCGCTTCGCAGTCTTGTATTTTTCTGTACAATAACAACTTGGTGTGTGTGTTATATATATGTGTGTGTGTATTCAAATTATCCGGCTTGGCATTCTTGTATTTTTCTGTTCAATAATATGGTAGAGTGCTGTGTATTGTGACAATTAAGCGGGATTGTTGTGATGAGCTGGCAAGTGCTGACTAAGACAAACAAGAATTAGTTAGAATTGTTGTATGTGAAGGTGGTTAGAGAATGACTTAGGGAGGAAGCTACCTAGTCACTATAAAAGAGGACACTGTAAGAAGAAGGTTGTTGTTGTAATTGTTGATATCGTAATAAGAAAAATACATCTCTCCATACATTGAGCAGAGCAGAGTTACAGGATTGTATCATTGGTATCGAGCTGGTGCCATCGATCCTCCTCGATCTTACTCGTGTATGCCTCGCGCCGCTTCCAAAAGACCAATGGAGTCGTGCGTTTCCAAGCTGGAAACCTTGTTTGAAGAATTTAAGCAAGAATTCCATGAATCGCGATTGGAATCTCGAGTTGCAAATGAGTTACTTCTGCAGAAGATTCAATCTTTGTCAGCGAAGGGGAGTGGGTCAAATGGCGAATCCTCTGAAGCAGCTTTTATGGATTTGATGAATCAAGTATTCCAGCAATATCTTGACAGGTTTGTCATTGTTTTCATTGATGATATTCTGATATAGTCTAAGTCTAAATCAGAGCATGTTCGACATTTTACCTTGGTGTTGAAGAAATTGAGGGAACACAAGTTGTATGCTAAGTTTAGTAAGTGCCAATTTTGGCTAGATCAAGTGACATTTTTGGGACATGTTATATCAGCTCAAGGTATTATGGTGGATCCTCAAAAAGTGGCTGCTGTGGAGAATTGGGAGCAACCACGAACCGTCACTGAGGTACGGAGTTTTCTTGACCTAACTGGATATTATAGACAGTTTGTTAAAGATTTTTCAATTATTGCTTTACACCACTGACGAGGCTAACCAGGAAAGCTGTTAAATTTGAGTGGGATGATAATTGTGAGCAGAGTTTTCAGTAGTTGAAATATTATCTCACTCATGCATCTGTTTTGATGCGTCCTAACGATAGTGGTAATTTTGAGATCTACAGTGATGCTTCTTTGAATGGTCTAGGTTGTGTGTTGATGCAGCATGGTAGGTTGATTGCTTATGCTTCGCGTCAGTTGAAGCCTCATGAGATGAATTATCCTACTCATGATCTTGATTTAGCAGCTATCGTCTTTGCTTTGAAGATTTGGAGACATTATGTTTATGGGGAAAAATGTAAGATTTTTACAGATCATAAAAGTCTTCAATATCTTTTCACTCAGAGGGATCTTAATCTTCGGCAGCGAAGATGGATAGAGTTACTCAGTGATTATGATTGCACGATTGATTATCACCCTGGTCGTGCAAATGTGGTGGCAGATGCACTTAGTAGGAAGCCTCAAGCGAGAATTAATGCTTTGTACGATTTTCATGTTCCTTTTCTTGCAGATTTGAGGTATACTAGAGTGAAGTTATGAGTGGAAGATAGAGAGGAAGCCTTATTGCTAATTTTCAGGTTAGACTTAATTGATCGAGTGCTCGAGGCCTAGATGAATGATGAGGAAACCCAAGAATTAATTCAAGCAAGAAATGATGGGAAAAAGAAAGATCTCAGAATTCGGGAAACTGACGGCATGCTTATGCAGGAAGGAATAATGTATGTGCCGAATAATGCAGAGTTAAAGAAAGAAATTTTGGATGAAGCACACTGTTTGGCATATGCGATGCATCTTGGAGGTACAAAAATGTATCATACTATTCAACCATTTTATTATTGGCCGGGTATGAAAAGAGAAATTGCTGAGTATGTGATTAAGTGTGCAATTTGTTAGCAGGTCAAAGCTGAGAAGAAAAAACCTTTTGGATTGATGCAGTCATTTCCCGTTCCACAATGGAAGTGGGAAGATATTACTATGGATTTTGTGTACAAGCTTCCTCGTACACAAAAAGGCTATGATGGCATTTGGGTAATAGTGGATCGGCTTACTAAGTTGGCGCATTTTATTCCCGTGAGGGAGAAATATTCTTTAAGTCGATTAGCTGAATTATTCATATCAAAGATTGTTAAATACCATGGAGTTTCGGTTAGTATTATCTTGGATCGGGATCCTAGGTTTACTTCTAAGTTCTGGGTGGCATTTCAGGACGCTCTTGGTTCGAGATTACTCTATAATACGACATATCATTCTTAGACAAATGGACAATCAGAGAGGACTATTCAGACGTTAGAGGATATGCTAAGATCTTCTATCTTACAGTTTGGTGACGCCTAGCATCAACGGTTAGATCTGATGGAGTTTGCATATAACAATAACTACCATTCAAGTATTGGTATGTCACATTTTGAGGCACTTTATGGCAAATCTTGTCGTACACCCTTGTGTTGGTCAGAGATTGGTGAAAGAGTTTTAGTGGGCCCGGAGATTGTAGAGGAGACTACTTAGAATACTCAGGTAGTTAAGTCTAACTTGAGAGCGGCTAGGATCGACAAAAAAGTTTAGCAGACAAGCATACCACTGATCGAGTGTATAAAGTTGGTGATTGGGTGTTTTTGAAGCTATCACCATGGAGAGGTGTAGTGCGGTTCAGGAAAAAGGGCAAGCTAAATCCTAGGTACATCGGACCATATCAGATTACCGAGCGAGTTGGTGAGGTTGCTTACAGACTTCAGTTGCCTTTAGAGTTATCTAAAGTGCATGATGTTTTTCATGTCTCTATGCTTCGTCATTATATCTTTGATCCATCACATGTTATCTAAAGTGCATGATGTTTTTCATGTCTCTATGCTCCTTAATTCATATTTGACTTATGAGGATGAGCAAGTGATGATTTTGGATTGGAAAGATAAGATTTTGAGGAATAAGGCCGTGCGCTTAGTGAAAGTTTTGTGGAGAAATCACTCAGTGGAGGAAGCTACCTAGGAGTCAGAGAAGCGTATGAAGGAAATTTTGGGGACGAAATTTTATTAAGGGGGGTAGGTTGTGACAACCCGTCCCGAACGTATATATTATTTTATCCTCAAGAGTGTGGAAATTTCTATTATGCCCTTTAATTGTTGAGTCGTGTGTGTGTGTATAGGCTAAGGTTTTGGACCAATTAGTTCTATTCCTAATTAATTGGACCTAATTAGAACTAAAAGGCTTAAGGTTTTCGTTGATTGGCTGCAAACTAGACCACACACATACACCAACCAATCCCATTGACCCTCTCTCTCTCTTCCTTCTCGGATTTTCTTCCATTTCCATACAACTGTATGGACAACCTTGAACCTAGCTCACTAATCACAGATCAGGGTTTTGGTAGTTGTTTTCGTGCTCCTTTCAAGCTCAGGAGTCGAGCAATACTTTTGGTTGGACATGAGGACGTTGGGAACTCGGGAACCAGGATACCCCTGAAGAGGTGCACAGTGACTTGGCGTGATCCTGAGGGTTTCAGGTAGTTTTGAGACTTAAGAAGGCTCTAGTCTTGCTCTTCTAGTACTTTGGATTAATTTTGGAAGGTTTTGGACGTTAGGAAGCTCGGGTTTGACAAGTTGCAGGGTGGCTGGATTATCGTGACTTTTTTCGGCGAGTTTCCGTTAGTTTTAGGTCCCCAAAGTGGTAAGGAATTGTTCCTCTCATCTTAAGCTTCAATTTGGTACAAATTTCGTGAATTTTGGTTGAGAAATGAAGAAAATATTGAAGTTCAAGGTTTTTCCAAAATCCAGCAATCGCAGAAGTCACCGGTGCCGGACTCAGGTGAACCAAGGTTGAAGGAGGAGAATATTCCATCAAAGTTGATGGAATATGCTAACGGCGTCAGGTATATATAACGGTATATGCTATTATTTAACGGAATATTCCCTAACACCGTTAGAGGATCCGTCAGTGTGCCAGGCATGTGCTTGCAGGTGGGCCGCGCGTCTGGTCGGCCCCTGAGTGCTTGGAAATTTTTTCTAAAAATATGGGGATGTTTCTGAGGTTGAGTAGGTCACGGTGGTATATTCAAATACCCCAATTGAGCAATGTGTGAGAAGTTATTACCTAGTTTTGTGTATGTGCTTTAAAATAAAATTTAAATAGTTATTTCGCATATAGGTGAGACATATCCTGAGGACGAGCGCAGTTAAGCAAGGCTCGGGGGTTATGACCCATCCATATATCAGTGAGTGGGCTTTTGGTTTTCAGTATATACTTATATACTTGGTATTTTTTTTTTCTAGAAAATATGTTTAAATGCAATTATGTTTTGAAATGCCATGCCTATTGATTTATGCTTAGACTGTGAATTAGTATAGTAATTGCATATATCTATGTTTGATGATGTGGATGCTCAGGTGAGTACAGGTGAGTTGTAGATTGTTATGTGAATTGATGATTATGTGAGATGTGTTGAGAGCTCATAAACCTACACCCCGGTGTTAGTGCTCCCTCCTATGGTTAAGGCACAGTCCTTCACGTGATGCTCACCTCCTGCATCATACGCTCACCTTGGATCCAAGTTAGGTGCACATTCTTGTCGTACAGAACACTTTAAGTGGTTCCGACTCATAGGTGACCCGCAATTATTCACACAGTCTTCAAGTGATCGTAGCACTAGAGCGTATTCATTTACAACCAGTCATGTCGTACAGACCATTATAGGTGGTTCCGACTAGTGTGCATGCATACTTTTTGAGCTATAAATTCAGCCGTCCAAGCCACTTTAGGTGGATCCGGCTGATATGTTATTTCTCATGAGTTTATTTCACCTGAGTCACTTATTCTGTTATTTTGAGATATTTGGCATGGCATATTTATGAATATCGCTTTTCTGAGCATGGTTTTGAGTTATGCTATAGATTCTATTTTCTGGGAAATTATATAGGTTTTACGGAGAGGGGTTGGAACTTTTGATAAATGAAATTGTTTTGAAAAGCTTTGTTTTTGCCCACTCACACTTTCTGTTTTGCGCCCCTCCAAGTTTTAGGTAGGAGTGCTCGTTGTAGCTTACGAGGAACTCACGGCAGACAAATTATCACCAGTGTATGACTATATTTGATACTGTATAATTAGTATTCATCCTACTGGACTACACTTAGACAACTTATGCTCTGATCATCACACTTACACTTTACCTTATTTAGTGTTCTAGTTGGTTTGGTTTTTCTTTCTATTTATTCGTTTTCCTTATTAATATTGCTTCCGCATTGTGCACATGGTTAAGTCACTCTCACGTGACGGCCAGCATGCCTCGGTCTAGGTCGGGGTGTGTCATGCACTTCATAGTTGTTTGCATAAAACTTGTGTTGATTTCATTTAATTTGCTATGTTTTTTTGCTATAGTTGATCAGTTTGTAAATTTTCTCTAGAAGACATCCCTGAAATTAGTCATTTGAATACTTTTAAGCTATTGAGTTATTACGATTATTTTTTTTTGTTGGGTCAAAGGTGAATAAAGATTTGGAAGAAAAAACATAGCAATTTTTATTCCTAAAGAATGTTAAACACGATCTGTAAATAAAAAAAGTTAATTACAAAACTATGGCAGTTAGGGTCTAGTGAATGGTTATTTTGTTCTAGTTATTTTCAAGGACAAAAGTGGGTTGTCTGCTTTAGGGCGAATATTAAAATAATATTATCAAATTGGGATAAAAAGTTGTTTCATAATATAGGTTTTTAATTGGTGGAATGGTTGCAAAATTGATTTAGAAAAAATTGAAAATTAGATTAGTTTGTTTTTATTTGATTTTTTGAGCTCGATTGCAATTTTGTAAATAACATAAAGTTGTGTTAACAGATTTTGGATAATTTATGTCAGGAGCAAAGTTGGAAGAAAGATTTGATGTTGCATGTTAGGCTAAGTTGGCCCAAGCCATTTTAATTGAAGTTTATTTTGAAATGCAGAAAGTTCATAAATTATCTCATTTTGAGAGAGTGACTTAAGCATTTTTTATGTAGAATGTCACATTTACATATTCCACAATCCCAACACACACACACACACACTTACCTTTTTGCCTTTTCTTTCATAGAATTTTTCTAAGGTGAAATGTGGTTTTGAATGCAACGCAACTTTTAGATTCATGCAACTTGACTATAGTAGACTTAATAATTGTGATACTTCCTTTAAAATATAGAAAAATTAACGAAAAGGCTTCAATTCTTTGCATTTTAACAAAAAACCATCCATCTTTGCATGACAGACCAAGGGAAGATCTTCGATCGGAACTATTTTTTTCCTTTTTCTCCCTTCCCAGGTTTAATGGGTTTCACGTTAAATTTGACAAATTTCTTCTTTCTGCCTACAATTTATTGCTTGGCTGTTCGGAAATTTTAATTTCTGGGAACATATCACATATTAAGATTTTTATTCTTGGTTTATAGGTGTTTTTGGTTGGGTGAACAAAAGAAGTCAGGAATTTGGGATGGAGGATAGGGGTAAAGATTGGGATTTGGTGTGTTTAATTTTGTTGGATTGATTGATTTTTGGTTTGAAATCAACAACAAAGATGGATGTGTTGAAAAATCTGAGATGTGGTTGGTGAGGGCAATGTGAAAGGTGAAATGCTAAGATGCAAAATGGGACAGAGGAGAGAAAAATGTCACTATTTCTAAAACTAAACCATTAAGTGGAACCTATTTATGAAAGTGGACTATACACTATTTATGCAAGTGGACCAAAGAATTAGACATTATTTATGAAACATGACCAAGAACTAGGCACTATTTATGAAAGTGGACCAATAGCTAGGCATTGCTTATGAAACCGACCAAGAAAGAGACATTACTTATGAAGTTGTACCAACTACTATACACTATTTATGAAATTGACTCAATAACTAGGCACTATTTATGAAACATGACCAAGAACTAAGTACTATTTATGAAAGTGGACCAAGAACTAAGTACTATTTATGCAACTCGACCAATAAATAGTGTAGTTCAGTTTCATAAATAGTATTCAGTTGCATAAATAATATTCAGTTTCATAAATAGTGTTTTGTTTCATAAACAATGTATGTGATGGATGCATGGGTCCCGCGCATTAGTTTTTTTTTAAATTATTTTTTTTTACATTGTGTCATTTTTCATTAAAATTTAAGTTCTTTTGTCTTTTTTATTAAAATTTAAGGGTTTTTCATTAATATTTAATTCTTTTTCATTAAATAAAGTTATAGCATAACAACATGAGAAGACAAAAACGTGAAATCAAAGGACTACAAGAGTGGCAGAACTGTCCTGAAATATCAAGCACAAAATATATTGCCCAGAAGCAAGTACAACATAAAATCACCAAAGAAAAACTAATTTCAGTTTGTTCAACATTTTATAAATAGCATTCATCACCAATTACCCTTCCACTGAACTTCTTCTCTAGCTCCCTAACAAGACAAACATGGATCTTGCGGTAAGCCTTCCTCAATCTATAGGGAACATGTAAAAACTGTCAATGTGACAATTTTAACAATTTGATATCGAACTCACTATTTACGGGAGTCGAATATAATACTTATTACAAGTAAAGATGATTACGAATAGCCTATAGTACTAAGCCCAAATCCCACATGGATATTTATCTTCCCTTATTCTCCTTTGACTTATTGACTTGAATGTTCATTAATAAACAAGTTTCTAAAAAAGAGAGAGAAATGTTTGAGATTCACTTCCTTTAGTTAATATCCTTACCCTCGGTGTACCAAGTAAATACTCACTTCCACATTAAGGAAAACCGTTAAAAGGCATTACAAATACAAATTAATGAATAATTCAACCTCAAAAGGGATCTTGAGAACTAGATTTAAAAAATTTATATTAAAGCATGATCATTCGTAAAGCATGAGCAAAACCATTTTGTTGAAAGTTGAACTCACTAGGAATCACAAGATTACAATGTGTTGATCCTAAAAATTACTTAGCCTATGTGGTGCGCAGGCCGAATAGCTAATAAGCTAACTAGTTCCTTCAGTTGAATGCGGGGCGTGCTAACTCGTTGGTCAAGCTCGGCTGGGAGTAAATGAATGTTGTGGCGTTGGATACACTGATGACTTCTAAATCTTGCGATTGCGGCCGAGAAAGGAACACGTCTCGGCCTTCAGGTTCTAGAACCTAAAGACAAGGCTGCTAGTTACTATAAAGTTCAATAAATATTCAGCTTTCAATGTGCCGATTGTCGTAACTTGGTAACACCTCACTCGCCGTGAAGCTAATGAAGTGACCTCTTCCAACAAGGATTCATATGATTCCTTGCTGACCGAGACTTAGATAGGTAACCAGTCAGTCTAGAAGCAGTGTTATTTATCCAAACTGATGATGCTTTGCCTGATTTTATGGCTCCAGTTCTATTTATCCAAACTGAAGATGTCGCATGTTGCCTTCACAGTGCTGTTTATCCAAACTGAAGATGTGTTGGCAGGAAAAATAATAAAATAAAATTGTTAAGATATTTGAGAAGTTTCACATAGAGTGAGAGTTTGTGCAAGGCAGATTTTCGTGTTGATTTGAAGGGCCTTGAATGATGCACTCCCTTTTCCATTATATAGTAATAATTTCACATATGGCCAAAGTAGAATCCCACTTGGATTATAATTCCTCAAGCCCTCCATTCTGTGTTGGCCTCGGCCTATTCTAACATAACTATGAACCTAGCCTCATTATCTTCCAGAATCAATCTCTAATCCTCAGTAAATGCTCCTTGATTCTTGAGGCATCACCTACATTTGAAGACTCCCTATTATATTCGGACTCAGTTGACTTTATCCAGGTTTACAATGGAGCTGACTTCTGGTAGGACTTGGCCATCCCTCCTTGGGCTGGGCTTTACTTGGAAATATTCCAAGTATTTTAGGGCTTCTCCCTTAGGTCGAGCCCATAATTAATCTCGGTAGAGAACTGTGAATTTGGTTCCAAACACAATGATATATATGATCACCAAATCTTGTGTTACACGGAGATCATATGGCAACAAAAACTCCCAAACCTGGGATGATGACCATGAATCTAACTGCATCACTTGATCACTACCATGACCCTAGAATATCAAGTGACAATTGTAATGAGCCGTGGTTTGGTACTAAGGTGATTTTGGTGTTTGGTAAACACTCCAAATCAGCTTTATTTCAAAGTTTTGGATGAAAATAAGCCCAAAACCTGAAGTTGCAAAAAGCAGCTTAAAAAACTAGCTTATTGAAAAACACGGATGAACAGTAAAATCTTTAATGAATTTTTCAATTTGCCAACATTACCCTCCTTTATCTTGCCTTCCTCATACTTTCAGCATGCCTCTCGCAGAACTAAAAAACTTTCAGCACACCTCCTTGCAGAACCAAAAAACTTCAATCCTAGCGATCTCTCTCGTTCTCCCAGCGACCTTTCTCGTTCTCTAGGTCACGTTCTCCGACTCGGCGTCCTTCCTCAGGTAAGCTTCTTGTGAACCATCTGAGGTTAAAAGAAAGGATTATACAGAAGCAAGAAGGAAGAAAGAGATAGAAAGCAAAGTAGAATATCGAAGATATTAGAGAGAGAAAACTATTGAGAATTGTTGTATCTTTTCTTATTAGTTACAATGATTTGTTACAAGCTATATATTCTAACACTTTGTAGCTTACACTCTAAGTAACAATATAACCAACATAACTATCTTCATGATCTTTTGACACATGTCCCTTTCATACCCATTGGATCTTAATACTCCTAACATCCCCCCACAAGCTTAGGGGCAGAGAATGTGAGCCTGAGATTGGCACAATGAGTTTGAAAAAGGGGAGCAGACAAGCCTTTGGTAACTATATCAGCAAATTGCTCGTTGGAAGAGACAAAATGCACATGCAGTTGCTGTTTTGCTACTCGTTCGCGAACAAAATGCACATCAACCTCTATGTGTTTTGTTCGTTGATGCTGAATAGGATCTATGGTCAGTGCTATAGCAGATAAGTTTTCACAGAAGAGAAGTTGCTTTTCGACAACTGGAATCTGCAGAAAATGAAACAATTGTTGAATCCAATCAAGTTCAGCAATTGTAGTAGATAAAGCCCAATACTCAACTTTTGTGGATGAGCGAGAAACAATTTGTTGCTTTTTAGATGACCATGAAATAGGATTAGATCCCAAAATTACAACCATTCCAGTAGTCGATCTCCTATCATTAGGATCCCCAGACCAATCTGCATCACTATATGCAATAATATCCAGTGAAATCTTGATATAATGAATGCCACAACCTTGAGTAGCTTTTAAGTACCTAAGAATTTGTTTCACTGCCATGAAATGTGACTCCATAGGATTTTGCATAAACTGACAAACCTGATGCACTGCAAAAGCAATGTTAGGACGAGTGAAAGTTAAGTACTGTAAAGCTCCAACTAAACTTCGATAAAGGGCAGGATTATTATAAGGTTTGCCATCATCTTTGAGCAACCTGTTGTATGGCAAACATGGAGTTGCACATGGTTTAGACAGTAGCATATCAGCCTTAGTTAGTAAATTTGTAACATACTTGTCTTGAGAGAGAAATAAACCATCATTCTTCTACAAAATCCGAATCCCCAGGAAATAGTGGAGAGGTCCCAAATCTTTGATATCAAACTCTCGTGTAAATGAATGAATGACCTCAGTAATTGTTTGTGTTGCACTGCCAGTAATAATAATGTCATCCACATATAGGAGTAAAATCACCACAGAGCTGTCAACAACTTTCACAAATAGTGAAGAATCTGCATAAGTAGATTTGAACCCCAAGGAGGGGAGAAATCGAGTAAACCTCTCATTCCAGGCCTTTGGTGCCTGTTTTAATCCATATAAAGATTTATGTAACCTGCACACATAATCTTCATGCTTTAAATCAACAAAGCTAGGTAGTTGAGTCATGTAAACTTCCTCTTGCAAGATACCGTAGAGAAAGGCATTTTTCACATCTAATTGCCGCAATGCCCAACCAAAATGTGCAGATTGAGCTAGAACTAGTCTTACTGTTGTAGGCTTCACAACCGGACTAAAAGTTTCCCCAAAATCAATACCTTCTTCTTGATTGAACCTTTTAGCTACGAGGCGAGCCTTATACTTTCCAATAGAACCATCAACATTCTTTTTTATCTTAAAGACCCATTTACAGCCTACTAAGTTCTTATGTCTTGGTAGAGGTACCAGAGACCATGTACTTTGATGATGCAATGCTGAAATCTCATCTTTCATAGCCTTATGCCATACCGAGAACTTTAATGCAAACTTATATATGGCAGGTTCAACTTGACTCAGATCAACCCCTCCATGTTCATGTATAGCAGCTAAAAGAGCAATTTTATTGGAGATGCCACTCTTTAACCGTGTCTACATAGGGTGGAGATTCATTGGTGGTATAGATATAACCACTTGTAGGTGTTCAGGTTGGAACTCAGGGACCACAGGGAGTGTAGGAGGCAAGGGTTGTGTAATTGCTACACTAGTGGATTGAGTAGAGATTGATTCTTCTGAGTGTGAACTTGTAGCTGCAGCTGGTATGGAATAGAGCTCGGGAGAGACTTGATGCATATCAGTATTTAACAGAGGAGTTATTGTAGCATCGGAACTTGGGTTTGGAGAATCAAGGGATAGACCAAAAGTGGATGGAGTCTGAGTTGTTGGTAAAACAAGAACACTATTTTGATCTGGTATTGGAATAGGTGATGAGATGAGTGATGGTAATGGTGCAGAAGCAACAGAGTGATAGTTGAGAACCAATGACTTGTAAGGAAACTCAGTTTCATCAAAAAATCACATGTCTTGACACATAAACTTTCTTTCTAGACACATCATAGCAAAGATACCCTTTATACTTAGAGGCATAGCCCAATAAGACACATTTTGTTGTTCTAGGTTCTAGTTTTGTGCTAGTGTATGGTCTTAACCAAGGATAACAGGAACACCCAAAAACTTTCAAGTGTTGGATCTCAGGGAAAGAATTATGCAGCAACTCAAATGGGGATTTATGATCTAATGTTGATGATGGCATTCTATTAATCAAATACACTTAGGTTTGACAGGCAAAGGACCAAAACAAGGATGCTAATGAAGTAGTTTGTAACAAGGTAATGGATGTTTCAATTATGTGTCTATGTTTTCTCTTTGCAGTGCCATTTTGTTCTGGTGTATGAGGGCAAGACATCTGGTGACTTACTCCTTTATCAAGAAGAAACTTTTGAAATGCCTTACTTATATACTCACCACCACCATCACTTTGAAGGACTTTTATGGATGTATGAAACTGATTGAAAATAAAATTGTAGAATGACACAAAAGTTGGGAAAACATCACTTTTATTGCAGATTGGAAAAAGCGAACAATACTTGGTACAATGATCAATGAAAGTCACATAATACTTGAATCCCTCTAAAGACACACAAGGAGCAAGGCCCCACATATCACTATGAACAATACCAAATGGGTTTATAGACTTTGTAACTAAAGGAGAGAATGGTAGTTTACTAAACTTACCTTCTAGACAAGTTTGACACAGGGATGGGATAATATCAACAACACAAGAAATTTTGGAATTGCTTAACATCTGAGAAACTATTTTATTTGAAGGATAACCGAGCCTCTTATGCCAAATACTGATAGTGACTTGTTTGCCAAGAAACGCTATAGGTTGTCCTTTATTGTTGACTGGAAGAGAGCACGATGAGATGATAGAATCCATTGTTACACAGCCCTTTGTAAAGAGTCCTCCCTATGGCTTTGTCCTGAATCGAAAAGGAAAATGCATCGAAAATCAACCAGCAGTTATTATCCAAACAGATTCTATGTACAGACATCAAATTTTGTGACAATTTTGGAACATATAAGACAGAATTCAGCTTTATAGGCTGCATTGGAGTTGTTAAGAGAGAAGAACCAATATGAGAGATAGCTAAACCTTCACCATTAGCGATCTGGATTACTTCATTTGTGGGATATGGGGTTGCTAAGGAAAGATTGCTCAACTCGGAAGTCATATGATTATTTGCACCTGAGTCAGTAAGCTAAACTTGTTGCTGTGCAGGTGCAGATGGTACTGAAAATGGAGAAGTAGTAGCATCCATTGCATTCATTTGTGTGTTAGAAGTCTTCTGAAAACAAGTTTCTGCACTATGATAAGGATTGCCACAAATCTAACAGCCTGAAAAACCAACTGCATTCCTATATCTACAGGTATCAGCAAGGTGATTGTTTTTACCACAAATTTGACAGCCTTGAAATGTGGTTGTATTTCTAAACAGACAAGTAGAAGCCAAATGATTATTTTTCCCACAAATCTGACATGGTTGATTCTGAACACCATAGTTTTGAGGCCTTGGTGGACATGTACCAAGAATTCCAGAAGCATGGTTCGGATAAAAGGTCTTGTTGTTGCCAACTTCGGAGTAAAGTTGGAATTGAATCGATTTCTACCCTTATTGTTGTAGTTGAATGCCTTGTAGCCAGCAGAATTAGAACTGCTATGATTAGTACCAGAACGAGAGAAGGACGAATTCTTGGAATGAAAACTATTGCTTTGTGCCATGAATGTAGATAACACAGGTGAATTCAAGCCTTTCTCAAGCAAATTTTCTTTAGCAAGTAATTGAGAACGAAGTTCTTTCAATGATATCACCGTCTCATGGCCCCTAATTAGAGATCTTATGGTATTGAATTCAGCAGGTAGCCTATTTAACATAAGAATCACAATGTCATCATCATAAAAAAAATACACCAGCAACAGACAATAAATCTCTTGCTTCTTTAATTTTCTGCAAATATAATGTGACAAAATCATTACCCTTCTTAATTGTTTGAAGCTCATATTTGAGTTGAAAGATACTCGTTCTTGTGACTGTAGAAAATTGGTCTTTGAGGTGATTCTACAGTTCTTTAGAGCTAGTACTTCCAATTACACAAGAAACTGCAGCAGGAGACAAAGTTGCAGTAATTAATTGCATTAACGCTTTATCATGCATCTTCCATATCCTGTGATCATCAGTTGGAACCCTTGTAGAGGAATCACCAGACGAAATTGCTGAACTTTCAAAGCACTCTTGACTGAATTGAGCAGGATAGGGCATTGAACCATCAACAAAACCAATGATGCTATGACCTTCAAAAAGAAGCTGCATTTGGAAATGCCAAGCTAAATAGTTGGTCTCATCCAACTTCACATTGACCAAACTTGAAACAAATGAAATCAAAGAAGTAATCGGAGATTGTAAGATCTGTAGCTGAGCAGTTGTCACCATTGTTGCAAATTGTAAAGAAAACACACGAAATCTTGACATAAACCAAACCACAAACAGTTGGTAGGCACGATTTGAAGATTGAAGAACCAGACTGAGAAGTGCAGAGAAAGTACCCCAAATATCAGAAACAAATCAGCAATATACCAATATACCAGAAATGAATCACAATAGCAGAAGCAATCAAACCAAGATCGACAAATCCGTCAAGCTTTTATGCTTGTTCCAGCGATGATACCGTGTAAACCGTGTAATTGATTTGTTAAATTGATCTATCAAGGTTAGCTTCTACTATATTTGGATATGATGTGTATACGATATAATGTTGTGTTTTATTTTCGGTATTAGGTCAAGATGAAGTCTAGGACAAGCCAATCTCTGTGTGGCTCTACTACTAGTACACCTTCCACCACTCAACCCTAACCCCAACCCCAACCCCAACCCCAACCCCAACCAACCTCAACCCCAAACACTTAAACACAACCTCAACAAAAATCAAGGAGAAATGAATGAAAGTGTGGGAAGTGGTAAGAGAGATGTGCCCGATGAATAAGAAGATGTAAGTGGGTTGCGATAGGAGTGTTGGTTACATGCTAAGAGAGTGAAAAGAACCTTGAGTAAAGGAAAATACATTCACCTGCAATTTGCTCATATTGCAAAAAAGAGGTTCTAATCGATCCTGGGAAAAATGGGACATCAAGCATAGGACATCACGTTAGAAAAGCTTGTAAAGACTCACCTCTTTATATGAAAGTGGATAATAATCAACCGGTCTTAACAAATGAGTCTATGGGCGGTGGATTGGTCCCCCACACCTTTAACCAAAAAAAACTTGAGTTAAAGGTTGTGATGTTTGTCATTAAGGATGAAAAACCATTTAAGGTGGTTGAAGGTAGTGGCTACGTTGATATGGTGAAAGAGGCTTAACCTCGGTTGAAGATTCTAAATAAGGAAGAACATTACGGCTGGTGTGTGGGATTTATATATGTTGGAGAAGTCTAAGTTATTTGAAGCAATGCATAATCAAAGAGTAAGTATGAGGTGTTCTTGTCACATCTTAAATTTAGTTGTCAAGAGTGGATTAAAGGAGCTTGCTAAGTCGGTTGACGGGATTTGAAATTGTGTCAATTACATTCATTCTTCACCAGTTAGATCGGATAAGTTTAGGGATTTTGCTATCTTATTCAAGATGGACAAGATGTCAAATGTGCCTTTTGATGTGTCTACCAATCCTACATTGCAAAGGGTGGCTACTACAATGATGCATAAATTTAACGAGTATTGGGGAAGTTTTAAGAATGTGAACCCACTTATGTTTCTTGGCCAAGTTCTGAACCCTTCTTATAAACTTCAAATGATTACCATTAGCCTCAAAACACTTGGATGGAATGATTGAAAGATAGCTTGGATGCTTAAGGAGATTAAAAAAATGCTTGCTTGATTTGTATAATGAGTATAGGAGGGGTTCTTCTACTACCATTAGGGCTCCATTGGGAGATGTGGAACTAAATGAGGAGTACATAATTCAAGCTTGTGGGGGTGATGAGAACAAAATTGAAATGATGAAGGAGCTTATACACGAAAGGAGGGAGCAACGTCTTTTGGAGATATCCAATGAAGTTGATAAGTAATTTGTCGCTCCTTATATTAGCATTGTTGTTGGTGACTTTGATCTCTTGAATTGGTGGAAATCAAACACAAATGAGTTCCCAATTCTTTCACAAACATATCTTTGCAATCCCCACTTCTACTGTTGCTTGTGAAAATGCATTTAGCGTAGGGAGGAGGGTTGTAGACCCTTTTAGGGCGGATGAAGTAAACTCCTACAAGAAACCAATGGAAGATATGCTTCAATTTTACAAGGAAATAGAAGAAGTGGAAACAAGTAAGATATGCTTTAATTTTTTTAGTAAATTTGTTGTTAAATGGTTTTCAACTTTAGTTCTTCTTGCTACTAATATGTTTTCTTTGTTTGTAATGTAGGCTTGACACAAGCTCAATTTTCTACAAGTTCAATGCCTCCTCCAAAAGCTTCGACATCTCAAACTTGAAGAATTGATCAATGAATTTTAGTTTTTGAAGTTTAGTTTCAATTTTCATTTGGTTTGAAACTTCTATTTGGATTGCTAACTTCTATTTGTTTTGATTTGTAACTTCTATTTGGATTGTAAGCTTAATTTTTCATCATAAATCTTGATGCATCATTTGAATTATTGTGTGTGTGAATTGTGGATGATGAATAATAGATGAATTTAGGCTACAATGTATGAGATAAAGGTACAATAAAAAAGTTTTGCCCTTGAATTGGGTTAAAAAAAACAAAAACTAATTTTGTCCCAAAACAAAGTGGCAATTACCATTGCCATATCATGCCGACCGAACTATTTGGCAATACCGAACTTCATTATATCGAAAGTTTGGTATAGTAATGGTAATAGATTTTGTCAAACCGAAAGTTTGGTACGGTAATTGGTATGAGGGTTTTGGTACGATAACCGTACCAAACCCACCCCTAGATCTTCCTAAGTTAAGTTCTATAAAAGATAAGACAAATGTTCTCCTTTTTGTAGCGCTCATACGGTTCCTAAAGATTATCAGAAATTAATGTCTGAATAAAGTTTAAGCATTATTGACTTTTATCCTACTGGTAAGTAGGGATGGGCAAAATACCCATGGGTATGGGTAACAGCGGTTACCTACCCATTTAAAGTTGACGGTTATGGTTATGGGTAACCGTTCAGACAAATAAACGGTTATGGGTATAACCATTTATCCATGAAATTTAATTGGGCGGTTATGGGTATTATCCGCGGTTATAACGGGTATCCATCGATTATAAGTGATATTCACGGTTATAACGGGTATCCATTTACCCATTTAATTTAATATATGTAAAATTAAAAAAAATTAAAAACCTTCAAAGAATAAGTTACAACTTCGTCACTCTCTCTCTCCGTCCCTCTCTCTCTCCGCCTCTTGACTTCGTCACTCTCTCTCTTTGTCGCTCTCTCTCCGTCGTCGCTCTTTCTCTCCGTCTCTCTCCATCGCTCTCTCTCTCTCTGTCGCTCTCTCTCTCTATCGCTCTCTCTCTGCGCCTCTCGACTTCGACTTGACCACACCTCGGCGACCTCGCTCAGACAACCTCACCACCTTCCTCGACCTCACCTCAGACAACATCCTCACCTCAAAATTTGGCCATACCCACATCAGGTAAATTTTCGAATTAATTTAGGGTTTGAGATTTAGGGTTTGTGAAATCTAGTCTTGATTAGGCATTGTTCTTGATTTTATTAAAAATTTGCATTGTTCTTGATTTTATTAAAAATGTTTGTTGATTTTTAGTTTAGATGTCTGAAGTAATTCAATTTCTGGAGAGATTTTTAGTTTAGTTGTACTCTCATCTTGTTCCAAACCTTGTTGGTTCGACTTGATTCACCTGATGGTTGCTATGTGACCGTTAGTCATGTGATTTTCTTCTTAAAATTTCGTTTACCGATTAACATGTTTCTTAAAATCACCTAATGGTTGATTCGACTTAATTCAATTTCGTGTACCCTCAAGTTAATATAGGAAGACCGTTTGGTAACCTTTTTCGTTTCTAGTTTTGATACGTATTTCCTGTGATACGTGTTTATACTTTGTCACATGTAGTTCAACTATTGTTTTTCAACATGTTTCAATAAGAAGTAGTTTTGTTTGTCGCAAAGTTGAACTGACCCTGCTATTTTTTTTTCTGCTTGCTCCATTTTAAATTTGTCTGCTTTACTTAATCAGTCAACAATGAAGGAGAAAACAGCAGAAAAGTGAAGATTGCAATTATAGTTGTTGGCATAGCAATAGTGTTTTTCGGAGTGCTGTTAGTTGGCTATGTCATTCGCGATGGAGACTCAAATCGAGAACCAAGATATTGAACCAATTAATCTTGATAAAGAATTGGACCTAAGTGAATCAAGTTTTGATGACACTGGTAGGAAGAGAAAAAGAACCTCAGTTGTCTGGCAGCATTTGGGGGAGAAAGTCTTGCCTAGGACTCAAGATTTTGATATATTGTCGTGGTGGAAGACAAATGAGATTAAATATCCTATTTTGCATCAAATAGCTTGAGATATTTTGGCTATTCCTGTATCTACAGTAGCTTCAGAGTCTTCATTTAGTACTGGTGGTAGGATTATTAGTCCACACCGTAGCCGACTTCAATCAAGCACAGTGGAAGCACTCAATTGTTCTCGAGATTGGTTGTGAGGTCAGATGCGAGGTACTTACTGTAAAATTTCATATAAATTATGTACATGTTCAAAAATTTACTATTTTAGCCTAATTTTAATTTTTACTATTGAACCAGATTCAAACTCTACTCATGTTGAAGATTCTTCATTTAGTGATGATACTGATGTGAATGTGGTAAAAACTAATCTTTATTTTTGTTTTTTACTTTAGAGTTATTGGTGATACTCATTCAATTTATGCATACTAATTCAATTATACATTTCTTTTGTATGCCTCATTTGGTGACAACGAGTCAATGATACTTTGTGATTGAACGTGTTTGAAAGTGTTTAGTTTCGGAATATTTTGGAGCTTTGAAATCTAGTATTCAATATAATAGCTACTTTTTGTTTTTAGAAGCTTTGCTTTTTAATCATATGGATTATAATTGAAGACTTGCTTAGGTGTAGCAGAAAAATATCTTTCGTAAACTATTATTTCAATTATTGGAATTATATGAGGACTTAAATGATTAAAATAGGGAAATGTATGCTAAAATGTACTTATAACGGTGTTTAATTGTCAAAAAATGAAAATTATGACAAATTTTTCTTTTGTAATTTTCAAATTGTTAAAAAAAATAATGTAGACGGGCGAAAAAAAAGGGTAAATGGGTAAAAAAGGATAAACGGGAGAAAAAATGGGTAAACGGGTAAATGGTTATGGTTATGGTTAAATGGGTAAATGGTTATGGTTATGGTTAAATGGGTACACGGTTATGAGTATGGAGAACCGTTTATAAATGGTTATGGTTATGGGTATAACCATTTATGTAATTACCCAACGGGTAAACGGTTATACGGGTATGATCATAAACGGTTATGGGTAAATAATTGTGGTTACCCACCCGCCATAACCATTGCCTATCCCTACTGGTAAGTCCTATTCTGTAATATCAATAATGTTATATCTAAGGGATTTCCTAGAAGTTAACTACAAGCTTCTGTTTCATTTGTAGATTTTGAAATTGACATGGATGGGAAACGCTTCACATGGCAGGTTTCGTTGCCTTCTTAGCTTTTGTTTTTTTTTTTTTAATAGATTACGTACACCATTATTCAAATTACCGTTATTTATTCGTTAATCGGTATGACTCGTATGCAGAAGCAACTAATTGCAAACTCTGCGAATACGCAATAGTTAGCAACCGTAAATCCTCATTATTTTTAGGATTGTATTGGTGCCATAAATGGTAATCTTTATACTTAGTATAACTGACACACTCTGACCCGGAATGTCCACTAGGACTCCGAGTCGAGCTGTGTTGGCCGACACCTGGAAGGTGATGAAGCCATAAACTATGATGATGTGGAAAAATATGAATAAATTTAAACCTAAAAGCGCCTAAATACAAGAGTGTGCCGTGAGCGAGAATGAACCCATTTCACACGTGACGTCAGAGCATAAGTAAAGTACAGTAGAGTGGATTGAAAATCATACCATCAAAGGTAATCTCCAATACAATGACTTTCCACGAATCCTCATCGATACGAAAGTTCTGCTACTAGACCTGGAAGGATAAAAACAAGAGTGAGTGGCCAGAAATAAAGCTTTAATAAAGACCCTCTAAACGATATAATCCCACACCGTAACACCTGTTTAGCTTCCAGAAAATCATACTACTGATAAACATGAAATCAAAAGTATACTAACATTAATCCAGAAGTATACCACATCACAGGATTTCATTAGCAATATAATTAATCAAGTGCTTAATAACTCATACTAGCACGGCAGTTGGAGTCACCTACGGTGACCTATACGACTACAACCATATCTAATCAATCAATGCTAGCTCATAAGTCGGAATCACCTATAGCGACCTGTACGACGGGACTGGGTGTAAATAAATACGCTCAAGTGCTACGATCACGTGAAGACTGTGCGAATAATCGCAGGTCACCTACAAGTCGAAACCACCTAAAGTGGTATGTACGACAGGACTGTGCACCTACCTTGGATCCAAGGTGAGCGTAAGGTGTGGAAGGTGAACATCACGTGAAGGACTGTGCCCTGGCCATGGGCGAGAGCACTAACACCGGGGTGCAGGTTTATGAGCTCTAACTGCATCTATTGTAACATATATGACTCATGGGCAACTTGTACAACAATGTCGAAGTTGCCTAAAACATACATGTAGTCATGCCATAACTCCATCATTTCAACTAATACCATAAACTCACCTGAACTTACCTGGGTGCCCTGCGTTCGTCTTTGCACTTTAAAGCATTTACAATAATTATGTGCAGGTAATATACATATAGATAAACCATGATGCAATCTAATACTCAACCATGTTACCATGTTATAGCATTTTCAATTATATACATACATACATATATATATATATATTATGGCATAAAAATGCATAAGCTGTAACACCCTACTCCCAAACTATTTATTTTCGAGAATAATTATCAGTGATAAGCCCAACTAGACACTAGTTTAATTAACTATCATTACTTACGTTTACTTACTTCAAATTCTTGATTCTTCACACATTGATTTATGACTAACATTTAACCACCGATTTATAAGGTTAAATCTCACATTTTCCACCAATGTTCCTTACATTACGCAATTTCCTAAACTAGGCTATTGTCTCAATTATTTAATCTCACTTCTTGTATGGCTGCATCTAACATCACGTTAGACTGCCTACATACCATAAACAGGGATCAAGCCATTCGTAGTTCACATTGGTACATCAAAGCATTTACAGTAATTATGTGCAATAATCAGTTTATAACCGTTTGAGGAATTACCAATCATATATATATATATATATATGATAGAAAGGAAAAGACTCACTCACCTAAGGTCTGCACTACGACTCCCTAGAACGCATATCGAGATATCACGAACCATTATCGCCTATGAACAATTATCAAATCACATCTCAGAGTTCATAGTGATAAAACACGCAATTTACATAAAACACATCCCTACGTA
This sequence comes from Malus baccata, assembly GCA_006547085.1. NCBI lineage: Eukaryota > Viridiplantae > Streptophyta > Magnoliopsida > Rosales > Rosaceae > Malus > Malus baccata. The sequence goes on from VIEB01000328.1 coordinate 220,621, forward strand.
ATTCAATTCAGAAGATCTGCATCACAGATTTCCGATCTGTTGCTTCGAAAGATACACATTATATTTCTAGGACAACATCCTAAAGTTCCATTACGAACCAACGGTCGGATCTTCGCCAATTGCCAAAACTAAGTGGTGGTTAACCTTTTATTTTATAAACTTACAAATCCAATTCAGGAAGATCTGTATATCGGATTCCCGATCTGTAAGTTCCTATAGTCCTCAAATATTATATATTATAACATACTAAAGTTTGGTGACGATCCAATGGTAGAATCGTTGATTTATATCTTTACCAAGTAACGTATCCTAATGAGTTTTGATCCAAACGATCAACCTACAATATACAATTGCCAAAACTGAACTCAAGACATGTAATTTAGCCTAAGGATAACATTAACAGTCCCCTGGCCACGCGTCGCCACACCTTCCGTCGCGGGTGGCAGTCGGCCGCCCCGACCCTTCGGAAAATCCAACTATTTCCAAAAATTATCAAAACTTACAAGAATGAAATCTCAATGAGCAGAGTAAACTTTATACCTGTGGCCAAGTCCAATTTGTCCAGGAAAAGCTCCAATTTTGCTCAAACCCGCCAGAACCCTAGAAAATGGTGTGCCTCAATTCCACCTCCATACTCACTCCGATGCCTCAACCATTGCCTCGGCTTTGTTCTAGTCCTCAAGGGGAGTCTAAAGGTGATGGTAATTAGATGAAATCATTTCAAAATTTGGTGAATCTCGGCCAAGAACCGTCAAACCCACCCGTGCGATTTTTCCCAATTTCAAGCCCAAATCTCTTAAAATTTGAGGTGTGGTAGGAAGAGGGAAGGGCTAGATGATGTTTGCGAATGGTGGCTAGGTCCAATTCGAGGAAAATTCGATGGAAAACCATCCGAAATTATGGTAGAAACGGGTCAAGGGGTGCAGGTTGAAGAGGAACCCAGCTAGTTCCTCTCATTCTCCCCCTTCCTCATTTCCCCTCCTTTCCCTTTCTTCTGATTGGCATTCCCCTTTCCCGTGCTCTTTTCCTCCCCTGTCTTCTGCTGCCATTGGGCAGCCTCTCCTTCCCCCTTTTCCTCATTATTTTTTATGATTTTTCATTGGGTTGTTGCCCTCTACCCCCTCTTCTAATTGGTTCCTTGTCCCTTTAATTTAATTGGTTTTCTATTCCCACTTGGTGGGAGTTCAAAATTAAACTAACAAGTAACCAATTTCAAATGTTTGTAACTATACTGTTATAATCTGGACTTGCAAACGGCTTTCACCTATGCGTTCGAACCAACGAGTACTATAAGGATATGCTACAAGAATAAGTCATAAATCTCTCTAACCAATGGTCAATGGAAGTCAAGCCTTCACCTCTAGGGTATTTGTGTAAATTCATATTTTTAAAATTTTAAAAACGTAGAACTAGCGACGGGTTGTCACAATCTACCCACCTTAAAATATTTCGTCCCCGAAATTGAAATCATTAGCTAAACGTAATGTACTTCAGAAGATAGGAAAAAGTATATATATACATACATGGAAAGTGGAAATCAAGCTAGAGCGGTAGCATAATAGAGAATGTCATTCTGTCGCGATTGGAATGTATTTATTCCTCTTTCATACTTTCAAGCTCAACCTTCCTTATGTTTATATGTATAATAATGCTATATAATAGATGGTAAAATGATTTTCCTCAAAAATAATCGACACCCAAAACACCGCTTTCATGGGCCCTAAGGTGTTACTTTCGGGAAACTGAAGTGACCAATATACCCAAAAAGGCTCGACAGATTCATAAGCCCAAATCTCTCTTTCATAAAGCAAATAAATAACTATTGCGCTTGTCTGGAAAGGTTGTTGCTCTCTCATGGGGTTTTGATCACTGGCGCACGCGCCCGCCAAATCGATCTATTATGAATTCCTCACTAATCAAGCTTGAAATCATGTAGATGAGGCTAACAGGACACCCAAGAATTTGAGCGTGAAGACAAGTTCAAAAATCTAGAGTACAAGGTATCTGGATTAATTATGCAATGTCAATATCTAAACGGTCCTCCCGGACAACTTATCAACCTCCTAAATGATATGAGGAATATACTAGTGACTCAAAATCAACCCAATTATTTTTAACAGCATAAGGTAAAACTAAGAGTACAACCATAACTGACACGCACTAAAATATTAAAGAGTCGAAAAATTTCAAAAATAAGATAATAAAAAAAAAGATGAATTACGCCGGAATGCTAGACAATTCCGTTATTACCTTAGTCCAAGAAGTAGGGAGGTTGAATTTAAGAATGAACTAACAAGGTTTCTTGATGATTGAAAAGTAACATAAAAAATTATTAAAACTACCAGGGACCAAAAGTAATTCCCCCAAAATGTGCTTCCGTCGATTGCTACTACTTTTGAACCATCGTTGCGCAAGACAGTTCTAGAGTCTTGACAAGAATAGACTTTGCATGAATTCTAATAGGTGATATTCTAGCAGATACTATCAAAAAAATCAAAACTAGCTGAAATTTCCAATCTCAAAAGGATCAATACTAATGGCGGAAGAATAATGATAGAATTATTTGGTAAGAAGTGAAACACGCCATATGATGAAGTATAAATACCACTAATTGGAACACCGCATGAGCGTAACATTGGTTCAGCATCACAATTATTGATTTTCGCTTTCTCTACACATACAAAATACTTCGAATTGAGAGTGTATATACTTCCTAACTGTATTCATTTAACAAATGATTATAATCATTCAAACCATTTTTTTGATAGGTTAAAGGTAACTCCATGGTTATCTTACATTGCTGGTCCCAAGCCCGGATAAAGGAGGAGGGGGAGGGCGTCAGGTAGTCGACAACCGGCACTCCATGGTTACGTCGAATCCTTATGAAAATGAATCCAGAACGAAATCGCGCTGCAAACAAGTTATACCAGAGCAAGAATATCTCATATCATCAGGGTTAAAAGCAAGAGTATCCCATATCATGCTTTTTCCCTGTCTTTTCCTTTGGCCTTGTTCTTACCTGCAAGACAAGGAGAAAGAAAGCAATCAGTCAGCACTTGGAATCAAGCTTCCAGTCAGGAACTGACTGCCTAGAGCCCCTTACCCGATTACTTACCTGGCATTGCTCTCGAGTACTCATCTTCAACATCTTATGCTTCCAGGGAAGATACCGCATATGCCTGAGGAACAGATAGGGCAAGTGAGAAGGATACAAGGAAGCAGCTGGAGACAAGCGTAATAGCACACGTGCCGATACATCCACTACTCTGTTAAAAACAAAAGTATCCCATATCAGCAGGGTCGAACGTACTCTAGATTTGATGGACTTGTTTTGACCCTCAAATTCTTCAGTCGGCCTTATACTCTGGAGGAAACCAGATCCAGCCCAGTTCAAGAATAAGCCTGTGGAAAGTTACTTCTTCAACAGCAAAAGTATCTCATATCATCTCTTCTCATTTTTCTTCTCTTTATCCTTCATCCCCTAGCTCGGCGACTTGGGGGACTCCTACTACATGGTTTGTATCGCGCTTGACCAAGCCTGAAACTACAAGTAAGCTTCAAGTGAAATTGATACATTACCTTGTGCATCTCCACCAGTTAACAATACCACCCCTGGATGGAGGAAGAGTACTTCCAGAGAAGATGCCACATCTACCTATGAGACAGATCAGGCAAGTGAAGACGATACCATACTTCGGTACTTAGAAGTTTCGTGATTACGAGATCATTCTCCCACAATATTTCCTAATGTCATTTGTACTAAATCATTCACTTGTACTCATTAAAGGAGAGCTTGAACCTATGTACTTGTGTAAACCCTTCACACTTAATAAGAACTCCTCTATTCCGTGGACGTAGCCAATCTGGGTGAACCACGTACATCTTGTGTTTGCTTTCCTGTCTCTATCCATTTATATACTTATCCACACTAATGACCAGAGCAATCTAGTGAAGATCACAAAAAGCGACCATTTTCGCTACCTAGGATTTATCTTGCAAAAGAACGGAGAATTAGATGGAGATCTCAACCATAGAATATAAGCTGGATGGATGAAGTGGAAGAGTGCATCCGGCGTGTTGTGTGACCGTCGTAGGCCACTGAAGCTCAAGGGAAAATTTTATAGGACGACAATACGGCCAGCGATGCTGTATGGCACAGAATGTTGGGTAGTGAAGCATCAACACGTACACAAAATGGGTGTAGCGGAGATGAAGATGCTTCGTAGGATGTGTGGGCACATGAGAAAGGATAAGATTGGGAATGAGGATATCTGAGGTAAAGTAGGAGTAGCCGAAATTGAAGGAAAGATGAGAGAAAATCGGTTACGGTGGTTTGGACATGTGCAAAGAAGGCCTACTGACGTTCCGGTTCGAAGAGGTGACTACGGGACCGAGGTTCAGGGCCGAAGGGGTAGAGGAAGACCTAGGAAAACTTTAGAAGAGACCCTAAGAAAAGACTTAGAGTACTTGGATCTAACGGAGGACATGACACAAAACCGAGCGCAATGGCGTTCTAGGATTCATATAACCGACCCCATTTAGTGGGAAAAGGCTTTGTTGTTGTTGTTGTTGTTGTTGTAAAGGTAACTCCATATCAATACTCTTTTTTTTTCCAACTAAAATAGAATGGGACTAGCTGAAGTGTTCAAAAGTAAATATGTCCTTTCCGTATAACCGGAAGATACACAATAGTGTACTAATAGTTGCTAATTAAATCCTTCTACTGCCACTGCCCGAACTTAGACCGTTCCAAAAAGTGAGTGTATTTAAGAAGTTCTAAGGTTGATAAAGACTTTGGACACGTTCTTCACAGAGAAATGTTATTTGATTTTCAAGCAAAGATGATAATTGCTAACTTTAAATCACAGATAAAATAGTTCATTCCAAATGGTTCTATACATTGATGAGACTACTATGGATTTAACATGTTTCACTAGAATACTCTGAGTTTCAAAAGTTTATTACATAGACCACCAATTTAAAATAGATTTTGTGCGAAAAGATGCAAGAAAACTAACGTGGTACGAAAAATGGAATGGTGGTATTCTCCCGGATATCACCAAGGAATCAAAACTATTTTTTATTTCTACTCTCAAAAGGTTTAATAATGACGGTTAACAATAGTGATGAGATTGATCCATAAATCCTTGGCGATACACCAATAGTGATACAATAACCCCACGTTACGGCTATCAACTAGTCTTAATTCCACAAGCTTCCTTGGCAAGAAAGTTCATTGATTATAATCTAGAGACAGTCGCCCAAAATGATCTTCTAAAGATCGACAAGTCATCAATTTTGATCAAAACTTAGGAACAACAAACCTATTTTTTATATTCGACGAGATGGTAAGATTCAAACATTAGACTCGAGAACCAAGAATGCTCACATCATGCGTGTGATGAACGTAATATTGCCCAACTAATGCTCTGATACCAAGCTAACACACCCTGACCCAGAATGTCCACTAAGACTTCGACTCGAGCTGTGCTTCCAGGTGTCGAAGCTATAAAGTATGATGATGTGGAAAAATGTGAATAAATTTAAACCTAAAAGTGCCTAAATATAAGAATGAACTGTGAGCAGGAATGAACCCATTGCACACGTGACGTTAGAGCATAAGTAAAGTACAGTAGAGTGGATTGAAAAGCATACCATCGAAGGTAATCTCCAATACAAAGACTTGCCATGAATCCTCGTCGATACGAAAGTTCTGCTACTAGACCTGGAGGGATAAAAACAAGAGTGAGTGGCCAAAAATAAAGCTTTAATAAAGACTCTCTAAACGATATAATCCCTCACCGTAACACCTATTTAGCTTTCAGAAAATCATACTACGGATAAACATGAAATCAAAAGTATACTAACATTAATCCAGAAGTATACCATATCACAGAATTTCATTAGCAATATAATTAATCAAGTGCTTAATAACCCATACTAGCACTCCAATTGGAGTCATCTACGGTGACCTGTACAACTACAACCATATCTCTTCAATCAATGCTAGCTCATAAGTCGGGAGTCACCTATAGTGACATGTACGACTTATCCATATCTCATCACATATACTAGCTCATAAGTCGGAGTCAACTATAGTGACCTGTATGACTTATCCATATCTCATCACATATGCTAGCTCATAAGTCGAAGTCACCTATAGTGACCTGTACAACGTATCCATATCTCATCACATATACTATCTCATAAGTATACCTGCACACGAGTCGGAACCACCTAAAGTAGTATGTACGACGGGACTAGGTGTAAATAAATACTCTCAAGTACTACGATCACGTGAAGACTGTGCGAATAATCGCGGGTCACCTATGAGTTGGAACCACCTAAAGTGATCTGTACGATAGGATTGGGCAACTACCTTGGATCCAAGGTGAGCATAAGGTGCGAGAGGTGAACATCACCTGAAGGATTGTGCCCTAGCCACGGGCGGGAGCACTAACACCCGGGTGTAGGTTTATGAACTCCAACTGCATCTATTGTAACATATACGACTCATGGGCAACCTTTACGACAATGTCGGAGTTGCCTAAAACCTACATGTAGTCATGCCATAACTCCATCATTTCAACTAATACCATAAACTCACCTGAACTTACCTGGTTGTCCTGCGTTAGCCTTTGCACTTCAAAGCATTTACAATAATTATGTGCAGGTAATATACATGTAGATAAACCATGATGCAATCTAATACTCAACCATGTTATAGCATTTTCAATTATACATATATATATATATTAAGGCATAAAAATGAATAAGCTGTAACGCCCTACTCCCGAACTATTTATTTTCGACAATAATTATCGATGATAAGCCCAACTGGACGCTAGTTTAATTAACTATCATTACTTACGTTTCCTTACTTCAAATTCTTGATTCTTCACACATTGATTTATGACTAACATTTAACCACCAATTTATAAGGTTAAATTTCACATTTTCCACCAATGTTCCTTACATTATTCAATTTCCTAAACTAGGCTGTTGTCTCAAGTATTTAATCTTACTTCTTGTATGGCTGCATCTAACGTCTCGTCAGACTCCCTACGTACCCTAAACAGGGATCAAGCCTTTTGTAGTTCACATTAGTACTTCAAAGCATTTACAGTAATTATGTGCAATAATCAGTTTATAACCGTTTGAGGAATTATCAATCGTGTAAATATATAGATATATAGATATATAGATATCTCTATATATAGATATATATAGATATCTCTATATATATCTATATATAGAGATATCTATATATATCTATATATATATATACGATAGAAAGGAACAAACTCACTCACCTGAGGTCCGCACTATGACTCCCTAGCATGCATATCGAGATATCAAGAACCATCATCGCTTATGACCAATTATCAAATCATATCTCAGAGTTCATACCGATAAAACACACAATTTACTTAAAACACATCCTACGTAATTCAATTATGAAGATCCACATCACATATTTCCGGTTTGTTGCTTCGAAAGTAATTATCGATGATAAGCCCAACTGGATGCTAGTTTAATTAACTATCATTACTTAAATTTCCTTACTTCAAATTCTTGATTCTTCGCACATTGATTTATGACTAACATTTAACCACCAATTTATAAGGTTAAATCTCACATTTTCCACCAATGTTCCTTACATTACTCAATTTCCTAAACCAGGCTGTTGTCTCAAGTATTTAATCCCACTTCTTGTATGGTTGCATCTAACGTCTCGTTAGACTGCCTACGTACCCTAAATAGGGATCAAGCCATTTGTAGTTCAAATTAGTACTTCACAGCATTTACAGTAATTATGTGCAATAATTAGTTTATAACCGTTTGAGGAATTATCAATCGGGTATATATATACACACACACACACAATAGAAAGGAAAAGACTCACTCACCTGAGGTCCGCACTACGACTCCCTAGCATGCATATCAAGATATCAAGAACCATCATCGCCTATGACCAATTATCAAATCACATCTCAGAGTTCATACCGATAATACACATAATTTACATAAAACACATCCTACATAATTCAATTATGAAGATCTACATCACAGATTTCCTGTCTGTTGCTTCGAAAGTAATTCTCGACAATAATTTATTTTCGACAATAATTATCGATGATAAGCCCAACTAGACACTAGTTTAATTAACCATCATTACTTATGTTTCCTTACTTCAAATTCTTGATTCTTCACACATTGATTTATGACTAACATTTAACCACCAATTTATAAGGTTAAATCTCACATTTTCCACCAATGTTCCTTACATTACTCAATTTCCTAAACCAGGATGTTGTCTCAAGTGTTTAATCTCACTTCTTGTATGGCTGCATCTAACGTCTGGTTAGACTGCCTACGTACCCTAAACAGGAATCAAGCCATTTGTAGTTCACATTAGTACTTCAAAGCATTTACAATAATTATGTGCAATAATTAGTTTATAACCGTTTGAGGAATTATCAATCGTGTATATATATATATATATATATATATACACGATAGAAAGGAAAAGACTCACTCACCTAAGGTCCACACTACGACTCCCTAGCATGCATATCGAGATATCAAGAACCATCATCGCCTATGACCAATTATCAAATCACATCTCAGAGTTCATACCGATAAAACACACAATTTACATAAAACACATCCTACGTAATTCAATTATGAAGATCTACATCACAGATTTCCGGTCTGTTGCTTCGAAAGTAATTATCGACAATAATTATCGATGATAAGCCCAACTAGACGCTAGTTTAATTAACTATCATTACTTACGTTTCCTTACTTCAAATTCTTGATTCTTCACACATTGATTTATGACTAACATTTAACCACCAATTTATAAGGTTAAATCTCACATTTTCCACCAATGTTCCTTACATTACTCAATTTCCTAAACCGGGCTGTTGTCTTAAGTATTTAATCTCACTTCTTGTATGGCTGCATCCAACGTCTCGTTGGATTGTCTACGTACCCTAAACAGGGATCAAGCCATTTGTAGTTCATATTAGTACTTCAAAGCATTTACAGTAATTATGTGCAATAATCAATTTATAACCGTTTGAGGAATTATCAATCGTGTATATATATATATATATGATAGAAAGGAAAAGACTCACTCACCTGAGGTCCGCACTACGATTCCCTAGCATGCATATCGAGATATCAAGAACCATCATCGCCTATGACCAATTATCAAATCACATCTCAGAGTTCATACCGATAAAACACACAATTTACATAAAAGACATCCTACGTAATTCAATTATGAAGATCTACATCACAGATTTCCGGTCTAGTGCTTCGAAAGATCCACATTATATTTGTAAGACAACATCCAAAAGTTCCATTACGATCCAATGGTCGAATCTCCGCCAATTGCCAAAACTAAGTGATGGTTAACCTTTTATTTTATGAACTTACAAATCCAATTCGGGAAGATCCTTATATCGGATTCCCAATCCGTAAGTTCCTATGGTTCTCAAATATTATATACTATAACATACTAAAGTTTGGTGTTGATCTAACAGTCGGATCATTGATTCATATGTTTACCAAGTAACGTATCCTAATGAGTTTAGGTCCAAATGATCAACCTACTATATACAATTTACAAAAATAAACTTAAGACATCAAATTTAGCGTAAGGATAACATTGACGGTCCCCTGGCCATGCGCCGTCGCACGCTCTGCCGTGGGTGGCAGTCGGTCGGCCGGACTCGCCGAAATATCCAACTATTTCCAAAAATTATCAAAATTTACAGGAATGAAGATCTCAATGAGTAGAATAAACTTTATACCTGTGTCCAAGTCCAATTTGACTGGGAAAAGCTCCAATTTTGCTCAAACCCGTCGGAACCCTAGAAAATGGTGTGCTTCAATTCGACCTCCATACTCACTCCGACGCCTTAACCATTGCTTCAGCTTTGTTCTAGGTCTCAAGGGGAGTCTAAAGGTGATGGTAATTAGATGAAATCATTTCAAAATTTGGTGAATCTCGGCCAAGAACCGTCGCACCCACCGGTGCGATTTTTCCCAATTTCAAGCCCAAATCTCTTGAAATTTGAGGTGTGGTAGGAAGAGGGAAGGGCTAGATGATGTTTGAGAATGGTGGCTAGGTCCAATTCGTGGAAAATCCGACGGAAAACCATCAGAAATTATGGTGGAAACGAGTCGAGGGGTGCAGGTCGAAGGGTAACCCAGCTAGTTCCTCTCCTTCTCCCCCTTCTTCCTTTCCCCTCCTTTCGTTTTCTTCTGAGTGGGCATTTCCCCTCCTGTGCTCTCTTCCTCCCTTCTCTTCTGCTGCCATTGGGCAGCCTCTCCTTGCCCCTTTTCCTCATTATTTTTTATGATTTTTCATTGGGTTGTTGCCCTCTCCCCCTCGTCTAATTAGTTCCTTGTCCCTTTAATTTAATTGGTCCACTGTTCCCACCTGGTGGGAGTTCAAAATTAAACTAACAAGTAACCAATTTCAAAAGTCCGTAACTATACCGTTATAATTCGGACTCGCAAACGGCTTTTGCCTATACGTTCATACCAACGAGTACTACGAGGATATGCTACAAGAATAAGGCATACGTCTCTCTAACCAATGGTCAACGGAAGTCAAGCTTTTGCCTCTAGGGCATTTTCATAAATTCACATTTTTTAAATTTAAAAATCATAGAACTAGGGACGTGTTGTCACAATAACATTTTACATACTTGCTTTGTATAATTATTACAATACAAAACAAAATTTTCAGTTTTCAGGAAAATATTACTTGGTAAATGCGGGGTACCCATAAATGATAGGTTATTTGGGACCATATAAAGATGAAAGATATAAAAGAAAGAAGCGCATCAAGATAAAAACTAGAATGAAAGAGTTCTATGAAAAGAATCCAAAGCCATAACTCCTACTAAAAATATGTTAATCATTAAAGAAAGTCCAACTATAACGGTGTCGCCCTACCGCATCCTCCTAACTTCCCATAGAGAGTCATAGTACCATACCAACTAGAGCCCTAGTGACGTACTGGTGCGAAAATTAACTTAACACACAAATTTAACCCTCTTTTGACAATTGTAGTATAAGTATAAGTAGGGATCGTTCTGGACCGGGGATTAGGAGGGCTTGCTAATAACCTCCAAACTGATTCAAAAACATAAAACTAAACTTAAAAATACTTAACAAGACTCACAAGACTCAAAGCAAACTTAAAATACTCAAAACAGATTAAAACAACTAAATAAACTTAAACTAGACACTAGGAATGACTTTGGACGAAAATTGACTTTTACTTGAATCAAAACATTTAAAAACACAAATTAAAATAGATTCTAACTAATTAGACACACTAAAGTAAAGGGGGATTGAGTTTTGGACGAAGTTGAAACAAACAAACGAGTATGAAAAACTAGACAGATTGTAAAATAAATGTGAGAAATAAGATGATGGATGGGATAGCTAGAGGCTTTTTCTCCACACATGACATGTATGCAAATAACTTGATTTCCAGTTACTACTTCATTGAATTATGAACGACAATGCTCCAAATTAACCATGTCATCACTAGTTAACTCTCAGATTTTCCTTGTTTTATTGGATTGGATGACATCATTCGACAACCCAAAACATTCTTCAAAAGTTCCCTACATGATATCATAATAGAGATACAATCAAAGCTCATTATGTTTAATGAAAATCATAAGCATTGACAAAACACTTGCAACTATGACATCATATCACTCATGCTAGGAATTAAACTTAACACGATCGTTTATAAGCGACGTTCACTACATGTGAATATAAGTTTATAACGATTATGTGAAACTTCCTTATATTCTAGCAATGGATTTATGCATGCCAATTAAGTGTTGACCCTTAATTAACAAATACAAAT